>JALXJV020000023.1:548374-733374 GCA_024633595.2 Lepomis macrochirus | reverse complement strand
CAGTCCACTACTCACTGATCCTCACCACCTAGAAAATCAGAAAAAGGTCATGTGACCAGGTGTTTGGCCCAATCTCGATGTCCACACTCTGAGCCTTTTCTGCATTTCTGTAGACTTTGCCTGAGGGAATTACCCACAGTTTATAGTGACATAAAAAAGAAGTGCCCTGCCTGGTTTAATAAAAATAAAAGTAAAATAATACACAGAATAATACACAGGGATTACTAGAGGAAACCCGGAAGTGAGAGAAAAGTCCCTGCATTATGAGAGAAGAAGAAGAAGACGAAGAATGGTGAACAAACCAGTGTGGAAGGAGAACCAACCCTGAAAAGATTTACATAGATTTAAGATTATTTTACACCTCGTTTATTCAACTATTTATTTTAGTTTTTGCTTAATGATGCTGTCTAGACCAATAATAGTGCATTGATTATTGACAAATATAGATGATTTTTTTTTACCTGTCATCCACTCTGTAGGGCCCTTCAGTGCTTTGGCCGTGAAGAAAGTAAGAAACGTAAAATAAAAGCGTGCAACATGTTTTCAGCATCATCATCAAGGTAACGTGATAACGTGTCAAAGTGCTGTCATGTTCTTGTTTATTGCATTTTGAGCCTGTGCAGCATCTCACACTCAATCACTTACCAGGTGATGTCGGTTACGTCTGTGAAGAATCAGGGCTCAGGTTTAGGGGGGACTTTGAGATTGGGCCTTAAATACATCCTGTGAAGTGCACCAATGAAAAACACCCTCCACCACTGCTGGAGCTTTCCCTGGAACTTAGATATGTGAGCTCACTCGTGTCACTTTCAGCCTTTTAGCTATCAAATGAGTTACTAAACTAGATTCAGGCTGCAGATTCCCTTTCTGTTCTCTCTAGGATTACTTAGATAGTGATGATAAATGTCAAACACAAGTACTAACATAAAAGTATAAAGTATTCCCCTTTAAGCAATGAGGTGTTAATGATAAACATTACAAAGATGTATTGCGCTGTCCCAGCAGTCGTGTTAAATATGATTAGAAAGGTCAGTTAGTCTAGTAAGACATCAGCAGCCTCCCATCCACTAAGCTCCACACTGAGACACCGGACAACACTGAAGAAATGACACTTAGCTACAATATAAAGTAGTGAGCGTGCAGCTCGTATAACAGTGTAAAGTAGTGAGCGTGCAGCTCGTATAACAGTGTAAAGTAGTGAGCGTGCAGCTCGTATAACAGTGTAAAGTAGTGAGCGTCCAGCTCGTATAACAGTGTAAAGTAGTGAGCGTGCAGCTCGTATGACAGTGTAAAGTAGTGAGCGTGCAGCTCGTATAACAGTGTAAAGTAGTGAGCGTGCAGCTCGTATAACAGTGTAAAGTAGTGAGCGTACAGCTCGTATAACAGTGTAAAGTAGTGAGCGTACAGCTCGTATAACAGTGTAAAGTAGTGAGCGTGCAGCTCAGTATAACAGTGTAAAGTAGTGAGCAGCTGTATAACAGTAAAGTAGTGGCTCAGCTCGTATAACAGTGTAAAGTAGTGAGCATGCAGCTCGTATAACAGTGTAAAGTAGTGAGCATGCAGCTTGATGACAGTGTAAAGTAGTGGCTCAACTCATATAACAGTGTAAAGTAGTGAGCGTCCAGCTTGTATAACAGTGTAAAGTAGTGAGCGTGCAGCTCGTATAACAGCGTAAAGTAGTGAGCATCCAGCTTGTATAACAGTGTAAAGTAGTGAGCATGCAGCTCGCATGACAGTGTAAAGTAGTGAGCGTCCAACTCATATAACAGTGTAAAGTAGTGAGCATCCAGCTTGTATAACAGTGTAAAGTAGTGAGCATGCAGCTCGCATGACAGTGTAAAGTAGTGAGCGTCCAGCTCATATAACAGTGTAAAGTAGTGAGCGTGCAGCTCGCATGACAGTGTAAAGTAGTGAGCATGCAGCTCGCATGACAGTGTAAAGTAGTGAGCGTCCAACTCATATAACAGTGTAAAGTAGTGAGCATCCAGCTTGTATAACAGTGTAAAGTAGTGAGCATGCAGCTCGCATGACAGTGTAAAGTAGTGAGCATGCAGCTCGCATGACAGTGTAAAGTAGTGAGCGTCCAGCTCATATAACAGTGTAAAGTAGTGAGCATGCAGCTCGTATAACAGCGTAAAGTAGTGAGCATCCAGCTTGTATAACAGTGTAAAGTAGTGAGCATGCAGCTCGCATGACAGTGTAAAGTAGTGAGCATCCAGCTTGTATAACAGTGTAAAGTAGTGAGCATGCAGCTCGCATGACAGTGTAAAGTAGTGAGCATGCAGCTCGCATAACAGTGTAAAGTAGTGAGCATGCAGCTCGCATGACAGTGTAAAGTAGTGAGCGTCCAGCTCATATAACAGTGTAAAGTAGTGAGCATCCAGCTCGTATAACAGTGTAAAGTAGTGAGCATCCAGCTTGTATAACAGTGTAAAGTAGCGAGCGTGCAGCTCGTATAACAGTGTAAAGTAGTGAGCGTCCAGCTAGTATAACAGTGTAAAGTAGTGAGCGTGCAGCTCGTATAACAGCGTAAAGTAGTGAGTATACAGCTTGTATAACAGTGTAAATACACATCACACAGCCACTAATTACTAAACTGCTGGCAACAAAAGTGAGGACACCCCTAAGTGAAAATGTCCACATTGGGCCCAAAGTGTCAATATTGTGTGGCCACCATTGTTTCCCAGCACTGCCTTAACTCTCTTGGGCATGGAGTTCACCAGAGCTTCACAGGTTGCCACTGGATTCCTCTTCCACTCCTCCATGACGACATCACGGAGCTGGTGGATGTTAGAGACCTTGTGGTCCTCCACCTTCCGTTTGAGGACGACCCACAGATGCTCAACAGGGTTCAGGTTCAGGTCTGGAGACATGCTCGGCCAGTCCATCCTCAGCTTCTTTACCGAGGCAGTGGTCGTCTTGGAGGTGTGTTAGGGATTGTTATCATGTTGGAATACTGCCCTGCAGCCCAGTCTCTGAAGGGAGGGGGTCATGCTCTGCTTCAGTATGTCACAGTACTTGACAGCTTGATAGCTGAAGGCTCTGGCTCCCATTCTACTTTTGGAGACTATAGGAACCTATTTCTGGTTCCTGTCAGAACATGTGCCGGAGAATTTCGGACCAGCTGAAGAGTCTTAATGGACTTATTCGAGCAGCCTGATAATAGGGAACTGCAGTAATCCAACCTAGAAGTAACAAATATGTGGACTGCTTTTTCATTTTGTGAAAAGATGTTCCTGATTTTTGCAATATTATGTTGATGAAGGCACGCTCATTTGGTTAATTGATTAGTTTCATCTGGGTTGACGTAAACATATATTTGTATATCATCTGCATAATGTGAAAGTTGATGGAGTGTTTCCTGATAGTATTGTCTAAAGGAAGCAAATTTGAAGTGAAAAGGATTGGTCTGAGCACAGATCCTTGTAATAGATTTGCAAAGTGAAAAAGCCCAAAGTCCAGTCCAAAGGGAGTTCCCATCTCCCACAGAAAACTCTGCTCTGAAGTGAAAACAGCTCATTTGTAGTCCAGCCGCTTCCCTTTCATCCCTGTGACGTCACAGGGATGTGACGCGTCTCATATAACGCTCGCCGAGCGGCTGCTCCGACACACCCTCAGAAACAGCGAGCTGCAGCACACAGCTCTCCTCTCCCTTCCAAACACTAGCTACCCTCCAGGCAGTCAGTGGACATAAAGTTGTTACTGTGATGTAGAGACAGAGCTCGGTTAAAACTTTATGGATGAAAGATCCTTTTGTTACAGATTAATAACTCACCGCTCTGAAACTCTTGCTCCAGTCCATGTTGCCAAGCTGGTCGGCAACATGTACAGCTGAACCCGAGCTGTTTACCGGCTTCTCGCTGACCCGCCCTTCTCTGCTTCTGATTGGCTAGTAGTCCTTAACTAGGAACTGAGCATGTGCAACAGGCAAAATGTATCACTCCATAGCTAAAACAAAATTTAAAATTAAACCATGTAAGCCTGTTCTGGTACAACCCCTAAATAAGATTTGAACCTGAGATGAGCAGAATACCACCTCTTCAATGCCAATGAAATGTTCCAGTCTCTGTAATAGGATCTGATGGTCAATGGTATCAAATGCAGCACTAAGCTGTTTGGCGACTGCTTTCTCCAGGATCTTAGAGAGAAATGGAAGGTTAGATTGTGCTGACTAAGGGTAAAACTTGTTTAAGCAGTGTAGCTGGGATGGGGTCTAAGAGGCAGGTTGATGGTTTAGAAGAAATTATTGAAGTTAGTTCATAAAGAATATAAATCAGGTTTCAACTGTTTCTAAGGTTCCTGAGTTTCTTGGTGGGTTTTGTTTCTAATAGTTAGAATTTTATCATTAAAGAAGCTCATGAAGTCGTAACTACTGAGAGCTATGGGAATACTTTGCTCAATAGAGCTGTGACTTTCTGTCAGCCTGGCTACAGTGCTGAAAAGAAACCTGGGGTTGTTCCTATTTTCCTCTATTAATGACGAGTAGTACGCTGCTTTGGCATTACGGAGGGCCTTCCTATAAGTTTTAAGACTATCTTGCCAGATTAAACAAGATTCTTAAATCACCTACAATAATTACTTTGAGGACTCTGCAAATTCTGATAAAAATTCAGAGTATGGACCAGGAGCACGCTACACTATAACATGAAGAATTTGATGTAGTTCATCTACTGCTCACTCTGGACTCTGTTTGTGTGTTTGTGCAGTCTCAGGAGGACCGGGACACTCGGAGGTTTCAGCTAAAAATTGCTGAACTCAGCGCCGTTGTCAGAAAGCTGGAGGATCGAAACGCTCTTCTGTCTGAAGAACGCAATGAACTGGTAACACACATTTGTTTTTCTTCACCTAATGTTTTTACTAGCCCTTAACCCAAACATGATTCTTACCTGAACCTTAAAGTCTGAAACAAAGTGAAGACCAGCCCAAATGTCCTCACAGTGCAGAAATGTTCTCACTTCCGGAGTCTAAAACTGGTTCTCACAGATAGACACACACTGTATGTTCTGTATTTTCTTTACCTCCTGCAGCTGAAGCGTCTGAGAGAGACCGAGAGTCAATTCCTTCCTCTTCTGGACAAAAACAAACGTTTGAGCAGGAAAAATGAGGAGCTGGCTCTCACGGTGCGTCGCCTCGACAACAAGCTTCGCTTCGTCACACAGGAGAACATGGAGATGGTAACTATGGTAACCCCTTACACTGTACTCTTGCTCCCCAACAACACATTGACAAACACTGAGCGCCGATTCTGTCCCAGTCAAATCAAATTTTCCATACTGGGACCAGTTCAAGGATCATTTCAGTAATTTTAAATCAGGGCCCTATTTCCACATGTTGGGGTTCAGTAGTGAGACTAGTAGGTACAATGGGGGGACTTTTGTATCTGCATAAGCACCGAACAGCATTTTGGCGTATTTGGCCTTCTTGGAGACCATAAATGGAGGCCTGTATGGGGGTCAGGTAGGGGACTCCATAATTCTGATGGGAGACTTCAGAGCACATGTGGGCAATGATGGAGAGATCTGGAGAGGCGTAATTGTGAGGAATGCTGAAGGTCAATGGTCGATTTTGTGATTTTGTCATCTGATCTGAGGCAACTGATCACCATCTGGTGGTGAGTTGAGTCAGGAGGTGGGGAAAGACTCTGGACAGACCTGGTAAGCCCAAATGAGTAGTGTAGGTGAACTGGGAATGTTTAGAAGAGGCCCCTGTTCGAGAGATTTAACTCTTTTAAGGCATCCTTGTGGAGGTAGGGGGCAATGAACCTGAGTGGGCAATGTTCAAAGTTTCCATCGCTGAAGCTGCGACGGGGAGCTGTGGTCTTATGGTCTTTGGTGCCTCAGGGAGCAGTGACCCTCGAACACCATGGTGGACACCGGTGGTCAGGGATGCCATCTCACTGAAGATGGAGGCCTTCCAGGATATGTTATCCCGGAGGACTGGAGCCAGTTGCAAGGTACCCATTGCCTCACGGTACTCTGTTGTGAAAGAGGCAAAGCGGAGGGTGTGGGAGAAGTTCTCCCTTAGAGACAGGGTGAGAAGCAAAGTCATCCGTGAAGAACTGGGAGTAGAGCCGCTGCTCCTTTGCGTCAAAAGGAGCCAGTTGAGGTGGTTCGGGCATCCGTTAAATGGTCCCTGGCCGCCTCCCTAGGAAGGTATTCCAGGGAGGAGGCCTCAGGGAAGACCCAGGTCTAGGTTGAGAGATTATCCAACAAAGGTTGTGGTCAAGGGCAACTGGACTTTGTAGAAGAAAACTAGAAGACGTTTTGTCCCTCATTCAAGAGGCTTCTTCAGTTCTGACTGACTGGTAGGGCAACTCAGCTATTTAACCTCTGTGGGATCGTTAGCTAGGATCGTCGATACTGCTGGTTAGTTAGTGCTCCTGGCTATGGTAACGTCGTCATGGTCGTTAGAGCCACCTGTGGCCAAGTCTGAATGACCATTGCTGGCATCTTCACCTGAGGCCAATAGGTTACGTTTGTTGAGTTTCCTGGGAAGTGATGAAAGGACAGCATTGTAAGTGGGGGATAAGTGGTGGCGTAGACCCCCTCCTCTGTTCAATGATGGCTTCTCAACCCATGTGTAGATGGCTTCCTTTCAAACAATCTATCTTCTCCATCTAAAATGTGCACCTGGTGGTCCTTAAATGAGTGTCCTCTGTCTTTCAGATGTAAGTAGACTGCAGAGTCTTGACCTGAGGAATTGGCCCTTCTGTGCTGAGCCATGCATTTATGTAGTGGTTGTTTAGTCTCCCCAATGTACAGGTCTGTGCATTCCTCACTGCATTGGACCGCATACACTAGATTGAGAGATTACATCTCCACACTGGCCTGGGAATGCCTCGAGATCCCCCAGTCAGAGCTGGTTAATGTGGCCTGAGAAAGTGGGGTTTGGGGTCCCTGCTGGAGCTGCTGCACCTGCGACCCGACCCCAGATAAACGGTGGAAGATGGATAGATGGATAGCAGTGAGTTTCAGATGGTCACTGACAGACAGTATGTGAAATACAGGTTCCACAGTAACAGCAGCGTGTGTTGACTTCCACAGCGGAGACCGAGTTCATTAAACGACCTTGACCGCAGCCACTCCACCAGTTACCATGGTTACAGCCAGGATGAGAGAGAGATGGAGTTTCTACGATTACAAGTTCTGGAGCAACAACACATCATTGATGACCTGTCCAAGGTACTACTACTACTACTTTTAGTACTACTACTACTACTACAACCCATCATTGACGACCTGTCAGAGGTACTACTACTACTGCTTTTAATACTACTACTACTACTACAACACATCACTGATGACCTGTCCAAGGTACTACTACTACTACTACTTTTAGTACTACTACTACTACTACAACACATCACTGATGACCTGTCCAAGGTACTACTATTACTACTTTTAATACTACTGCTACTACAACACATCATTGACGACCTGTCCAGAGGTACTACTACTACTACTACTACTACTACTACAACACATCACTGATGACCTGTCCAAGGTACTACTATTACTACTACTTTTAATACTACTGCTACTACAACACATCATTGACACCCTGTCCAAGGTACTACTACTACGACTTTTAATACTACTACTACTACTACTACGCTTAATACTACTACGTCTACTACTACTACAACACATCATTGCAACCTGTCCAAGGTACTATTATTACTACTTTCAATACTACTACTACTACAACCCATCATTGACGACCTTTCCAAGGTACTACTACTACTGCTACAACACATCACTGATGACCTGTCCAAGGTACTACTACCACCCATATTTGACATCCTGTCCAAGGTACTACTACTACGACTTTTAATACTACTACTACGTTTAATACTACTACAACACATCATTGACAACCTGTCCAAGGTACTACTATTACTACTTTTAATGCTAAATCTTAACAGAGGTAGTCTCAGGGCACGTTTTATATAGAGCAGGTTTACACTGTACTCTTTATAATATACTGCTACTAGCACTACTGCTACTACATATCATCAGGTACAAGGTACAACTATTACTGCTGCCTTTGAGTAAAAAACCTTGTTTGAAATTAAACTGTTTTTGCTTTCAGGCTCTGGAGACAGCTGGTTATGTAAAGAATGTTATAGTAAGTATTGAGTAGCACTACTTCTACTATTGCCAGTACCACTACAACTGTTACTGCGTGTGATGTAGGTGATAATGTACGAGCAGCCATGTGATTTCCTGAAGACTCAGTCAGAGAGCAGCTGGTGGACATAGTGCAGCATATAGCAGCTGAAGAGCCAGATATTTCCCTCAGGAGCTGGTGGAGACCAAACAGAGCTAACAGACAGAGAACACTGGACACAAACACCATATGAACAGTCATGTTGCTCCTGTTGCTGTTTGTGTTTCCTTCAGGAGAGAGACATGTTACTGAGATACAGACGACAGGAATCAGTGAAGAGGAAACGGACCTTCAGAGCCTGCAGGGTGAGGCTGACCACATGTTTCTAAACCCGTTTCCTTGTCTTTTCACATGTACTACCACTACTACACATCACACTACTACTACTGTTTGGGTTAACTAACTCACTGTTGGCACCTAAAAAATCTACATCTACCTGCAGACATCACACCTGTCAAGCCTCAAATGTTTTCTATGTTCCCCTCTGGTAAAACAGGCAGCAGTATGTAGAACATTAGCTCTTAATGACTGTAAGGCAGTACGTGCGTTAGACTTCATGCAGCACTGCACAGCGCTGACTTAATGTGATGCATGCTGGACTTAACATAAGGTATGCTGGTTAGAAATAGTCTCCAACTTTCGCCGGTTTTTACCTGATCTCACTGCATTTTTCTTTAGTCATTGATCTCAACTCACAGTAAGCTCATGCAGGTAGAATGTGACGCCGCCGTTTTTATTCCAACAGTCGCCTGCAGCTCACGTTTGACTATCAAGTCGGCAGAAGTCAGCTGCAGTCATCTCGAACGCACCTGACAACACCCACCAATAAAACAAGAACAGCAGTGTGAGGGGTCCAGGCTGGATGATGATCCTCAAAATATTCCACTCGCATGTGCCCCTAAAATAACTGGAAAAATTTTTTATGAGCACAGTGTGCAAGTAAAGACTACAACCTACCGTAACTGTTCTGCATGAATGATTTAGCATTAATATGTCAGAGACCAGTGTAGACTGTTGTTCTCGGATTTAATGAATGAAAACAACCCACAAAATTAAACTGCTGGAACTGGAATTAACATTAAGCCTGTACTAGTGGTAAACTATACAGTATATCAAATTATACTGACCATGGTGACATTATGTAGGTAATGTATTAACAGTGTACCAACGTTTGAAAGTTTTACAAAGCTGTTGTGTTTTTCTGTAAGTGAGATTATTTTCTCATTATGTACATTATGAACGATGCTGCTGATGTCAGTGAGAACACGTTCTGCGTTCTCTTGTTTACTCACAACAGCCAGCTGCTGTCTGTCTGTGATGGAGGAACATGGAGGACGTCCCGACGTTACACCACCACCTTCTGGTGGGAGGACGGAATTACATAAACACCACTGATATGTGTGTGTGTGTGTGTGTGTGTTTGCAGGTCGTGGAGACGTTTTATGGTTATGATGAAGAAGCATCGGTGGACTCTGATGGATCGTCTTTGTCGTTTCACACCGACAGAACTCCAGATACGGAACCAGAGGAGGTACACACACACACACAGAGTTTTGGAGGCCTTGTTCAGGTGAGTGCAGCAGATCTGGAGACGATCACTGGCCACAGCGATCCCATCCAGACAAACCCTGGTCAGGCCTAAAACCAGAGGATCTCTGCTGCCCTCCCTCAGCCCTCACACACCTGGAGATGAACTTCACCTACATTCAATTTAATTCAATTTCAATTCAATTCAATTCAATTTTATTTATATAGCGCCAAATCACAACAACAGTTATCTCACAGCGCTTTTCATAAAGAGCAGGTCTAGACCGTACTCTGAAGTTATTTACAGAAGCCCAACAATTCCCACCAAGAGCAGCACTAGGCGGACACAGGCAAGGAAAAACTTCCTTTAAGAGGCAGAAACCTCGAAGCAGAACCATGGCTCAGGGTGGGGGGGGCATCTGCCTCCACCGGTTGGGGGTGAGAGAGAGAGAGAAAGAGAGAGAGAGAGCAAGAGAGAGAGAGCAGAGGGAGGCAGCCTACACAGTATACACACAGAGGTACAGACAATAAAGGTAATGGTGCTATAGACTAAATGAAAAATGGTACAGATATTTATAGTAATGTTAATGATAATAACAGTAATAATAGCAATAGGACTAGTAACAGCAGTTGCAACTGTAGCAGAGGGCGTCGAGCAGGAACACGGGGGCAGCAGGAGACTCCCAACCACAGATCCAGACTCCACAGCTCCAGAGCCAGCAACACCCGCAGGAAGCTGCTTTTAACTTTGTAGCTCAAAGAACTGCAAACTGCATCTCATTTTAGAGCCCATCTGCTGCAGAACATCACAGCACAGTCCACACAACAGTGATGTCACCTTAGTTTATTAACCGTGTTCAATTAATAAGGTACTTCACATGTGTGATGCCCCCTGCTGCTGTTTCAGGCCGGTGACCAAGGGTGACCTGCTACTGGTTCTGTTCCTTATATGAATGGTTGTGCTACTGATATAAAAGGTTCTGCTACTGATATAAATGGTTCTGTTACTGGTCTGAATGGTTCTGCTACTGATATAAATGGTTCTGTTACTGGTCTGAATGGTTCTGCTACTGATATAAATGGTTCTGTTCCTGGTCTGAATGGTTCTGTTACTGATATAAATGGTTCTGTTTCTGGTCTGAATGGTTCTGTTACTGGTTTGACTGGTTTGTGTGTTTTAGATGTGTGTGCGTGAGGAGGCGGAGCTTCGTTACCGTCAGCTGACTCAGGAGTATCAGGCGCTGCAGCGAGCGTACGCTCTGCTGACGGAGACAAGCGGAGGACACTACGACGCCGAGAAGGAGATCAAGGTGACCCAACAATCTGAGCCAGGTAGCAACAGAACCAAGGTTCTGTTCTCTGTGATGAAGCGAGGCACTAACAGGTCAATGGTTCTGTTCCCTGTGTTTCAGACCCGAGAACAGTTGCTGAGTGAAATCAGTCGATATGAAACCAGAGTTGCTGATCTGGAGTCGGCGCTGAAACAACAAGGACTGGTAACAAGCACTCTCTGATGCTGATCATAGTGTTTCCACAAACGATTAGAAACAGAACATAAAAGAATGAAACAGCTGACAGAGGAGGAGAGGTTTTTCAGAATGGAGGATAAAGTCTGTAAACAAACGATATGATTGGTCCATAGGCCTGGTGAGAATATTATCTGCGTTCTGATTGGTTCCAGGGTAGACTCCTGGAGAAAAGAGGTGTGTCTTCATGATGATCAGAGGGGCAGAAAACCAATGAGAGCGAGCCAGAGGTAGAACCAACAGTAGAACGTCAAATAGAGCGAGCAGTCATGTTCCATAAAGAGTGGAACCAATCACAAGCTGGAGCTGTGGCTGATCAGGTCGAGGGGCCGGGTTTATCTGTGACATCACCGACAAAGGTGATCTGTTGAAATAAAAACATGCAGTCAGTGGCTCTCTGTGGAACATGACTGAACACCTTTGATGTAGAACGTAGAACGTAGAGCAGGTGCGTTAGAGCTCTGAGCTGAGTGTAACACCGAGTGCTGACACAGCTGTCTGTCTGTCCTCCTGTCTCTCTCTGTCTCTGTCTCAGGATGTGAAGTGGGTGGAGGAGAAGCAGGCGTTGTACCAGAGGAACCAGGAGCTGGTGGAGAAGGTGAAGCGCTTTGATTTCTGCGTTTTGTGTTCTCACTCACAGACATGAAGCCCGTTGACTGATTCAGTGTGCGACGCCTGCGAGTTCATCCATAGTTTGATTCTCTTCTTTTTGTTTTTCTGTGTGAAACACAGCACACACAAGTTCAACCAGCTGACCATGACAGGCTGCCTCCATGTTTGTTTCTGTCTGAAGTCACGTTTGATCACACGAGATTCTGTGAGATCTCAAGTCTCCGGATCCACCGCTCTGAAACCGTTCAGTGTAACCTCAGAGTGTGCGTGGAGTCTGGACTGAACCGTCTGGTGCATCCTTAAGACTTACGCTGCGTTTCACGCTGCCTGGAACTGTGAAAGTTGAAATATCCGACTTCCGACCTCAAAGCGTTCCAGGTGCATGGTGGTCGTGCATGACAGCGGCACCTTCAGCAGCGCCCTTGGTGTTATTTCAAATAAACCATTTTAATGAAAACAAGTGACATAAATAGCCTTCATGTTACTAGTTAACCGTGTGCCCCTCTAGCTCCACCAGCTGGCAATCCTCAGAAGTCAGGAAATGCTGTAGGCTATCCTTCCCAGTGTTTACAAATGTTTTGGCATTTTTAACTTTTTCAGAGATTCTTTACTGTAACCAGCCGCCTAATAACGTTGGCATCATGTTCCTACCTCGATTCTTTTGCAGAACAGGTTCTATTTGATAGTGTATATTATTTTAATTTAAATACATGAAAATATATATGTTGGCTTTTAGTTTATAATTTTCCATTACAATGTGTCCTTCCAAGGGAGCTGCCATTGTTGTGTGAATATATTCAGCTGCTTCTAGTGATATTAGCATGTTTTTTCTCTGAGAGAGTAGAAACTCCGACTTCACGTGGTGTTCCATGAAACCTTTTGTAGTTGTAAGTCATACATTTGCGAGTTCCAAGTTGCCTGGATTGCAGCATTAGACCATGATCATCCCTATATAGAAATAAGACAAAGTAGAATCACAGGGGTGAAACAGCAGTAGGTTTTTTTGTGTTTAACCAAAAATATATTTTTTTGACATCACTAATATTCTAAAATAAAATATGTAAAACATCACTGTATGATATTGTTGTTAAGACTTTGTGTGTGACTATCTGTAATATTCTGTAGATAAAGCAGATGGAAGGTGAAGACCTGCGGCTGAAAAACGACATTCAGGACGTCAGAGATCAGAACGAGCTGCTGGAGTTCCGGATTTTGGAGCTGGAGGTGAAAACAGTCAGACAGACACAAATAACAACAATCTGCCCGTCAGGCTGACTCTCTGTATGAAAACCGTGTTTACTGTCCAGGAGAGGGAGCGACGCTCACCTGCCATCAACTTCCAACAACTCCATTTCCCAGAAGAACTCAGTCCTCTGCAGATCTACTGTGAAGCAGAGGGAGTCACTGTGAGTCCCACCACACCTGTAAACACCTGCAAATACACCTGTAAACACCTGCAAACATCTGTAAACACACCTGTAAACACCTGTAAATAAAACCTGTAAACACACCTGTAAACACATCTGCAAATACACCTGTAAACACCTGCAAATACACCTGTAAACACCTGTAAATAAAACCTGTAAACACATCTGCAAATACACCTGTAAACATCTGCAGATACCTCTGTAAACACATCTGTAAACACCCCTGTGAATACCTGCAAACACACCTGTAAACACCCCTGCAAACACCTCTGTAAACACACCTGTAAACACATCTGCAAATACACCTGTAAACACCTGCAAACACACCTGTAAACATCTGCAGATACCTCTGTAAACATCTGTAAACACATCTGCAAATACACCTGTAAACACCTGCAGATACACCTGCAAACTCCTGTAAACACACCTGTAAACACCTGTAAACACACCTGTAAACACATCTGCAAGCACCCCTGTAAACACACCTGTAAACATCTGCAAACACCTGTAAACACCTGTACACACCTGCAAACACCTGTAAAAACATCTGCAAACACACCTGTAAACACACCTGTAAACACCTCTAAACATCTGCAAACACCTGTAAACACACCTGCAAACACACCTGTAAACACACCTGTAAACACACCTGTAAACCACACCTGTAAACCACACCTGCAAACATCTGTAAACACACCTGTAAACACCCCTGCAAACACACCTGTAAACATCTGTAAACACACCTGTAAACACACCTGCAAACACACCTGCAAACACACCTGTAAACACACCTGTAAACACACCTGTAAACCACACCTGCAAACACACCTGCAAACATCTGTAAACACACCTGTAAACACCCCTGCAAACACACCTGTAAACACCTGTAAACACCTGTAAACACACCTGCAAACACACCTGTAAACACACCTGTAAACACCTGTAAACACACCTGCAAACACACCTGTAAACACACCTGTAAACACACCTGTCTCACAGCAAAGTAATCATTTGTTTTGTTGGATGATGTTTATTGTTTGTTCCTCAGGAGATTGTGATCAGTGAGTTGATGAAGAAGCTGGACATTCTGGGAGATAACGCCGTAAGTGTATGTTGAATTTATTTTGTACATGTACGTGTTTTATCCATTTCTTCTTCTGTCATCAGAACCAGCAGATCTCTCTGTGTCCTCGTTTATTCGGACCTAATCTGAAGTTCCAGCTGCTGTAAACACCAGCGTCACATGCTGACATCCTGTTAATGACACGTGACTAAAAACATGACGGACAAAAATTTGACTAAATCTGCAAGAATTAATAACTGATATTTCCACTTTGTTGGCGTGTAGTTTACATGTTGTGTAACATTTACATGTAGTTGACGTCTTGTTGGGATGATGTTTCTGACATCTAGTTAATGTGTAATTTTCGTGTTCACAAGTTCTTGTGATCTTGTTGAACTGTCAAACATGTGTTGTTATGTTATCATGTTGATGTCCTGTTATATAGTTGATATGTTGACATGTTGTCATGTTGCTGACATGTTGACATGTTATGTTGTTGACATGTTGATGTCCTGAGTTGATATGTTATGTTGTTGACATGTTGATATGTCGTTGACATGTTGATGTCCTGAGTTGATGTGTTGTTGACATGTTGTTGACATGTTATGTTGTTGACATGTTATGTTGATGACATGTTGTTGACATGTTATGTCGTTGACATGTTGATGTCCTGAGTTGACGTGTTGTTGACATGTTTTGTTGTTGACATGTTGTTGACATGTTTTGTTGTTGACATGTTGTTGACATGTTATGTTGTTGACATGTTGTTGACATGTTGATGTCCTGAGTTGACATGTTGTTGACATGTTTTGTTGTTGACATGTTGTTGACATGTTTTGTTGTTGACATATTGATGTCCTGAGTTGTTGTGTTGTTGACATGTTATGTTGTTGACATGTTGTTGACATGTTGATGTCCTGAGTTGACATGTTGTTGACATGTTATGTCGTTGACATGTTGATGTCCTGAGTTGATGTGTTGTTGACATGTTGTTGACATGTTGTTGACATGTTATGTTGTTGACATGTTATGTTGTTGACATGTTGTTGACATGTTGTTGACATGTTGATGTCCTGAGTTGATGTGTTGTTGACATGTTGTTGACATGTTGTGTTGTTGACATATTGATGTCCTGAGTTGTTGTGTTGTTGACATGTTGTTGACATGTTTTGTTGTTGACATGTTGATGTCCTGAGTTGATGTGTTGTTGACATGTTGTTGACATGTTGTTGACATGTTGACATGTTGTTGACATGTTGTTGACATGTTATGTTGTTGACATGTTGTTGACATGTTGATGTCCTGAGTTGATGTGTTGTTGACATGTTGTTGATATGTTGTTGACATGTTGTGTTGTTGACATATTGATGTCCTGAGTTGTTGTGTTGACATGTTGTTGACATGTTTTGTTGTTGACATGTTGATGTCCTGTGTTGATGTGTTGTTGACATGTTGTTGACATGTTATGTTGTTGACATGTTGATGTCCTGTGTTGATGTGTTGTTGACATGTTGTTGACATGTTATGTTGTTGACATGTTGATGTCCTGAGTTGACATGTTGTTGACATGTTGTTGACATGTTGATGTCCTGAGTTGATGTGTTGTTGACATGTTGTTGATATGTTGTTGACATGTTGTGTTGTTGACATATTGATGTCCTGAGTTGTTGTGTTGACATGTTGTTGACATGTTTTGTTGTTGACATGTTGATGTCCTGTGTTGATGTGTTGTTGACATGTTGTTGACATGTTATGTTGTTGACATGTTGATGTCCTGAGTTGACATGTTGTTGACATGTTTTGTTGTTGACATGTTGTTGACATGTTGATGTCCTGAGTTGTTGTGTTGTTGACATGTTGCTGTTTGCCTATTTGCCTGCAGAATCTGTCCAATGAGGAGCAGGTGGTGGTGATCCACGCCAGGACGGTGCTCACTCTGGCAGAGAAGGTAACAAACCCACCTGGCGTCTGTACTGTGAAGCAGGAAGTGAGGTCAGCAGGTAATTTCAGGTTTTCAGGACCACGGCGGTGGTTCACTTCTTACCGGGGGAGCTCGCAGGAGGGCGGGCCCTGCTGTCCTGTTGGCTGCAAGAAATGGTAAAGCCATTTCACTGCGCTCTCGTAGACAGAAGTCATCCTCCAGAGAGCGGAGATCTGAAGCCTGCTCACAGCTTTGAGTCAGGTTTTATTCACACAGCTGCTGCAGCTGAAAGAGTGAACACAGCGTAAGAGAACGTCGCTGCTGATTGGGTAACGTCTTTGGAGAGAAAGTGAGGAACTGAAGCTGCCTCTTTACTTCAATAGGTCTCATTTCACTCTAAGCAAGGCTCATTAAACACCTGTGCAAGGGGGGTCCATGTGAGTTTCTGGTTCTGCATCTGGCCCACAGGTGGAAAAACTCTGTTGTTGTAGGTTGAGGATGGAACATGAGTGATGTCACTTCCTGCCGCCCTGTCTAACAGTGTTGTCTGTCTCGTCAGTGGTTGGAGTCCATTGAGGTGACGAAGTCAGCTCTGCAGCAGAAGATGTTGGACATTGAGAGTGAGAAGGTAAGAAACCTGTAGATCCCTTTTTCCGAGGGAAGACCTGCCAGTTACTGCTGCTGCTTGTAGCTTTAGGTTAGAAGCATAAGCTAACAGGAAGTGGCAGTGTCAGGTGACTTTTCAACTGGTGGATGATCTTCTGAAGAATGCGGCCACGCTGTGTAGATGTTATTTAAACCTACTAACACCTGAGATTGGTCAGGTCACCTCCAGGTGTGAACCATCGATGTTCTGCTACACCTTCATTTACACCGGTTTGTACTGAACCAGGTGGGATATCCAACACAGGTCGGTTATCCGTGTAACCTAAAACGACACATATGTGCGTTCACTACGTTATGTCACATGACAGTAAACACGAGGTCAATGTTGTGAAATGGTCGCAGTTTGGTTTGGTTTAGGAAAAACATGGTTTGGGTCAAAGTAAATTACAGAAGTCAGTAACGGTATTTAAGTTAAAACTCATAACAACATTCACTTCACACAGGACTCGAACGCTGTCCTCCTGTCCAGGGTTTGACCCATCCTGCCACCTTATGTGGACTATCTGCCGATTTTGAACACGTCACCCAACTTCCTCCTTTGATACCGTGTCATAACTTTCAGGAAGGCTGAGTGCAACAGTAGACAAACTGCGGACCCAAAATGCAGAAAGGATCAGTTTACAGGTTTATTTAAATGATAACAGTCCAAATAAAAGGCAAGGTAGTCCAAACACAAGGAACAAAATCCGGAGAAAACAGAGCACTAGGCTGAACACTCAACATACTTTATGACAACAACACAACAGAGGACAATATATACTGGGACACACCACACAGGCAGGCAGGAAATAAAGGTAGACAAAAACACTCAACACCAATGATTAGAAAATAAAATAGGAAGTAAAGCTACTGACAATACACAAGGATACAACAAAGAACAAGGAAGCAAAGGTCGACTAACAAAACCTAAACAAGAACACAGAGGCAACGAGTAAAACAGGAATGGACATTAAAATAACAGAAGCACACCACACTCATCGTGACAATAACAGGCTGCACAAACAACTTATACTGTCGTCTTTCTGGCGAGGACAGTCTCAGGATACAGATTACACATTAATGTCAGGCAGAGATGGGAAGATGTTTCCGCTGTGTATTCTATAAGTGCTGATGTTGTGTTTTTGTTCTTCACATGTGGAAAATTTGACCTTTAAAAAATGCCAGCGTTTGATGAGGATTTCTCATCAAGTCTTTTCTTGTTCAACAAGTCAAACAGAAAACACAAAAACACTGTTGAACCAGTTCCACTGATACACTTTCACAGTGAACCAACAGAAGGGTAATAATAATAATATAATAATAATACATTTTATTTGTAATGCACTTTACATTTAAGAAAAACCTCAAAGTGCTACAGTTAAGATCATAAAAGCAAGGTAAAAACATCAGTGTAAATGGGTATCATCAGCGTAACAGTGGAAATGAACTATATTTCACATTGGAACATTGTGAAGTATAATTCAAAATTCTTTCAGAAAGACTTTAACCATGCGAGAAACAGGCCAGAGACACCAGAGCAATTTTTGAGACAATCAAGGAGTACGCCGTGATCAGTGGCATCAAAAGCCGCACTGAGGTCCAGAATCCGAATCCACGTTAAGCTGAAGATCTGTTCCAACTTCAGGCAGTGCAGCATCAGAAAGTTCACACAGACAGCTGTTACTGATGTGAGCGGAGGGATGCTGAGACACAACTCTTACTAATCCTTCTTCAAAGACCTGAAGGTTAGAGGCTGGTCTTTAGTTACTGCCAGGTCCTGGATCAAAGTGTACAGGTTTAACCACAGCAGTCTGCCAGCGTGCTCATTACTGCACTGATTCCCAGTGACCTCTGACCTCTGTGTTGTTTTCTAGGATCTGTTCAGTAAACAGAAAGGTTACCTGGATGAAGAGCTGGACTACAGGAAGCAGTCCATGGATCAGGCTCATAAGGTCAGTGTGAGCTACAGGGCGAGTGGCGTCACGTGTTGCTAAGGCTGCACAGCCCAACAACAGACATCCTGATGCCGGGATGACCGGCTCTGGGGAATCTAGATAATGGCAAGTCCTCATTACGGGCCAGGGGATCTTGGTGGTCCCTGGACTCTCATTCCCTCCTCATCCTTGTCCTCTGCAGTGCAGCAGCAGCTGTCACGCTGCATTTATGTTTACAGCGGTCAGAGCGCCTCAGTCAGTGGCACCCTGGGATATCGTGTGTGTTATGCCTGGCCTGCGCTGTGATCGGGACTGATGAGGAGGAAATGGAGTGCAGCGAGACCTTCCCTGGCTTTATTTCCAGACTGCGTGTGCAGGTGGTGAAGGCAGAGTGAGGCAGCCAGCGCTCAGTGTTCACTGCAGCCTTCTCTAAATAAACTGCATTACCCAGAGGGCACTATTCGACGCTCGCCTCACCACTAATCTCTGTTAGAGGAGACTGAGCAGAAAGTTGCTCGCCAATGTCACATTTCGTGAGCGGACCAATCACAGCACCTATTCTCCTCCACTTCAAACACTGAAGAAAACTAAACTCGTACGTGTTGACGTTTTCGATATTAAAGCCTACTGACGCTCTGCTCTACACTGCTTTAATGCTTTTTTATGTAATCTTGGATTTCTTGAACCCAAAAGCAGACTGGAGACGGACGAGTTAAGATGAAGTGGTTTATTTAACAAACACGTGAATATTATGGAGCAGGCAGACTGTGGTGGGCCGGAGGGTTTATCCAGGTAACTTCAGCTGTAACTTCCTGATTAACCCGTACTACAAAGGTGGACAGGCGTTAATCGAGGTCTGTTGGTGGTTACCTCGAGGTTACCCTGCAGGTGGACAACACAGCACCTCTGTACTCAGTGTTACTGAGGAGAAGTATTAAAACACACGCTTCATAAAACATGTTCAGATTTGATCCTGATTTGTTCCTCTGAGCTGCAGTGAACTTGTTTAGGCTCAGACAGCGAGCCCTGCAGCCGGCTGGGCTTTCAGAGATCTGAATTCATTAACACTTCCTGAGATGGAGCCCATCTGCAGGCTGTACGTGAATTCTCCTGAGTGTTTTCACATATTTAGACCGACTAGTTTACGTGTCCAAATAATACAGAGCCGGGGGGGGGTCCTAGATCAAAGTGTCAAGTTTACAGGAACAAACAAGGAAATTCTCTGAAATTAAAGTCACAAAAAATCAGAAATGTCTCTGCTGTTGTCTTCTGAGTCGGTCCGATCCAAAGTCTCTGAGGACGACAGTGACTGTGAGTATTTCCTCTCTGCTGAATCTGACTGCAAAGTCTAATATAACTCTCCAGTGCAGGCAGTAACACACAGCAGACTGTGTGTGATGCTGCAGAGTCAGTTTCTCTCAGAAATGTCAGACTATAATATCAGAGAATATTCAGGTTCTTTACTTGGAGATTAATGTTGGAAATTAACTGGCTCCTTTTTTCTATCACGGTGGACCTGATGTGCAGCTGGACCTTTACATCTTCATCATGTTACACATAAAAGAAGAGCCCATAAAACAAATAACAGAGATCTGACCGACAATAAGAAAACTACAGATTTACTCCACGTGATGCCAACGAGCCTCCTCGGCTCTGTCGGCCGCCGCGACATCACATTTAGCCGTTAACGTGTCTTTACATTCAGAATTTCCTGAAACTACCAACGTGCGTTCCTCTGGAGAAACACGGAGCGTGCGCCGTTTGGCGAAAACGCGCACCAAGTTAAAACGACTCAACTAAGCAGCATCTGATCCACCTGTAGTTTAACTCCTCACACACACACAGCTTCATTCAGCCTTCACAAACCTGCTCAAACCGGCACAGCAGGCAGCTCCGTTCTTCTTCAGACAGACGTGATAAACTCTTTCTGTGCGGAGGCGCGTTCAGCTTCTCTGTTGTTTCCCGTTTGGCGAAACAGGAGCGGAACCTTTCCGTCTTTTAAATAGTATTTGCTCGCGCGCTTTCCTGATCACGTGAACAGCTCAATTATGGTTTTGGGTTGAATAATATTCTGATGAAAAAAACTGTTTCAGGGGGAGGAAAACGTTTGTGGAAGGAGATAATTATTACTGAAAATATGTCGCAGTGTGATAAATATAAATCCTTTTCTGTAGTTTCTAAAATGTGTTTATGGCGTAAATACTTGCTGAGCCCAGTGGGCGGGGCTACTGGCTTTAAAAGTGGCAGCTCTGGGCCTGTGACGTCAGTCCTGGCCTGGTGACGGAGGAGGTCACTGGTGAGCCGGAAGAGTCATTGACTGTTTTTGTAACTCTGTCTCTGAATAAATTATTTGTTTTGTTTATGCACGTTTTTTTTCAGGCCGACAAAATAAAAATCAGCTCACTGTTTTTTGACCACAGCTGTGTTTTTCCAGTTTTTGAGGAGTTTGGCAGAGAGAAGCTCCAATCAGATAAATCTTTTCTTCTTTTAAAATGTCTGTCCTGGATCCAGAGGATCCTGGAGCTGGAGGCCATGTTGTTCGAGGCTCTGCAACAGGAGGAGGAGTCCAGGATGGCGGGATTAAAGATGGAGGGTCGTCTGTCTGAAACACTGACGGAGGAAGAGAGGGAGGAGCTTAAGAGAGCAATGGACCAATGGAAACGCAGTGTGATGTTCGAGCTGCGAGAGAGAGACGCCCAGATCCTCAGGGAGAGGATGGAACTACTGCAACTCACACAACAGGTAAACGTTAGAACACGAGGGGAACGTTAGAACAAGACGGGAACGTTAGAACACGAGGGGAACGTTAGAACAAGAGGGGAACGTTAGAACAAGAGGGGAACGTTAGAACAAGACGGGAACGTTAGAACAAGAGGGGAACGTTAGAACACGAGGGGAACGTTAGAACAAGAGGGGAATGTTAGAACACGAGGGGAACGTTAGAACATATACGGGAACGTTAGAACACGAGGGTGAACGTTACAACAAGACGGGAACGTTAGAACAAGAGGGAAACGTTAGAACAAGAGGGGAACGTTAGAACACGAGGGGAACGTTAGAACATATACAGGAACGTTAGAACACGAGGGTGAACGTTACAACAAGACGGGAACGTTAGAACACGAGGGGAACGTTAGAATACGAGGGGAACGTTAGAACAAGAGGGGAACGTTAGAACAAGAGGGGAACGTTAGAACAAGAGGGAAACGTTAGAACAAGAGGGAAACGTTAGAACAAGAGGGGAACGTTAGAACACGAGGGGAGCGTTAGAACAAGACGGGAACGTTAGAACACGAGGAGAACGTTAGAACGAGACGGGAACGTTAGAACATGAGGGAAACGTTAGAACAAGAGGGGAATGTTAGAACACGAGGGGAACATTAGAACACGAGGGTGAACGTTACAACAAGACGGGAACGTTAGAACAAGAGGGAAACGTTAGAACAAGAGGGGAATGTTAGAACACGAGGGAGCGTTAGAACAAGACGGGAACGTTAGAACACGAGGGTGAACGTTACAACAAGACGGGAACGTTAGAACAAGACGGGAAACGTTAGAACACGAGGGGAGCGTTAGAACACGAGGGGAGCGTTAGAACAAGGCGAGAACGTTAGAACACGAGGGAGCGTTAGAACAAGAGCGGGAGCGTTAGAACAAGAGGGAGCGTTAGAACACGAGGGGAGCGTTAGAACAAGGCGGGAGCGTTAGAACACGAGGGAGCGTTAGAACGAAGGCGGGAGCGTTAGAACACGAGGGAAGCGTTAGAACAAGAGGGAATGTTAGAACACGAGGGGAGCGTTAGAACAAGGCGGGAACGTTAGAACACGAGGGAAGCGTTAGAACACGAGGGAGCGTTAGAACACGAGGGAGCGTTAGAACAAGAGGGAAGCGTTAGAACAAAGGCGGGAGCGTTAGAACACGAGGGAGCGTTAGAGCAAGGCGGGAACGTTAGAACACGAGGGAGCGTTAGAACAAGAGGGGAACGTTAGAACACGAGGGAGCGTTAGAACAAAGGCGAGAGCGTTAGAACACGAGGTGAGCGTTAGAACAAAGGCAGGGGAGCGTTAGAACAAAGAGGAGCGTTAGAACACGAGGGGAGCGTTAGAACACGAGGAGCGTTAGAACAAAGGCGAGAGCGTTAGAACCACGAGAGCGTTAGAGCGAAGGCGGGAGCGTTAGAACCACGAGGAGCGTTAGAACAAAGGCGAAGCGTTAGAACCACGAGGGAGCGTTAGAACAAGGCGGGAGCGTTAGAACACGAGGGAGCGTTAGAACAAAGGCGGAGAGCGTTAGAACAAAGGCGAGAGAGCGTTAGAACAAGGCGAGAGCGTTAGAACCACGAGGAGCGTTAGAACAAAGGCGGGAGCGTTAGAACAACGAGAGCGTTAGAACAACGAGCGGGAGCGTTAGAACAAGGCGAGAGCGTTAGAACACGAGGAGCGTTAGAACAAAGGCGAGAGCGTTAGAACCACGAGGAGCGTTAGAAGCGAGGCGAGGAGCGTTAGAACCACGAGAAGCGTTAGAACAAGAGGGGAATGTTAGAACACGAGGAGCGTTAGAACAAAGGCGAGGAGCGTTAGAACACGAGGAGCGTTAGAACAAGGCGGAGCGTTAGAACCACGAGGAGCGTTAGAACAAGAGGGAAGCGTTAGAACAAGGCGAGGAGCGTTAGAACACGAGGAGCGTTAGAACGAGGCGGGAGCGTTAGAACACGCGAGGAGCGTTAGAACAAGAGGGGAATGTTAGAACACGAGGGAGCGTTAGAACAAGGCGGAGCGTTAGAACACGAGGGAGCGTTAGAACAAGGCGAGGAACGTTAGAACACGAGGGAGCGTTAGAACAGCGAGGAGCGTTAGAACAAGGCGAGGAGCGTTAGAACACGAGGGAGCGTTAGAACAAGGCGGGAGCGTTAGAACACGAGGAGCGTTAGAACAAAGGCGGGAGCGTTAGAACCACGAGGAGCGTTAGAACAAGACGGGAACGTTAGAACGCGAGGAGCGTTAGAACAAGACGGGAGCGTTAGAACACGAGGAGCGTTAGAACACGAGAGCGTTAGAACAAGAGGAACGTTAGAACACGAGGGAGCGTTAGAACAAGGCGGGAGCGTTAGAACACGAGGGAGCGTTAGAACACGAGAGCGTTAGAACGAGGAGCGTTAGAACACGAGGAGCGTTAGAACAAGGCGAGAGCGTTAGAACCACGAGGAGCGTTAGAACAAGAGGGAGCGTTAGAACACGAGGGAGCGTTAGAACAAGGCGGGAGCGTTAGAACCACGAGGGAGCGTTAGAACAAGGGGAGTGTTAGAACACGAGGAGCGTTAGAACATATGCGGGAGCGTTAGAACACGAGGAGCGTTAGAACAAGAGACGTTAGAACAGAGGGAGCGTTAGAACACGAGGAGCGTTAGAACAAGGCGGGAGCGTTAGAACAACGAGGAACGTTAGAACAAGGCGAGGAGCGTTAGAACAAGAGAGCGTTAGAACAACGAGAGCGTTAGAACACGAGGAGCGTTAGAACAAGGCGAGGAACGTTAGAACACGAGGAGCGTTAGAACAAAGGCGGGAGCGTTAGAACACGAGGAGCGTTAGAACAAGGCGAGGAGCGTTAGAACACGAGGGAGCGTTAGAACAAGAGGAACGTTAGAACACGAGGAGCGTTAGAACAAGCGGAGCGTTAGAACAGAGAGGAGCGTTAGAACGCGAGAGCGTTAGAACAAGGGGGAGCGTTAGAACAAGGGGAGCGTTAGAACACGAGGAGCGTTAGAACAGAGGGAGCGTTAGAACAACGAGGAGCGTTAGAACACGAGGACGTTAGAACAAGGCGGGAGCGTTAGAACACGAGGGAGCGTTAGAACAAGAGACGTTAGAACGAGGCGTTAGAACAAGGGGAGCGTTAGAACAAGAGGAACGTTAGAACAAGAGGAGCGTTAGAACACGGGAGCGTTAGAACAAGGCAGGAGCGTTAGAACACGAGGGAAGCGTTAAGAACAAAGGCGGGAACGTTAGAACAAGAGGAACGTTAGAACGAGGGAGCGTTAGAACAAGAGGGAACGTTAGAACACGAGGAGCGTTAGAACACGAGAGCGTTAGAACGAGGAGCGTTAGAACGAGAGCGTTAGAACACGAGAGCGTTAGAACAAGAGGAGCGTTAGAACACGAGAGCGTTAGAACAAGGAGAGCGTTAGAACAACGAGGGAAGCGTTAGAACAACGAGGGAATGTTAGAACACGAGGGAGCGTTAGAACAAGGGAGCGTTAGAACGAGGAGCGTTAGAACACGAGGGAGCGTTAGAACAAGGCGAGAGCGTTAGAACACGAGGAGCGTTAGAACAAGAGGGAATGTTAGAACACGAGGGAGCGTTAGAACAAGAGGGAGCGTTAGAACACGAGGGAGCGTTAGAACAAGGCGGGAGCGTTAGAACACGAGGAGCGTTAGAACAAGGCGGGAACGTTAGAACCACGAGGGAGCGTTAGAACAAGAGCGGGAACGTTAGAACACGAGGGAGCGTTAGAACAAGAGGAGCGTTAGAACACGAGGCGTTAGAACACGAGGGGAACGTTAGAACAAGCGAGGGAGCGTTAGAACAAGGCGGGAGCGTTAGAACACGAGGAGCGTTAGAACAAGAGGGAACGTTAGAACACGAGGGAGCGTTAGAACACAGGCGGAGCGTTAGAACACGAGGAGCGTTAGAACAAGACGGGAGCGTTAGAACACGAGGGGAGCGTTAGAACACGAGGAGCGTTAGAACACGAGGGAGCGTTAGAACACGAGGAGCGTTAGAACACGAGGGGAGCGTTAGAACAAGAGAGCGTTAGAACAAGAGGGAACGTTAGAACACGAGGGAGCGTTAGAACAAGAGGGAACGTTAGAACACGAGGGGAGCGTTAGAACACGGGAGAGCGTTAGAACACGAGGGGAGCGTTAGAACACGAGGGGAGCGTTAGAACAAGACGGGGAGCGTTAGAACCACGAGGGAGCGTTAGAACAACGAGGGAGCGTTAGAACACGAGGGAGCGTTAGAACAAAGGGGAACGTTAGAACACGAGGAGCGTTAGAACACGAGGGAGCGTTAGAACACGAGGAGCGTTAGAACACGAGGGGAACGTTAGAACACGAGGGAGCGTTAGAACAAGGCGAGACGTTAGAACACGGGGAACGTTAGAACACGAGGGGAACGTTAGAACACGCGGGGAACGTTAGAACAAGACGGGAACGTTAGAACACGAGGGGAACGTTAGAACAAGAGGGGAACGTTAGAACAAGACGGGAACGTTAGAACACGAGGGGAACGTTTATCTGAGAGTGCTGTTGTATGTTTTCGTCTAATGGACATGATGTCTGTATGTTTGACAGAGAAACAAGGAGCTGGAGGAATTTATAGAAGCACAGAAACGACAAATAAAAGAGTTGGAAGAGAAGGTAATGCTGTGAAACTACTACAGCTTCCAAACTAAAGTCTAGATGTACTTTCATGTCCAATCAGTCGACAGCTGATAATCACCTCTGGATGCTGGCAGTATGTTCTCTCTGTGACTTTCGGCTGACTCTCCTCTGTTTTCTTCTTTCTCTTTTAGTTTCTGTTTTTGTTTCTTTTCTTCTCCTTGGCCTTTATCCTCTGGTCCTAAAAGCAGCCGGTGAGTCCCACAGCAGCAGGGGAGCAAAGGGTGGTTTGGGTGGGGGGACAGGAGTAGAGGCAAACAGGACTACCAAAGGGGATTCCTGCAGGTACACAGGGTTTTACTTCAGGTACACAGGGTTTTACTTCAGGTACACAGGGTTTTACTTCAGGTACACAGGGTTTACTTCAGGTACACAGGGTTTACTTCAGGTACACAGGGTTTACTTCAGGTACACAGGGTTTACTTCAGGTACACAGGGTTTACTTCAGGTACACAGGGTTTTACTTCAGGTACACAGGGTTTACTTCAGGTACACAGGGTTTTACTTCAGGTATACAGGGTTTACTTCAGGTACACAGGGTTTACTTCAGGTACACAGGGTTTACTTCAGGTACACAGGGTTTACTTCAGGTACACAGGGTTTTACTTCAGGTACACAGGGTTTACTTCAGGTACACAGGGTTTACTTCAGGTACACAGGGTTTTACTTCAGGTACACAGGGTTTACTTCAGGTACACAGGGTTTACTTCAGGTACACAGGGTTTACTTCAGGTACACAGGGTTTTACTTCAGGTACACAGGGTTTACTTCAGGTACACAGGGTTTTACTTCAGGTACACAGGGTTTTACTTCAGGTACACAGGGTTTACTTCAGGTACACAGGGTTTACTTCAGGTACACAGGGTTTACTTCAGGTACACAGGGTTTAGTAGAGTTTCTGTACTTAGTTTTACAGCTGTGAATGTTATTATTAATCAGTAATTAGTATTATTCTTATATAATGATCTAATAATTTAATTATAATTAATATCTTCAGACGGTGTCTGTGTTTTAGTGTCCTGGCCTCCAGAGTCCAGCAGCTGAACACTCAGCAGGATCAGACCAAACGGCAGGAGGACTCAGAAGGATTCAGAGTTTGGAACCAGCAGCGTACTGACTGAGGAACGTTGGCTTCACTGCCCCGCTGACCCGCCTCTGGCTGTTCTCAGCCAATCAGAGCAGAGCCCAGCTGTCAGCTGACTCTGGAACTACACCGTCACACCTCATAGGCCAAGACGAGGACGGTTTCCACGGCAACAGATGAACGCTGTGTTTCTGACAGTGACGGGCAGCGTCCTAACTATCTTCCTGTTAGCTACTGTTAACTACACCTGATATGCAGCTGACAAACACACATTGTGGCCTCAGGGGCCGCCAGACCGTCGTGGCCTCAGGGGCCGGCCGGACCAACGTGGTGCTGACCTCATACAGTTTCAGCTCAGCTGGCTGATTTTAAATATTGCTGGCGAAGTTAGCTGAATTCATCCAGCTAACGCAGCTAGCTGGCGTTCAGGGGGCTGATGGTCATCGGGTTAACGAAGCTGCAGAGACAGACAGGTGGGGGAACTAGTTCAGGAAAGTGCTTACTAAGTTACCTTGATGGGCTGAATCAGAGTAGAAACTGTTCTGGTCTGTCCTGACAGAAGTTCAGTTGAATTTAACTTTGTTCTGATTGGCTGGAGAGGAGGTTCACACTGTCCAACCTCTCAGCTCCTCTCGTGGATCTGAGGTTACAGTGTGTAACCTTCAGTTTCAGCCCGCTAGAATCACCACGGGACCAAAACCTGATGAAGGACAAGCGTCTTCATGACGTCAGGAGGTCTGATGGAGCCCAGAGCTGCTGAACTGTTCCAGAGGACACGTGAAGAAGCATGAGGACAGGGTTTAGATGGGAGCCGGTCTCTGAACCGGATCACAGTGTGGGGAGATTTCACAGTAAAGTACAACGTCAGTTCTTCAGACCTACTGAATAATGGGGGATAATTTCACAAAACAAACATGTTACATAGAAACGATATAAAAATACAATATTTATTAATATTATATGAATTCTTCGTTTCACTTTTCAGGACATTTGATATTGAAATGATGACCTGATCAAATGAAATCTGACAGCAGGAAGTTAAAGTAAAGAAGAGAAATAAAAAGTAAACAATGCCTTAAGATTCGTAGTTTGGTTCGTTTTCTTTTTCCCACACCAGTTTTTTTCAAGTTTAT
Organism: Lepomis macrochirus; assembly: GCA_024633595.2. Taxonomy (NCBI): domain Eukaryota; kingdom Metazoa; phylum Chordata; class Actinopteri; order Centrarchiformes; family Centrarchidae; genus Lepomis; species Lepomis macrochirus. Next base: position 704,894 of record JALXJV020000023.1, on the reverse strand, counting down.
TTCCAGCCATTCTCCTTCCCAGGTCACGTCATGGCGCCCTTTAGCACCCTTTAGCACCCTTTAGCGCCCTTTAGCTCCCTTTAGCACCCTTTAGCGCCCTTTAGCTCCCTTTAGCTCCCTTTAGCTCCCTTTAGCACCCTTTAGCTCCCTTTAGCTCCCTTTAGCACCCTTTAGCTCCTTTAGCTCCCTTTAGCACCCTTTAGCGCCCTTTAGCTCCCTTTAGCACCCTTTAGCGCCCTTTAGCTCCCTTTAGCACCCTTTAGCGCCCTTTAGCTCCCTTTAGCTCCCTTTAGCACCCTTTAGCGCCCTTTAGCTCCCTTTAGCACCCTTTAGCGCCCTTTAGCTCCCTTTAGCCCTTTAGCTCCCTTTAGCTCCCTTTAGCTCCCTTTAGCGCCCTTTAGCGCCATAGTCCACCGCTGAAACTACCATAACTAACAGAACAGTCAGGGAGGAGGTGGCCGGTGGGACAAAGACTTTTACCGGAGTTTGTTTCCCGTGTAAAACAAAACATCAACATTGTTTTCAGTGAGACGTAATATTTATTCTCGCTACCTTGACACGCACAGAAACAACGCTAAAGGCTACCGAGGGCGTTAAAGAGCGACGCCGTGGGGTCTGACCAGGCGTCCGTATGTGAGGAGTTTTTCATTTTGTCATTTCAATATCAAATTCCTGTCTTTCTTTCCACTCTTCCCTCTGAGGTGATGGAGGAACCCGATTTATTCACCGTGTGAAATGTTTCCTGTGTGAATTATCTTCTGTTGTCCTGCAGCGTCCGCACAGCTAAACTGAACCAACACAGTGTTTTAGAAACCGGACCCTGCTGTTGTACTTTTCTTATTCCAGATGATATTTTTCTATCTCTGCTGTGAGTCTGAACACCTGCAGAGTCGGCCGTCTGATGACATCACAGATTAAAAGTGGCGGAGGCGAGACTGGAGACAAAACTTTGTTTGTGTTTTTGCTGTTTAACCGTGGAGATAATGTCGCATACGTACAGCTGATCACGTGAGTGCTGAGCGCGTACTGCTCTGCGTGATACTGTCAGACAGGAAGTGACTTTACAGGAGCTTCATGTTAACACGGAGACTTTGTTATGGTCCACTGACTGAGTGTGTGTGTGTGTCAGCGTAGATAAAGTGAATGTGACAGGCAAAGATATTCAGTTCAGTCTGAAGAGCTGCAGAGCTTCAGCAGTAATGAGCGCTGACCTGAGTGTGTGTGTGTGTGTGTTTCTATATTCATGGGTCTAAAAACTGAGATTCCACTCCACTTGTGGGGTCCGACTTGCTTTGCGGGGACCAAAATGCTGGACCCCTCCAGTTTAAAGCTCTGTTAAAGGGCTCAGGGCTCAGGGCTCAGGGCTCAGGGCTCAGGGCTCAGGCTCCATCGTGTAGTCGGCGGGTCCCCAGAAAGACAGGAGCACTGGGCTGTCAGTCCTACAGGGCCGTGAGTCTCTTTGTGTTCACTGAACCTGAAACATTTAGAGCGCCCGCTGTGATGTCACGTGATGATGTCAGACTTCCTTCCAAACACCAGGAGGTTCTTCAGGCGATGAAAAACCAACAGCAGCTGATGATAAATGAATGGAAGAGCTCAGCAGGAACATTTCTAGTATTCTGTGTAAAGAAATCTGGAAGAGTTCAAACACAGGTGCAGGTTTGAACTTTTCCACCAAATGATTTTTGTAAAACCTTCAGTTTCTTCAGAAGGATTCAGACTAACAACCTCTGATGCGCTCTGATTGGTCGATCCTCCTCCTGCTGCTCGTTCAGCCTCACTTTGAGGTCACAGTGCCTCCCCTCCTCCACGACCTCCTTTTTACTCTCCTCCTCCCTCTGGTCTGCTCATTTATCGCCTGAGGTCTTCAGCCAACCCTCCTCTTCCTCCTCCTCCTCTCCTTGTCTGGTCTCGGATCAGATCTGTCCGTGATGTCTGAGAGGAGGTGTTCTCAGGAGGACGACTGCTCCTCTCTCCTCTCTCGGCTGGGTTCGGACTCTCCTCGTCCTCGGATGAAGTATGGAGGGATGTTCTGCAGCGTCGAAGGAGCTTTCGAGAACAAAACCCTGAACTTCGAGTCGTTCAGCCCGCAGACGCAGCGCCGCCGGGCCGCTCGCAGCCTCGCCGGAGGAGACGCAGACAGAGGAGGAGCAGGAGGACAGACGGTGGTGTTTCCCTCCGGACACGCCCGAGAAAACTACGGCAAGAGAGAGGTTAAAATGACTTTTATGTTCTTTAATATTCTGATTTCTTAATGTCACTGAAAACAAGAACTGACTGTTGGATTTATAGTATGAATGTGTTTAAACACAGTTCTGAGATCAGATGCAGAGAAACAAAGAAATCCCACCTGTGCTGGAAGAAGTGTTCAGACGACGCTGTTAAATATCCTGTACTTCAGTAAAAACACTCCTTTACAAGTTAAAGTCCTGCATTCACAGTCCTCCTCCAGTAAAACAGGGGAACCCATGACTGTGGTAGGTTCAGGGACACGTCTGGGTTTAAGGAAAAAACTAGGAACCGGTTCAGGTGAAGTGAGATTCTGTCTGCTGATTGGCTGAGCGTGGATGATAAAAGCGTAGAAACATGAAAGTAAGAGTTCAGAGAAAGGAGTTCTGAGCATGTGCAGAACTAAACTGCACAACCCCGTTAATTACTGTTCTTTATATTAATGTTTAATGATTTCATCTTTAGGAAAATATCCCCAAATTATAAGAATAAAAATGATTCATACGGTCACATGTTTAAAGATGTTTAACATTAATATTCAACTATTTGAAATAATTTAATTTAAAGTGAACCTCGGCGGTATGGAGGCAGCCAGCGGGCCGTCTTCATCTTAAAAAGGTTTACCTCCGAACGCCAGCGTGAGACGTCTCCTTCAGGCGTCACCAGCTCACTCTGATCATTAATGTGACCTGTCAGTCAGAGATGTCAGAGCGCTAAGGCCTGCAGAGAGACGAGGAGAGACGAGGAGGAGGAGGACATCCTGCAGAGAGACGAGGAGAGACAAGGAGGAGGAGGACATCCTGCAGAGAGACGAGGAGAGACGAGGAGGAGGAGGACATCCTGCAGAGAGACGAGGAGAGACGAGGAGGAGGAGGAGGACATCCTGCAGAGAGACGAGGAGAGACGAGGAGGAGGAGGACATCCTGCAGAGACGAGGAGAGACGAGGAGGAGGAGGACATCCTGCAGAGAGACGAGGAGGAGGAGGACATCCTGCAGAGAGACGAGGGAGAGACGAGGGAGGAGGAGGACATCCTGCAGAGAGACGAGGGAGAGACGAGGAGGAGGAGGACATCCTGCAGAGAGACGAGGAGAGACGAGGGAGGAGGAGGAGGACATCCTGCAGAGAGACGAGGAGAGGACGAGGGAGGAGGAGGACATCCTGCAGAGAGACGAGGAGGGAGGAGGACATCCTGCAGAGAGACGAGGAGAGACGAGGAGGAGGAGGACATCCTGCAGAGAGACGAGGAGAGACGAGGAGGAGGAGGACATCCTGCAGAGAGACGAGGAGAGACGAGGAGGAGGAGGACATCCTGCAGAGAGACGAGGAGAGACGAGGAGGAGGAGGAGAGACGAGGAGAGACGAGGGAGGAGGAGAGACGAGGAGGAGGAGGACATCCTGCAGAGAGACGAGGAGAGACGAGGAGGAGGAGGAGGACATCCTGCAGAGAGACGAGGAGAGACGAGGAGGAGGAGGAGGACATCCTGCAGAGAGACGAGGAGAGACGAGGGAGGAGGGAGGAGGACATCCTGCAGAGAGACGAGGGAGAGACGAGGAGGAGGACATCCTGCAGAGAGACGAGGGAGAGACGAGGAGGAGGACATCCTGCAGAGAGACGAGGGAGGAGGACATCCTGCAGAGAGACGAGGAGAGACGAGGAGGAGGACATCCTGCAGAGAGACGAGGAGAGACGAGGAGGAGGACATCCTGCAGAGAGACGAGGAGAGACGAGGAGGAGGAGGAGAGACGAGGAGGAGGAGGACATCCTGCAGAGAGACGAGGAGAGACGAGGAGGAGGAGGAGAGACGAGGAGGAGGAGGAGGAGGGCATCCTGCAGAGAGACAAGGAGAGACGAGGAGGACACCCTGCAGAGAGACGAGGAGAGACGAGGAGGAGGACATCCTGCAGAGAGACGAGGAGAGACGAAGAGGACATCCTGCAGAGAGACGAGGAGGAGGAGGACATCCTGCAGAGAGACGAGGAGGAGGAGGACATCCTGCAGAGAGACGAAGAGAGACGAGGAGGAGGAGGACATCCTGCAGAGAGACGAGGGAGAGACGAGGAGGAGGACATCCTGCAGAGAGACGAGGAGGAGGAGGACATCCTGCAGAGAGACGAGGAGAGACGAGGAGGAGGACATCCTGCAGAGAGACGAGGAGAGACGAGGAGGAGGAGGACATCCTGCAGAGAGACGAGGAGAGACGAGGAGGAGGACATCCTGCAGAGAGACGAGGGAGGAGGACATCCTGCAGAGAGACGAGGAGAGACGAGGAGGAGGACATCCTGCAGAGAGACGAGGAGGACATCCTGCAGAGAGACGAGGAGGAGGAGGACATCCTGCAGAGAGACGAGGAGAGACGAGGAGGAGGAGGACATCCTGCAGAGAGACGAGGAGAGACGAGGAGGAGGAGGACATCCTGCAGAGAGACGAGGAGAGCGAGGAGGAGGAGGACATCCTGCAGAGAGACGAGGATGAACCTTTACATGGTTGTATTTGTACTTTAATGGACCCACGGGGACAGGTCTGTCTCCTCCAGTTAGGTGACTAATCAGCATCCAGCACACAACTACTTCCGGGATCTGCTTTCAAAATAAAAGCAGTTCTTCACTTTATTTAAATTGATCCAAGTTTACTTCCTGTCCTTTGGATCGAAGTGCACGTGAGACAAAGACGGCCGGCAGACTTCAGCCTGCATCACAGAACGCTTCTTCATTTAAAGCCAGTAAATGGTTTTCAGACTGACAGGAGATCAGTGCAGACACTGAACGGCTGCTGCTGCGTCTCTGAGCTGTTTGTCAGTCCTGCTTTATGTTAATGAGGAGGAACAAGAATGTGAGGAGAGGAGCTAGTACAACATTTTACTGCTTTAATACTTTAAGGCCTGAATACTCTGGCATACTGCAGTCAGTGAGCACTTGTCCCACCTGACTGCTCGGTGTGTGCTTTTCCTGCTCTGCAGAAACTTGTCAGAACATCGTGAGAAAGTTCCGACCTGCGACTCAAACCTTAAACATAATGATCGTCTCCGCGGCTTTTATTTTGAAGCTCCGCACCGGAAGCCGTGTGTGCGGGTATTGTCGGCAGAGTGACGTCAGAGCTGACGGGAACAACAATAGCAGACAGAGAGTGAGCGAGCGGATCAATCAGCCGATCACAGATCGATCAGGATGTCGTTCCAGCCCAAGAAGAGCAGCGCGAGACCCGCGGTAGGTCCAGGCCGGGCCGGGCCGAGCCGAGCCGGGCCGAGCTGAGATAACAGGATGCTGTTGGGCCGGTGAGGCAGGGTGCTGCAGCTCCGCCTGTCAATCACCGCGCCGTTAGAACCAGACCGAGGCGGGCCGGGGACCAGCCCGACCGGAACCGGCCGACTGAGGCCGGACCGGGTCTTACCGGGCCATGCCGCCGGCCTGCTGGTGTGTGCAGCTGTTGCTGACCCGGCTCGGCTCGGCTCGGCGCAGCTGCAGATGATGCTGAGAGATGAATGAATGATGGAAAAACGGCTGCGTTCAGGGAAAGTGGGACATTCAGGCTTCTAATACTGTTTATCCTTAAAGCCAGCAAAACCTCCTGTCAATCAAAGATCATCCTCGTGGGCGTGGCTGACCGTCAGAGACAGACCCTAAAACCTCAGAAGCTCAAATTTAAAATAATTTTAAATTCTTCAGCTGCGTTTCTGATCACATTTCAGAATAAAAGCACACAATGAAAGATGTAAGCTGTGTCTCACTATCGCCTGACTGAGCCTGACAGACCTGACTGAGGGAGAAATGAGGTCCAGTTTGTGGGTTTTAATCAATCATCTTCCAAAGTCTGAGTCGTTATGTCGTTAATACATTTCTGCATTTCATCGTTGTTGGAAACGTTCGGCTGCTTCAAATTTAGAAAAGAGATGCAAATAATATGAAGGTTATCGACAAGTTATAATAAGTGAGAACTATGTCTCTGTCCGGCTACAGCTTCCTGTCCTGCTTCACCCTCAGAGCGGCGTTTAAAAAGAGGAGCCAAGAAGCAGTTTGATCACAAGCTGGTGAACCGTGATGAGGCGTTCACAGCTCGTTTCTGCTGAAACAGTAAAATCATCCGTCAGTGCAGCTTTAGATACAGAGAGCGACTCTGGACCTCAGAAAGATACCAGCATTAACTGTGACATGGTCCGTTTCCTGCTGGAAGCAGCCGTCAGAAGGTGGGATGGACATGCTCAGCACCAACACTCAGGCAGGCTGTCGCGTTTAAACGATGCTCAGTTGGTACCTAGGGGCCCAAAGCGTGCCAAGAAAATGTCCCCCACACCGTCACACCAACACCAGCCTGAACTGGATCCATGCTGCCATGTTGTTTACACCAAAGTCTGACCCTATAATCTGAATGTCGCAGCTGAAACCCAGACTCAGACCAGGCACCGTGGGCCTGTGTGAACTGTAGCCTCGGTTTCCTGGTCTCAGCTGACAGGAGCGGCGCCCGGCCTTCTGCTGCTGTAGCTTCAAGGCTCGACGTGTTGCGCGTTCTGAGACGGTTCTGCAGACCTCGGCTTTGGAACGAGTGGTCATTTGACTTACTGTCGCCCTCCTGTCATCTTGAACCCGTCTGCCCATTCTCCTCTGACCTCTGATATTAACGAGGTATTTTCATCTACACAGCTGCATGTGGGTGAAAATCCCAGCAGGTCTGCAGTTTGTGAGAGAGTCAGACCAGGTAGGCAGGTCTGGCACCAACAACCGTGCCACGTTCAAAGTCACACCCCTTTCCTCCGCCTTCTGATGCTCGCTTTGAACTTCAGCGAGTTGTCTCGACCACGTCTACATGCCTAAATGCATTGGTGTACCTAATAAAGTGGCCGGTTAGTTTCAGTGTACATGTTTTTATAACCGTTCTAATAACTTTACCCAGCATGCTCTCTGTCCGTCTCTTTCCAGGGCGACCGTCTGATCATCAAAGGAGGAAAGATCGTCAATGATGACCAGTCGTTCTATGCCGACATCTACGTGGAGGACGGGACCATCAAGTAAATAATTATTAATTACTAATAACTCTGGCTGTTTGTTTTGATCAGCTGAGCGCACGTTCTTCCTGTCTGACCTGTTTCCACCTGGCCTCCAGGCGTGCTGTGAGTTTGACTGTCTCTGACATCATCAGACTTCCTGTCCAACACATTCTCCCAGCTCCTCACATGTTTGGACCCGTGGTCAGACCCTGTGACGTCACTTTTTAACGCTCTGGCAGCCATTTTGCGTAGTTTAGTGTAGCAACGTCCGGTTAGACTTTCAAAATAAAACTAGTTGTTAAGGTTATGAAAGGTTTTAAGTCGGTTAGGTTTAGGAACAGATCACGGTTTGGGTTAAAATAACTACTTCACATACGGTGTTTGTGCAGTTTACGTAACTTAAATAAAAACATGCAGTGTTGACTTTTTGTTTCACAGGAAGCGAACACCGGCCTCCTGGTTGAAAGGCCGCTTTGTGTTAAAAAATGACCCTACAGGGTTTCCCCCAGCGCGTCAAAAACTGACGCCAACGGGTCTTGACCATGCGTCCATATGTGACAACTTGGGAGTGAGAACAGATTGTTAAAACCCTCAGTTTAATGGCGTATAATAAAAACGTCTGGCATTTGTAAAATCGGTAGAAGCTTCAGCGACTCATGATGACTGTGAGCGTGGAGCCACATGTACAGTATATATCTATGGCTTGGCTGTTTCTGACACCCTCAGACTTCCTGTCGTGTGTCCTGATCATCTTCAGACTTCCTGTCGTGTGTCCTGATCATCTTCAGACTTCCTGTCGTGTGTCCTGATCATCATCAGACTTCCTGTCGTGTGTCCTGATCATCATCAGACTTCCTGTCGTGTGTCCTGATCATCATCAGACTTCCTGTCGTGTGTCCTGATCATCATCAGACTTCCTGTCGTGTGTCCTGATCAGACAGATCGGTGAGAACCTGATCGTCCCGTCCGGCGTGAAGACGGTGGACGCTTACGGGCAGCTGGTTATCCCCGGAGGAGTCGATGCCAACACCAACCTGCTTGCTCCGCAGAAAGGCATGAACCCGACCGACGACTTCTACCACGGGACCAGAGCCGCCGTGTCCGGAGGAACCACCACCATCAGTGAGATTATTACCAATAGCCTACCAATACTTATCAATACTGCTTCAGTCAGAGCACAGCAGTAATAATGCTGGTGGTTGTGTTCACAGTGGACCACGTGCTGGTGGAGCCCGGCAATAGTTTACTGTCAGCGTTCGAGCAGTGGAGGGAGACGGCGGAGCAGAGGGCGTGCTGCGACTTCTCTCTGCACCTGGACATCACTCGCTGGCATGAAGGACTGTACGAGGAGCTGGAGACCCTCATCAAAGACAAAGGTCAGGACGCTTCACTGAGCATCACTGGAGACACAGAAAGACAGAACCAGAGACTTTAGCAGCATGATGTACGAGGCTACAGCATAGGGTACAAGGCTACAGCTTAGGGTACAAGGCTACAGCTTAGGGTACGAGGCTACAGCACAGGAAACAAGGCTACAGCTTAGGGTACGAGGCTACAGCTTAGGGTACGAGGCTACAGCTTAGGGTACAAGGCTACAGCTTAGGGTACGAGGCTACAGCACAGGAAACAAGGCTACAGCTTAGGGTACGAGGCTACAGCTTAGGGTACAAGGCTACAGCTTAGGGTACGAGGCTACAGCTTAGGGTACAAGGCTACAGCTTAGGGTACGAGGCTACAGCTTAGGGTACGAGGCTACAGCTTAGGGTACAAGGCTACAGCTTAGGGTACGAGGCTACAGCTTAGGGTACGAGGCTACAGCATAGGGTACAAGGCTACAGCTTAGGGTACGAGGCTACAGCACAGGAAACAAGGCTACAGCTTAGGGTACGAGGCTACAGCTTAGGGTACGAGGCTACAGCACAGGAAACAAGGCTACAGCATAGGGTACGAGGCTACAGCACAGGAAACGAGGCTACAGCATAGGGTACAAGGCTACAGCTTAGGGTACAAGGCTACAGCTTAGGGTACGAGGCTACAGCACAGGAAACAAGGCTACAGCATAGGGTACGAGGCTACAGCACAGGAAACGAGGCTACAGCATAGGGTACAAGGCTACAGCTTAGGGTACAAGGCTACAGCTTAGGGTACGAGGCTACAGCACAGGAAACAAGGCTACAGCTTAGGGTACGAGGCTACAGCTTAGGGTACGAGGCTACAGCACAGGAAACAAGGCTACAGCTTAGGGTACGAGGCTACAGCTTAGGGTACGAGGCTACAGCACAGGAAACAAGGCTACAGCATAGGGTACGAGGCTACAGCACAGGAAACGAGGCTACAGCATAGGGTACAAGGCTACAGCACAGGAAACGAGGCTACAGCATAGGGTTCGAGGCTACAGCATAGGGTACAAGGCTACAGCACAGGAAACGAGGCTACAGCATAGGGTACGAGGCTACAGCTTAGGGTACGAGGCTACAGCACAGGAAACAAGGCTACAGCTTAGGGTACGAGGCTACAGCTTAGGGTACGAGGCTACAGCATAGGGTACGAGGCTACAGCTTAGGGTACAAGGCTACAGCTTAGGGTACAAGGCTACAGCTTAGGGTACGAGGCTACAGCTTAGGGTACGAGGCTACAGCACAGGAAACAAGGCTACAGCTTAGGGTACGAGGCTACAGCTTAGGGTACGAGGCTACAGCACAGGAAACAAGGCTACAGCTTAGGGTACGAGGCTACAGCTTAGGGTACGAGGCTACAGCTTAGGGTACGAGGCTACAGCACAGGAAACAAGGCTACAGCTTAGGGTACGAGGCTACAGCTTAGGGTACGAGGCTACAGCTTAGGGTACGAGGCTACAGCACAGGAAACAAGGCTACAGCTTAGGGTACGAGGCTACAGCTTAGGGTACGAGGCTACAGCTTAGGGTACGAGGCTACAGCATAGGAAACAAGGCTACAGCATAGGGAACAAGGCTACAGAATAGGGTACGAGGCTACGGCGTATGGCAGGCGGCTACACCGGCGTACCTACAGCGTTGATTAAAGAAAAATACAAAGTGCCTTCAGCCTCACGTTGAGCTGATTATGGCCATGATGAAGGATGAGACCAAGCTGCTGTTTGTTTGTGGTCTGACGGGATTAAAGGGGTCATCTGCCTGCAGAGCTCCAGATGTTCAGTGTGCTGTCGTCAGGTTTGTGCTCCTCTCTTCCTGTCGAGCACTAACGCCTCTGCAAGTTGGTGGAAACGTGTTTTGAAGGTGTTCAGGGCCGTGTCGAGGCTAAATCAGGGCTCCTGTTCTTTGAGTTACAGGTGTGAACTCCTTCCTGCTCTTCATGGCCTACAAAGACAAATACCAGAGCTCCGACTCCCAGGTGAACTACACTCACTATTGTTACTGTTTGTTTGTTGTTGCTGAGGTTTTGGGTTTCGCTCAATCTGCTCCCTGTTTTTGTGGTTTCAGCTCTACGAGGCGTTTGGGGTCCTCCGGGATCTTGGAGCCATCGCACAGGTCCATGCTGAGAATGGTGACATAATTGATGAGGTACCGCATCCTGACCGATGAGACAGAAAATCTCGTTTTTCTCAGCACAGTCACACCGACACAGTGAATCCAAACTTGTTTGTGTTTCAGGAAGAGAAGAAGCTTCTCTGTCTCGGCATCACTGGACCTGAAGGACACGTTTTAGCTCACTCTGAGGAGGTACACACACCTGTAACACACCTAAGACACGTGTAACACAACTGCGTTGTCATGTCATGTGTAGCTGATGGTGTGGACGTGGTGTCGCGTTGTGTTCCAGGTGGAGACTGAGGCGGTGTACCGGGCCATCACCATCGCCAAACAGGCCAACTGTCCACTGTACATTACCAAGGTGATGAGCAAATCTGCTGCTGATGTCATCGCCAAAGCCAGGAAGAAAGGTGACATCATCGTCCTCATCTGTTCTTCATCACGCCCATTCACAATGAACTACACATTTAAGTCCTCAGAGACTGCCCAGAACGTCCCATCTGTTATCTGGGACACTTGGCCTTGGGCGACCCTGTCAGGGGCCACTGCAACAACAACTCACAAGGATGCACAAACTCCTCCACCACTGTCAGGTGGGGTTCTCGGTGCTGAGCTGAAGGTTAAACATCCTCCTGTTTCTCTCCTCAGGTATGGTGGTGTACGGAGAGCCAATCACAGCCAGCCTGGCCACTGACGGCTCTCACTATTGGTCCAAAGACTGGGCCACAGCTGCTGCCTTGGTCATGAGCCCGCCTCTTAACCCTGACCCTTCAACTCCACAGTACCTGACCTCGCTCTTAGCATGGTTAGTATGACCCCGACTCTCTGTTAGCACGGTTAGCATACATGTAACCAGATGTCCAGGTGTTGCAGGTGAACCTAAGAGGTGCTTATTGTGCCTTTTTTTTCCAGTGGAGACCTCCAGGTGACATCCAGCGCTCACGCCAGCTTCTCCACGGCTCAGAAAGCTGTCGGTAAAGACGACTTCACTCTGATCCCAGAGGGAACCAACGGCATCGAGGAGAGGATGTCTGTGGTGTGGGACAGAGCGGTGGTGAGATGAGCCGGCGGCACACCGTGAACCCTACAAACGTGGATAACAAGACATTCAGTGTTCACATGAAAAGTGACAGAAATAGTTGTAGAATGAAAACAGGGGGCCAACAGAGAAGCCACGCCTACTTCCCACCTTCAGACAGCTGACCAATCACAGAGTGAAGTGGGTCTGATTTGTCTAACACAGAAGGCGTGAGTTTGTTTTCAGTGCAGAGAGACTCATGCACAATGCACCCTCCTTAGGGCAGGTTGGTGGCGCTATATCGCAGATTAATTAGTACACCAGGCACATATCTGCAAAAGATAAAGAAAACCATCTTTTCCTGATAGTTTTTGTGTTTTGCATTTTTCTTCTGGATTAAGGCTCTCTAAGGATAGAGGCTGTTTAGTTATCAGAAAGTTTCCACATGTGAGGTCTCCTCCTGCTGATGGCTATTTCATGTGTCATTCTGTCTCTGCAGTCCACAGGGAAGATGGATGAGAACGAGTTTGTTGCAGTAACCAGCACCAACGCTGCTAAACTCTTCAACATTTACCCGCGTAAAGGTATCACCTGGAAATGATTTACTGACATACGAGTCTGAAGGAGGACAGATTTATCTGGTTCTTTCTCAGGATGAGATGGATACTGCACTGTAACTTTGATGTAATGATTAAAGATAAAGTAATCGTGAACATCTATCCCTAACCCTACTGTTTGTTTAGACTATATTCACATATCCATAAATGATACTCGGGGATCTGTAACATGCTGGGTTTCTGTCCTCTGTGTGCTCAGGACGGATCGCTGTAGGTTCAGATGCTGACATCGTCATCTGGAACCCAAAGGAGACCCGACCTGTTTCTGCAAAGACTCATAACCTGGTAACAACACATCAATCTTCATCATCTATAATTAAAATTCATCATTGATCATCATCATCTTCCTCACCATGCTGCATGCCTGTGTGCAGACGGTGGAAGTTAACATACTGGAGGGTTTAGAGTTTCGAGGTGTGGCGTCGGTGGTGATCAGCGGCGGTCGAGTCGTTCTGGAGGATGGAAAACTCAACGTGACTGAAGGTTCAGGACGCTTCATCCCCCGGAAGGCTTTCCCCGATGCTGTCTACAAAAGGATCAGAGCCCGCAGCAAGGTAACGTACCGGTTAACCGGATAACTACCTAAACTAGAACAGAGGATCAGAGCCCGCAGCAAGGTAACGTACCGGTTAACCGGATAACTACCTAAACTAGAACAGAGGATCAGAGCCCGCAGCAAGGTAACGTACCGGTTAACCGGATAACTACCTAAACCAGATAACTACCTAAACTAGAACAGAGGATCAGAGCCGCAGCAAGGTAACGTACCGGTTAACCGGATAACTACCTAAACCAGATAACTACCTAAACTAGAACAGAGGATCAGAGCCGCAGCAAGGTAACGTTCCGGTTAACCGGATAACTACCTAAACTAGAACAGAGGATCAGAGCCCGCAGCAAGGTAACGTACCGGTTAACCGGATAACTACCTAAACTAGAACAGAGGATCAGAGCCCGCAGCAAGGTAACGTACCGGTTAACCGGATAACTACCTAAACCAGATAACTACCTAAACTAGAACAGAGGATCAGAGCCGCAGCAAGGTAACGTACCGGTTAACCGGATAACTACCTAAACCAGATAACTACCTAAACTAGAACAGAGGATCAGAGCCGCAGCAAGGTAACGTTCAGGTTAACCGGATAACTACCTAAACTAGAACAGAGGATCAGAGCCCGCAGCAAGGTAACGTACCGGTTAACCAGATAACTACCTAAACTAGAACAGAGGATCAGAGCCGCAGCAAGGTAACGTTCCGGTTAACCGGATAACTACCTAAACTAGAACAGAGGATCAGAGCCGCAGCAAGGTAACGTTCCGGTTAACCGGATAACTACCTAAACTAGAACAGAGGATCAGAGCCGCAGCAAGGTAACGTACCGGTTAACCGGATAACTACCTAAACTAGAACAGAGGATCAGAGCCGCAGCAAGGTAACGTTCCGGTTAACCGGATAACTACCTAAACTAGAACAGAGGATCAGAGCCCGCAGCAAGGTAACGTACCGGTTAACCGGATAACTACCTAAACTAGAACAGGATCAGAGCCCGCAGCAAGGTAACGTACCGGTTAACCGGATAACTACCTAAACCAGATAACTACCTAAACTAGAACAGAGGATCAGAGCCGCAGCAAGGTAACGTTCCGGTTAACCGGATAACTACCTAAACTAGAACAGAGGATCAGAGCCCGCAGCAAGGTAACGTACCGGTTAACCGGATAACTACCTAAACTACAACAGAGGATCAGAGCCCGCATCAAGGTAACGTACCGGTTAACCGGATAACTACCTAAACCAGATAACTACCTAAACTACAACAGAGGATCAGAGCCCGCAGCAAGGTAACGTACCGGTTAACCGGATAACTACCTAAACCAGATAACTACCTAAACTAGAACAGAGGATCAGAGCCGCAGCAAGGTAACGTTCCGGTTAACCGGATAACTACCTAAACTAGAACAGAGGATCAGAGCCGCAGCAAGGTAACGTACCGGTTAACCGGATAACTACCTAAACTAGAACAGAGGATCAGAGCCGCAGCAAGGTAACGTACCGGTTAACCGGATAACTACCTAAACTAGAACAGAGGATCAGAGCCGCAGCAAGGTAACGTACCGGTTAACCGGATAACTACCTAAACTAGAACAGAGGATCAGAGCCGCAGCAAGGTAACGTACCGGTTAACCAGATAACTACCTAAACTCTGACGGGGTCTGTTCTGTCTGATTGATGAACTAGTTAATCAGAAAACTGACCCTGATCAGACGTTTCTCCTCATCTCAGATGGCTGAGGCTCGTGGCGTCCCCCGTGGAAACTACGATGGTCCCGTCCATGATGTCATCAGTATGACTAAATCGGTCCCACCCACTCCAACCACCAGGGGCCCCCCCTGTCCAAAAGCCCAGACCGGCCCCCGAAACCTCCACCAATCAGGATTCACCCTGGCAGGTAGTATTCTTACATGCAGGACACAACCAAATACACGTCTCTGGAGAATGCTGATCAATAAAACAATCACTACAGCTGATTGACTCAGAGTGGCATTCTGGGTAAACTCTGCAGTTTAGATAAAATAGAACATACACTGATCCAGATCTTTTTCTTCTTTTTCTTCACAGGAGCTCAGGTTGATGACCACATACCTCGCCGCTCAACACAGAGGATTGTGGCGCCACCTGGTGGACGATCCAACATTACATCCTTATCTTAAAGAAGAAGAATCAGTCACTTTGAGTTTGTCCAACAGAAAACTCAAGTGTCACAAGATACAAACCCTACTACAACCTTACAACTAGTACTACACCCTATAACAATAGTACTTTATCTCCAACTGAACCAACTTAACTCTTAAGACTGAAGTACTTCACCTAGTACTAAACCCTACTTCAACAACAAAGCTAACATTAAAGCCTACTACAACACAAAACAGTAACAGTAGTACTGTTACTAGTACTAAACCCTACAACTAAGTAATTAAACTCATGTGAAATCCTAGCATACTAATGCTACAACCAATAACAGTATACCAAACCATGCTGCAACCCTGCAGCTAGTATTAAACACTAAAACTTGTACTAAATTGTTTGAAAACAGTAATAACAGTACTAAATCCTAGTACTTGACCCTACAACTCAACAACAAGTAAAAAACCTGAATCTCGCTATATTTTGTACTTCTACTATCAAATCCTACAACAACCATCCAGATAGTACTAAATTCTTCAGCAAATGTACTTTCGCTGGTGCTAAACCCTGCTGGTAGTACAACTCTACAGACACTATTAGACCCTGCTAATCCTGTCTTACTAAACAAAGGTACTACAACCCTACAACAAGTACTAAACCCTGAAGACACTAAGCTACACGTGTTAAATACCCAACAACAATTTTACTTCAAATAGTACAGCATCAATCAACAATACCACAAGTACTTTTACCTACAACCATTTTGTAGTAGTTCTTCAACTGGTATTGAACCCTAGAAAAACAGTACAGCTAGTACTAAAGTACAAAAACTTAACCATACAATTTAACAACTTGTTATAAACCCAATCAGCAGTAAATCCTAAAATAACAGAATTTGGACAATACCCTACAACAATGGTGCACCCTACAAATACCGCTAATCCTACAACAATGGTACACCCTACAAATACCACTAATCCTACAACAATGGTAAACCCTACAAATACCGCTAACCCTACAACAATGGTAAACCCTAGAAATACCGCTAATCCTACAACAATGGTAAACCCTACAAATACCGCTAATCCTACAACAATGGTACACCCTAGAAATACCGCTAATCCTACAACAATGGTAAACCCTCCAAATACCGCTAATCCTACAACAATGGTAAACCCTACAAATACCGCTAATCCTACAACAATGGTGCGCCCTACAAATACCGCTAACCCTACAACAATGGTACACCCTAGAAATACCGCTAATCCTACAACAATGGTAAACCCTACAAATACCGCTAATCCTACAACAATGGTGCGCCCTACAAATACCGCTAATCCTACAACAATGGTAAACCCTACAAATACCGCTAATCCTACAACAATGGTGCGCCCTACAAATACCATTAACCCTACAACAATGGTACACCCTACAAATACCATTAACCCTACAACAATGGTGTGCCCTACAAATACTGCTAATCCTACAACAATGGTGTACTCCTACAAATACCGCTAATCCTACAACAATGGTGCGCCCTACAAATACCATTAACCCTACAACAATGGTACACCCTACAAATACCATTAACCCTACAACAATGGTGCGCCCTACAAATACCGCTAATCCTACAACAATGGTGCGCCCTACAAATACCGCTAATCCTACAACAATGGTGCGCCCTACAAATACCATTAACCCTACAACAATGGTACACCCTACAAATACCGCTAATCCTACAACAATGGTGCGCCCTACAAATACCGCTAATCCTACAACAATGGTGCACCCTACAAATACCGCTAATCCTACAACAATGGTGCACCCTACAAATACCGCTAATCCTACAACAATGGTGCACCCTACAAATACCGCTAATCCTACAACAATGGTGCACCCTACAAATACCGCTAATCCTACAACAATGGTACACCCTAGAAATACCGCTAATCCTACAACAATGGTAAACCCTACAAATACCGCTAATCCTACAACAATGGTAAGCCCTACAAATACCGCTAATCCTACAACAATGGTAAGCCCTACAAATACCGCTAATCCTACAACAATGGTGCGCCCTACAAATACCATTAACCCTACAACAATGGTACACCCTACAAATACCATTAACCCTACAACAATGGTGCGCCCTACAAATACTGCTAATCCTACAACAATGGTGCGCCCTACAAATACCGCTAATCCTACAACAATGGTGCGCCCTACAAATACCATTAACCCTACAACAATGGTACACCCTACAAATACCATTAACCCTACAACAATGGTGCGCCCTACAAATACCGCTAATCCTACAACAATGGTGCGCCCTACAAATACCGCTAATCCTACAACAATGGTGCACCCTACAAATACCGCTAATCCTACAACAATGGTGCAACCCTACAAATACCATTAACCCTACAACAATGGTGCACCCTACAAATACCGCTAATCCTACAACAATGGTGCCTCAATGCATCCTACAAATGACCGCTTAATCCTACAACAATGGTTGCACCCTACAAATACCGCTAATCCTACAACAATGGTGCACCCTACAAATACCGTTAATCCTACAACAATGGTAAACCCTACAAATACCGCTAATCCTACAACAATGGTAAGCCCTACAAATACCGCTAATCCTACAACAATGGTGCGCCCTACAAATACCGCTAACCCTACAACAATGGTGCACCCTACAAATACCGCTAATCCTACAACAATGGTACACCCTAGAAATACCGCTAATCCTACAACAATGGTAAACCCTACAAATACCGCTAATCCTACAACAATGGTAAACCCTACAAATACCGCTAATCCTACAACAATGGTTGCGCCCTACAAATACGCTAATCCTACAACAATGGTGCACCCTACAAATACCGCTAATCCTACAACAATGGTGCGCCCTACAAATACCATTAACCCTACAACAATGGTGCACCCTACAAATGCCGCTAATCCTACAACAATGGTGACTCTACAAATACCGCTAATCCTACAACAATGGTGCACCCTACAAATACCGCTAATCCTACAACAATGGTGCGCCCTACAAATACCGCTAACCCTACAACAATGCCACAACTAGTACAAAACCCTGCTACAAAAGCACTATAATACAATACTAAATTTTACTACTAATAGTAGTAACAGGTACTAAACCCTAAAATTAGTACTTAATTCTGGAATAATGGTATTATTATTAATGGTATCAATATTCTAACTACTTCTAAATCATACATCTACTGTAGTTCAGCTGCAGTAGTACTACAAGCCGACCACTAGTACTAAATCCTACAACATTGGTACTTTAACTAGAACCGAATATTATTGGTATGGAAGTCATTTGAGGTACTCTAATCTTAACTCATGTGTACTCAAAAACATTTCATCTACTCGTCACTTCATCATGCTCTCTTTGCCTCTCAGTACTCTCTGATAAAGGCACTAATAGTATTAGTATTAATAGTATAAGCCCAGAACATACTTCCTGTTTCCCCCAGTGCTCTTTCTTTAACAGCACAGACATGTTCACACCTGAAGACAAACTGTTTACCACCAGTTCACCTTTCACACCGGTAAGCTGCCGTGGCTGGATGTTCCCAGATGTTCCTAGAGGACAAGTAGCTCAATCCTAACCCATCACAACCCTCCGTCCATTGCTTCCATAAACATATTCCTCAGTGTAAATGGAATTCATATTGTCTTAACTTTGCTGTAGCCATTACTCTGAGGTCACCATTAACATTAAGTCTGCAATATTTCATGTCTTCACCTAGTTTAAGGTCTCAGGATATTCCAGGTCCACTTCGCTCTGAGATCTTCCATCAGTCTGAACCACTTCAGTTTAAACCTGCATCACTGAGACCATTAGAATCATATGAGTCCATAATGTTCTGGTATAAATGAGTCTGTGGTAGAGTGACACGTTCAGTCCTCATGATGTTTCTATTCTTCTGATTTAGTCTGAACTGACTGAGCCGGACTGCAGCCGGACTGCAGAGTTTGTTATTAATCAAGTTATTTGTAGTTATTGATGAAGTAAAGATACATTCAAAAGTTTTCTGAGAAACCAGATTTAAACTTTCAGACTGACACTATTAGATTTTTGAGAAATATGAACTGTAATAATGGTGCTAATAAATCCAGTGGTAGCCTGCAAGTAGCAAACCCTGCAATACCACAGGATGTAGACTAACTGACTCCGGCCCCACAGAAATCTAAAACACAGCAGGACAACACAACACCACCCTGCTCTGACCACAGATGTATTCAAAGACCTGGAACACGAAAGGGGTTTCTAGCTTAAAGCTTCTGTGAGTGTGGCCCTCAGCACATGCTCATTAGTGTTTCTCCTGCTGGGACCCCTGAGCTCAGTTTACCGACCCCTGAGTTCAGTTTACCGACCCCTGAGTTCAGTTTACCGACCCCTGAGCTCAGTTTGCCGACCCCTGAGCTCAGTTTAGTGGAATTTTGCGTTGCAGTACCACAAGTGTCCACAGGAGAAACTAACAGTGAGCCTGAGTGATGGTTACGTCCCACATCGGTAAAAACATTGGAGGTCTAATCCTGCTGGACTAACAGCTGCAGACCGCCTCCCCCTCCAGCTTTGTGACCTCTGAAGGGATTTTTAACTGTATTTGATTTGTAAAGGCTTCATTTGATACCATGATCATTTTGTATTTTTTACAGTTTTTGTATCCTGGCAGAGTTAGCGTCAGTGATCGTAGCCCTCCCACTCAGCTCAGCCCCTGAGCAGTCTGCGGCAGCCATGTTGGAGCTGCAGGTCTGAGCAAAATGTTCAGAGATGATAAAGAAGATGGAGACGTTCTGTGACCAGTGGAATATTTTGATTCTGATACCATTATCAGGTCAATACAGTAAATATGAAGCTACAGCCAGCAGCTGGTTAGCTTAGCTTAGCAGATAGACTGAAAACAGCTGACTCCTTATGCTGCGTTCCGTTTACCTCTGAAGTCGGAGGGCGGAGCTGGAAATGACGTCACACCCGAGCTGCCGGCGTTCCGGTTCCAACCTCGCTCGGCCAGCTGTTTGTTTACAACTAGCCAGGTTAGTTATTGATACGCCGGGTGATTAAAAAACGCATTGTGCGGTATTTCCTCACACTAACTGTAGCAACACGTCCACAGACAGCTGTTGGACAGCACTTTGTGTACCAACATTTCTATGAGACACAAGCACTCAGAAGTGCTAATAAACAGTATAAACTACAGCTTTCAGTAACTGCTGATACCCCGGCAGCCATCTTGGATCACAAAGTCGGGGTAGTGCGGGTTGTCCCGACTTCCCGAGTCGGAAATCCGACTTCAGGGGGCGTTCCAGTTGAAAGTTCCAACTGGGAACTCAGAAATTCCGACTTCCCATGTCAAATGGAAGCAGCATAAATCCCCGCAGGACAGACTGAGCTCCAACATGGCGGCTGGTTCCTGCAGGCTGACCCGTTCCTGTAGATGTCCCCACAGGTGCACCGGAGCCCACATGGAGCTCTTTCTGTACGCAGTGATCCTGTGCAGACATGGCGGCGTGTATCTGCAGAGGGGACCCTGTGGTGATGGTGCATCTGTTGTTGTTGTTGTTGTTGTTGATGTTCCTGTAGTGATTGTGAAACTATTTCCTGCTGCATGAATAAACTGTGAAGAGAAACACAGCAGAGTGAGACGTCTTGTTTTTTTACACCGCTGTCTAACAAGAGTCAGCACAATCCAGCCAGCTGTCGAGATGTTTCAGTAAAAAACATAACTGTGGGCGTCTCTGTGGCGCTGAGGAAACGTCCGGGGAAGTCGGCCCGACGTGTGTGTCTAATAAACCAAAGCTTCTTCTGCATCTGTTCATGTCCAATAATATCTGTTTGGGTTCACTGGAACTTCTAATAACATCATGGGAAAACCAGTATGATGAAGAACCCTGCAGCACACGGAGCCCTGGCTGCAGGGAGCTCTGCCTGAGCACTTCATCCAGGAGCTTTAAATGTCATTGGAACAAGATCTCCTGGTGAAACAGCTTTCCTCAGCGCAGGATGAGATGCTTTGTCTTCTGTTTGTTCTGCTGGCTGATTTTTACTGATGAGAGCTGGGTGCTGTGTTGGTGTGTGTGATTTTCTGTGCACTGTATCCAGGAAGTAAAGCTGTTGCTAACGGGAATCCTGACAAATGAAAATGAAATGAAACATATCTGATGATCTAAACTGTGAACTATGTAGAAAGTCACACAGCTGTTTGGCGACTGCTTTCTCCAGGACCTTAGAGAGAAATGGAAGGTTAGATATAGGTCTATAGTTGGCTAAAACATCTGGATCCAGGTTGGGCTTTTTCAGAAGAGGTTTAATTACAGCTACTTTAAAGTACTGTGGCACGTAGCCTGTTGATAAAGACAAATTGATCACATCCAGCAGAGAAGTTCCAACCAAGGGCAAAACTTCTTTAAGCAGCCTAGTCGGGATGGGGTCTAAGAGGCAGGTAGATGGTTTAGATGAAGAAATTATTGAAGTTAGTTGATAAAGGTTGAGGGAAGCAAAGCAGTCTAAACATATAACTGGTTTTACAGCTGTTTCTAAGGTTCCTGAGTACAGAGTTAAGTCGGTGCCAGTTGAGGGCAGGTCTTGGTGGATTTTGTTTCTAATAGCTAGGATTTTATCATTAAAGAAGCTCATGAAGTCATAACTACTGAGAGCTATGGGAATACTTTGCTCAATAGAGCTGTGACTCTCTGTCAGCCTGGCTAGTGCTGAAAAGAAACCTGGGCTTGTTCCTAGTAGCAGGTCGCTGTTCTCTGACGGCCTTCCTATAACTTTTAAAGAGGTCATATTATTCTCATTCCGTACCTGAATAGTTGTTCAGGTTTAATTTTAGAACAGGCTCATAGTCTTCATGAATCCATCCTGTGTTCTGCTGTTTCGGATCAAACAGAGCTGAGGAGGATGTTTGTGCTTCAGCAGCTGTTTCTCAGTTTTCTTTAAATCTTCAGACAGAAAAACAAACCGATTCCTCTCATTGATTTCTTTACCACGTGACGAAGCAGCCGCGCTGATGACGTCACGGGCAACAGGCGTTGAGCAGGTAAGGTCACGTGGTCTCGGAGGCGGCGGGAAAAATCAGTGTAGCACCTGACGATCTGCAGCTTCCCCTTCAGGTGAGTCGGACCTCCAGCAGGTCCCCCTTTCTGGTTCTCAGACTAGTTTCCCCCGGGGGTTTCAGAGGTTCAGGTTTTCAGAGGTTCAGGGTTTCTGATCCAGAGTTTAATCCCGCAGATCACCGCGGAGCCCGCGTGCGTCTCGCGGGAGCGCAGACAGCCAGTCATTCGGAGCTGAAAGAAATCCGCAGCACAGAGGGGGAGGGGGTTCTGTGGTCCATCTGCGTGGTGCAACGTGAGGGTCACGGGCTTCTTTGTGTCCGTCTGCAGTAACTCAGCAAGACTGTGTGCGCGTGTGTTT
Source organism: Lepomis macrochirus (assembly GCA_024633595.2). Lineage (NCBI taxonomy): Eukaryota > Metazoa > Chordata > Actinopteri > Centrarchiformes > Centrarchidae > Lepomis > Lepomis macrochirus. The sequence goes on along the minus strand of JALXJV020000023.1, from coordinate 682,390 downwards.
CCTGGTCTGAAGCTGCTGCAGGCTTTTACTTTGAAGGTTTGTGGCAGCAGCACACCTGCAGTCCAGGTGCTTCATACTGTGGCCATGAAACTGGAGCTAAATCCGATGTTACCTGAGGCTGCATCCGAAAAGTCCAAAAAACTCCTTTCCTAACCTCCTTTCCTCACCTCCTTTCCTCGACCTGGATGGAAAACTTCATGAGGTCAAGGAAAGATGTGAAGGAGAATCCGTCAGGACTCAGGACAGGAGGACCGGGTCTAAGAGAATCCCGTTTTAAATAGAAACAAAATCAGCGCTGAATAAATAAATGAGTGTGTGGGAAACAGCTGCTGTAGGTGATCCAGCTGGATCTTTGTGTCCGGGTCTGGGACTGAAGTCAAATGTGCTGAAGGCTGCAGGAGGCTAACAGAACTAACAGCATCGTTGGTCTAGTTAACTAACGTTTATGTGGTGGATCAGTGAATGTAGTATACTGTGTGTGTGTGTGTGTGTGTGTGTGGATGCTTGCTGATGCATTTAAGCTGATAAAGCACATAACCAACGTCTGACAATGGTTTTTGGAAGATAAGTGATCCTGAGAGGACGTGGACCCCTTTGTGTCCTCGGTGCTAAGATTCTGTGATGATTCTGTGATGACTGAGTTTTGGTGACAGAACTGCACTCAGGCCTGTTTGTTGTTATTTCTGCTACTGAGAAGCTTCAGCTTTCCTTTATTGTTAATAACAGCTGTGAAATGTGCAGTGAAAATTGCCAGCTGATAAAACCAGATTCATATAACATGGAAGTGTAAATGTAGCTGAGTTAGATGGTAAATGTGTCCAGAATGCAGGAACTTAAATGTTTAATGCTCAGAACCTTGTGGGGGAGGAGCCCCAGCCCCCCCAGTCATGGACTCATCAATGAATATGTTTTTAAATACTGTTAAAGTATCTTCTAGTCTTGATCTCGTGACCTCAACCATGTTAAGTGTTCTGTCACAACGTTTGAACCCAAAGTGACGCCTTTCCCACCTCTAACTCTCATTGGCTGTTAAAGTCTTACAGCCTAAGCTGCCCTTCAGCATGCTCTCTAAAAACCAGACTTCACCGCTGGATGTCTGCATTTAGCAAGTTATGGCCTAAGAGAGAAAAGGCTTCAGGCCAAAATGGTAAATGACATGGTTTATTTATTGATTTATTAGACAACACTCAGGCTGAAGGCTGATTTCAACAACCCGAAACATAAAACGGTGTTGAAACCTCTCAGATTACAAAGAAGAAAGAAGGTAACTGTGATTTTATCACAAAGTGCGTCTGAACTGGAAGATTCTGCTGGATGTGGTCGATGGATTTTATCCTGTGAGTTTGAGAACGTGCGTCGCTTTAAATGTTGCCGCTGCAAGGAATTGTGGGATGGCAGTCTCTCCTTTCCTTTGGTAAAGGATGGTCCGGTGTTCCCTATGCTAAAGGAGGTAGGAAAGGAAGCACTGAGGCTCCTTTCCTCAGCTTCCTTTCCTCAGCTGTTAGAGAATTTGACCAGCTCTTATCGTGGCTGCCCGGGTCACCGCAGCCTGAGTGAGCTGGAGGAAGTCTGGGCCAAACTACCAAAATAAGAGTCTTGTTGTTTCTTTTAACTTTGCAGTCGGAGGCGGGGGGGTCAGAGCGGACATTGATGGGGGAGTTCCGGCGCCTTGTGGAGGAGCTGCTGGCTCTTTGTCTCTCGAGGATCACTATGGAGGAGAACGCCATCAGCTGTGATCAGAGTGAGCCCAGCACCACCGACCCAGGACCGGGTCACGCCTGAGATCCACCTGGTGGTCCTTTGTTTCACAACAGGAAGTTGTTTCTTAATTCTCTCACGTTTCCTCCTAAAGTTCTGCAGCTCGATCAGCCAATCACAGAGCTCCACAGTCTGCGGCTGTTGTAGTGTTGCTGCAGTCAATTAATCGATTAGCTGTCAATTAATCACCAACTTCTTCCTCCGTCCTGAGTCTCAGACGTTTCCCGGCTCCTCTGACAGAAACCTGAAGGTCTCTTTAAAGTAACTGAGGTCTCAGAGGAGGAAACGATGGCGAAGGATGAAAACGGTCGTTAATTAACAGAAGTAGAGTTTGTACTTCACTAACAGCCAATCGCAGAGCTTCAGTGCCTGTCGGTGAGCAGCTGAGGCTCATGGGGATTGTGGTCTTTGCAGACAGATTCAGGGCTCTGTCTGCGGCTCTTTCAGGCCTGGCTGAGGTGGTGAAGACCTGCGAGGCCATGAGGAAGCAGTGGCTGCACGCCGAGCTGGAGATGAAGAAGTACAAGGAGCTGCTGGTGAAGTCGGACGTGGCCAAAGCCGCCCTGGAGGTCAAACTGAAACACGCCCGCAACCAGCTGGACGTGGAGATGAAGAAACGCTACAAGGTGGAAGGAGACTACCAGTACCTGGTGAGTCCAGTCCGCACTTCCTGTTCCCTCCTCTGAGGAAAAACCTGAAACCTGTGTATGTTTTCTGTGTCGTGTTTCCGCCACTTTGTGAAATCATTTGTTAAAAATGTTCAGAAAGGTCAGAAAGCAGATGTGAGCTCTGCTTTCTGGGGGTGAATATATGGAAGAAATGTTTGTATCCAGGCAACATCAACGGAAACACAGAACTCAGGCAGCAGGTGGGAATTTAAAGTAGAAAATATCCCAGAATCTAATTCAGCAGATGCTTCTGTAGTTTTCTGTATTTCTGTTTCTCTCATGATCCAGTTCTCCTCTTCGTTGTGTCTTTGGGAAAGTTCCTCTTTAAATGTGGCACCTTTTCACCTCCAGGTTCAAATTCCTGGACTTTGCATCTGTCCCACATGTCTGTGTAACCTGACACCTCCAGGGAGATTTTTATGAGAATGACATCATCGTTACATCAAAATTAGTTGTATTATTATTCATTTAATCATTTTTCAAAACCTCCCCGCCTTTTAATCTGCTGTTCGTTAAACTTGCTCTGCTCCGGATGTAAAAACGTGGCGCTCCCCGCTGCTGGACACGTTCACACCAGTCTCTCTTCCTCACTGTGACGCTCTGCTGTCAGTCAAACTGAAACAGGGCCACGCCCCTCCAGCCGTCCTCAACACCTTTTTCTTTTTAATAAAACACTTAAAAAACACACTTAGGTTTATTTTGACTACAATGAAGGACGACTGAACAGGTTTCAATTAATATGTTAGTCAACGAATAAGAAATCCGTCTTTTAGTCAGTTGGTAACGTGGCCCTGAGGCTCCGCCCACTCTCCCACACCTCTGTTTTAAACCTCAGCCCTTCTGCTGCGTTTCCTCACGTCCACACTGAAACGCCGCCGAGTCCGTTCTGGTTTTAAACTCCGGGGCGGCGTGTTGGTGCTGACGGGTGGAAACGCTCACGTTCGGCTTCCTGATCGGCTGTGATTGGTCAGTCAGAGCAGGAACACGATGCTGCTGACAGAGTTTTAGTAAAATATTCTGTACTGTGTAAAAACTCTTCTACACGTCTGCATCGCCTCCCGCCGCCGTCTCTCCTCTCAGTAACAGTTCCACCTCGCTGGTTCTTCAGCTGCTCGCTAGAACTTTCTTCTTTAGCGAGTGAAGCTATTTCCGTTTGCCATGCTCAGTGTACGTGAACGGTGTGAACAGGTCACATGATGTGCGTTGTCAGTCGTTTCACTACAGGCCAGTTGTGAAACGCCGCAGTGGACGCAGATGGTAGTGAGGACGCAGCCTCAGCACGTCTCCAGACCTTCAGTCTGATCGATAGTTTCAGGCCCTTTACTGCTGAATGAGTCTCCTGTAGCGCCGCCATCAGGACTCGTGTTGAGCCCTGCGTGACTCTTTGTCTCCGTGGTTCACAGCAGAGGCAGATGCAGCTGATGTGCGACATCCTGGTCCACGACAGTAAGTCCAGCGCCTGTCTGAACGATGAACAGAAATCTCTTCTGGCTACGTTTGAGCACAAAGGAGCGAACACGACGCTGCACAAGAGCAGCAGAAGGTAAGAGACGAGTCCATCACAGTCCACTGATGAAAGGGTTAAACGTTACGTCAATGTGTTTGGCCCCCGGGGGACAGAGGAGGAGGAGCCATAAAGAGAGGTCGGGGCGGCTCTCCAGGTCGGTCAGAGTCTCTCTGTATCACGTGATCTGCAGAGGAGACACAACATACAGAGCCACCAATCAGAGCTCAGGACCTGAAGAACCGTTCAGACCAGGTCAAAGGTTTGAGAGACATTTCCTGGGGTTTGTTCAGGAAAAGGAAGTTTCAGAGGTTCTTTAGGAGACCCAGGGTCCGGAGGGTTCCGGTGGTGGTTGAGGAGGTTTGGGGGTCTTACTTGGGGGATCTGGAGGTGGTGGCAGGTGGACCCTGTACATTGTAGACGTTCTGTACAGGGTTCCAGGGCTCTCGGGTGTTCTGATGTTAGGAGTCCAGTGGATTCTCAGTGGGCTCGGCAGCAGGACCGCAGAGGAAACGGTGGAATTCAAACTTTGAGCACGCTGTTGTCTCTCTGTTCTTTCAGGTTGTCTGTGATTGACGAGTCGTCTTTCCTGTCTCACTCTGATATCAGCTACGACCGGACCGATGACGACGTGGTACAGATGTTTGTTCTTCATACTGTAACGCAGACTGGATCAGAAACTGGATCAGGACCAGCTGTTTAATGTTAACCTGTCCCTCAGATCGGGGTTCACGTTGGTCTCTTTCTTTCATCTGATGAGTTCACTTCATTCTTGGTGGCGGGCGGCGCTCAGATTCCCCCTCCCTGTCCACAGACCTGGTTGAGACTGTTCTCACGTGGTCCTGGACGGGCGGGTCCGTATTTAGAAATCCTGATGTTAATAACTAGTAGTTTCTAAGCAGACCCCAGCAGCTCTTCTTTCCTGTGTGGTGTGGAAGGTTTCTGTAAAGATTAGGAGCCACGCCCTCCTTCAGGACAGCGGCCTGATGGGACTTTGGGTTTTTCTTCTTGTTCCAGGACCTGGACACAACAGTGATCAAACCCCTGAGATCCAGAGCCAGAGAGAGAAGGGTCAGTGTGACCGAGAGCTTTCCATGTTTCCCAGCATGCCTGTGGTTTCTCTGACGTTCTGTTGGTCCTCTGCAGCGCTCGTCCATGGGCCCGGCTGTCGGCGCTCTGGCCGGGAAGCGAGGGAGGAGCGGGAACGTGTCTGCAGAGCTGCTGGAGAGAAAAACTGTGGACAAGGTGAGCGGGAACATGTGACATTTAAATCCCCTGGTAGAAAACAGACGCCCCCGGGTTCCATTAAAGCTGCAAGCAGCGTTGGACGGGCCGGAGCGTGCCGCTGTGGACGTCATCAGCATGGCTCTGAACTATCACGTGTTGGTTAAACGTCACTTCCTGTGTAGCTCTAGAGAACGTCTACTCTGTGTACCAGAACGTCGGAGTGGAACATTTCACGTAAATCAAAGCTGTCACACATGGCTCACTTCCTGTTGCCAGTAGGGGGTGCTATTACATTTTGATTGAAAATTAGCTTGGCGATGTGTTCAGGGCGGGACAAAGCTTCGTACACGGGAGCATGTACACGGACGTTACAACAACTTCCTGTTCCATGGCGAATCAGATAGCAGAACGTTCATCAGTTCCTTCAGACTGCAAGGTTGAACTTTTACATCGATCAGACCTGCAGGAGTTTGTTAAAGTACGGAACGTGTAAATGGACAAAAATAATGAATTCATTAATCAATCATTAATTGCTGGGGCTCCGTCGGTCACTTCCTGTTGCCAGCAGGTGGCGCTCTGACTTTGAGGGAGTATTGGCATGTAGAAGTCATCAAACCTGTTAAATTTGGAACGTGTGGCCGACTTCCTGTTGGGCTCTGGGCTCCCAGAGGCTCTTTGTAAAATGTGTCTGGATCTGGACTGGAGTTTTCTGTACTTTCCTGAATCCTGTTTCTGACCCTGAAACATTTTTATTCCGTCACGTCCTTCTTCACCTCCTACTGAGATATTTAGTTGTTATTGTAGTTTAATCTGTAATGATGCAATGCATAATGTGATGGACTGTAGTCCAAGTAGCCCACAAAGGAAATGCTGGTGTAAATCTACATAGTGACTCTGCACCAGGACCTGTTGGTGGGTGTTGTTGGCGTTGCAGCCTGAGATAAAGCCTTCAGACGCTACCCGGGGCTCGAAACCTCCTCTGTGTTTAATTTTTAAGAGATGCTACATTCAAACATCAGTCAGAGGTGAGGAAGGCTAAATACAACATTATCCAGAGCCTCGCTGAGACCCAAGGTTCCAGAAAGGTTTGGAAACAAAGTCTCTGACGCTCCTGTTTAAAACACGGAGCTCCTGCTGGAGCGGCGAGGTGGTGCGAACACAGAACGCCTCAGTGTTTGACGGTTACTTATTTCTGCTCTAGAACGTCACGCTACATTGCTTAATTAGTTGTAAAATATTTAGTAGAGATGACTCCATATCCCAGAATCCTCTGTCTCAGTGAGACAGCTCCTCAGTCTGTGGTGTGATGTGAAAATCCTGTGTTGAGTTTGTGTGTGACTCAGGAGGTGGAGACGATAGTGAAGGCGTCCGTGATGACCCCCGAGACCGGAGGGCAGATCCACATGGTGGTGGGGATCACCCAGGAGAGCCCTGACCCCCCTTCCCGGTCCGTCACCCAGGAGTGTGCCATCTCCATCGGAGGAGGAGGAGGAGGTGAGGATTTCAGTTGGTCATCAGTGAGAGCAGCAGGAGTCTCAGCGTCTAACTTCAGACACCACAGACCTTTAATAAGAACAGCTGGCTGTCGTCTGTCCCTGTCCTTTGTCTCTGTGGACCCGTCTGTCCTCTCTACAGCCTGGTCGCTCTGCTTTCTGCTGAACGCTCTGTAGTTATTCTGCCTCTGTGACTTTGATGAGAAATCTGGTTTAAGTCCTGACACGTGACCGCAGGAGCAGTTTTCAGTAAAAGCCTGGTTCCACCTGCACAGGTTGGTCCTCCAGGTGCACTGAGCCCAACATTCATTCGCTGTCCCACAGAGCTCAGTTGGGCTTCAGTCCTGTGATGTTTAAGGAAGTATGCGCCTTGGCTCCATTGCTAAATATTAGCTGCCGCCACTGAATCAACTTTCAGAGCACAGAGTCTGAACTCTGATGTGGTTTTTGTTCCTCAGACCAGACCTCTGTGTGGTTTCCCTGTGATGAAACGGAGCCTGAAACTGAAGCAAAGAAGGAGGAGCGCTCCGCAGTCAGAGCGCCGTACAGCTGCAGAGCTGAGAAAACCCTGAAGCACGTCTTCCTTTCTAAAACGGTACGAGCTTCGTTATCGGGGAGGGGGGTCGAATCCAAGTCCGTTGAAACGCTGCAGAGTACCTGAAACTGGTTCTGCCGAGATAAGAGAGCATGTGGAACATCTGAGGTTTGTAGTTATGGGATGGTCTAAGTTTACTTTAATAAATATTACCCATGTAGCTCTGTGACAGTGAGCAGAGCGGATCAGCGATGACAGGCTGGGATCTGGGCACCACAAAGCTTCAGTGACAGGACTGTCAGATGCTTCTGGATGTACCTGTAATAACTGTAAACAATCTAAAACCACTTCACTGAAGTACTGATAATCATGACGTACAAGTTATTTCTGTATGGCGTGCTCCCCCACAGGCCGAGCTCTAACATCCGGTCTGCCTTTATCTGCCTCCCTGCAGGTGATCCGGCCGGAGACGTGCTTGCCGTGCGGGAAGAGGATCCGCTTTGGGAAGATGGCGTTGAAGTGCAGAAACTGCCGCGCTGCCGTTCATCCAGAGTGCAAACTGAAATTCACTGACGGCTGCTCGGCCAACACTCCGGCAGGAAGTTTAGCTCAGCAGGTACCTCTGGAGTTCTTTAAGGCTCAGTGCAGCTGTACGTCATAAAGCCCCATGCAGACAGACAGGACACGGGCGAGCAGGGGGACTCTCCTCGGTACTGTAACCCCTCGTTTAGCATCAGATTTTAATCCTGGTGAAATGAAGGATCTGGACTGTAACAGACCTTCAGCAGGACAAAGACTAAAGAGAGAGTCTGAAGCCATTAAATACACAATCAGCTCAGAAACCAGAGACGCTGCAGAACCTCCTCAGAATCTTCATGTTTCCTTCAGTACCACAGTGATCCAGTGAAAGCTGTCTGTGCATCCATGCTAACGGCTAACAGTTTCACTACATGGGAACACGTACAGGCTGTAGACCGAACAGCAGCAGCGACCTACAGACCATCAGATCGCTTCAATGGTTTCTGTTGTCATAGTGATTCTAAATAGCCTTATTATAAGGTGGTGTTAGCATGTTAGCATCTGTCAGATTAGCTTCATTTTTGACTTCCTCCATTTTCATACAAAAGTCACACTGAGTTGATGAAATGCAGCAGAATGATCCTCAGATCCACCTTAAAATACAAGGACAATGTCCAGACTTGATTTCAAAGGACAGGAGGAGCAGCAGGATCAGAGACACGAGGTCCAGAGGGGACCAGAGCAGGGGCTGTTAAAACCAGCCCACCACGCCTGGAGAGTGACTGAACTAACCTGTAAAACAGACCTGAGTCAGATGTTTCTTTCTCTTCAGAACTCGTTGGAGGCGTTTGCTCCAGCAGGATCCCCCAGAGTACCTCAGCTGATCGTGGACTGTGTGATGGAGATCGAGCGGCGGGGCCTGGAGGAGGTGAACTCATCCTGAGGCTTGAGTCTAGATGAGTCAGACTCTTGTTCTCATTAAACCCTTACTACAAGATGTCCTTTAGTCAGGGGAGCATTGCATTCTGGGATGTTGATGAATTAAGGTAATAGCTGCTAGCAGGAAACGCCAGCTTCAGGATAAGTAGAGTTGCAAAGTAGGAGGAGTTATTAAAAGTTAAAATGCCACAAGCTCACATGCTGAATCACCACAACTCAACAGTTTTTAGGAGAGATCTGACTGAGCTACAAGATGCATCATGGGCAATATTTAGACCCAGTGTCTGCAGACTGGACTGTACAGCGTCTAACCTGCTGCCGTCCTGCCGTCTGCAGGACTGGACAGAGTCTGACCTGCTGCCGTCCTGCCGTCTGCAGGACTGGACAGAGTCTGACCTGCTGCCGTCCTGCCGTCTGCAGGACTGGACAGAGTCTGACCTGCTGCTGTCCTGCTCTCCGCAGAGAGGACTGTACAGAGTTCCTGGAGGGGAGCGCCTGGTGAAGGAGCTCAGGGATCGGTTCCTCCAGGGGAAAACTCCACTCATGCTCGGTAAAGTCCATGACGTCCACGTGCTGTGTGGACTCCTGAAAGACTTTTTGAGGAAGCTCAAGGAGCCTCTCATTACCTTCAGACTGCACAGGACCTTCATGGAGGCTGCAGGTATGGAGAGAGAGCGGTCATGTGTCCATACTGTCATTATGTTCTGAATCACTCTGCTATCTTGACTTCCTGTGTGCCATCTGCTGCTCATCATTGCCAGTGAAAGGGTTTTTTGAGGAGTTGTTCTTTATGTGAAAGGATGCTCTGAGCACAGAGGGGGTCGTCCCAAGGTGTAGAGACCCTTGAGGCAAATTACTGATATTCGGCTATATAAGCAAAGTTGACCGAGGAAATTCTTTCTCTTTTCACTCCGGTTGTTAAAAATCTCAGAGCTGAACATCCACTGTGTTGCAGAGCTGGCTGATGAAGACAACAGCACTGCCATCATGTACCGGGCCATAGCAGAGCTGCCGAAGGCCAACAGAGACACGCTGGCCTTCCTCATGCTTCACTTACAGAAGTAAGAGCACAGCTGCTCTCTGAGCTCTTCTGATGGACGCTGAGCAGAACTGTGACACCTGCTGCCACACAGTTAACCTGCAGAACACCTGTCACCAGCATCACCCTGCTGTGGTGACGCTAACACACACAACACCTTACATCCTGTATTTATTTTTAGGGTGATGAAGAGCCCCAAGTGTCAGATGGACCACAACAATTTGGCCCGGGTGTTTGGACCAACTCTAGTGGGACACGGGATGTCTGAGCCGTCTCCAACCACCATCATGAGAGACACCAACACTCAGCCAAAGGTGCGCTTCTTTCTGAAGGTCGTACTAAACACTGTGGACGGTTTCTTAGAGCTAACAGCACCAATCAGATGATGTTAGGGTTTCCTTTCCGAGCAGAACCAGAACTCAGCAGCTGCTGTAAGATGAAGTCTTCTAGGCTGGTGAGGCGGCTGCAGCGAATAAATCCCGTCCTTCCCCTGAGGGCTTCATTAAGGCCGCTGCTCTTGTCTCAGGTTATTTGCTGCATGTTGTCCCTCCCTGAAGTCTACTGGAGACGTGTCCTCTCCTCCCAGATGGATCAGACCCCGACCTCGTCCTCCAGCACCGCGACCTACAGCCAGGATGACAGACATGGTGAGTTTGAGACTCTGTACGTGTCCTCAGTCAGCATCAGTTTGTCCTGGCTGAAACATGGGTGATGAAGTGACTCAGGGTCTGATAACCTTTAGAGTCTTTCATCCCTGTTTGAGCTGACTAAACAAATAACAACAGCCAAAGGGGTTTGGTCACTGATGTGTTGTGATGTTTGCAGGTCGGCTCTTTCGCCCTCTGACGTCTCCGGAGCTGAACAGCAACTATAAGACTCCCAGCAGAGCATCTGTGAGAGGCCGGATCATGAACCTGGGCAACGCTGTCTCCAGCACGTAAGTCCACAACAGACCAGGGGCCCGTACCATGAAGCCGGCTGTTGGCGTTTCCACATTAATAAGGTGTCGCTCGCTTTAAGAACATCACATTTATTTTTTTAACACACTCAGGTGTTCCGAACATTGTTCTGAATGAACTTCATAAAGCAACGAAACATAAAATCCATTCGTGCATAAAAACTGCTGGTGGACAAAGACTGACACACCACCACGTTACCTGCCCAGGTAGCAAAAGGTGGAGCTACATGAGGGGTCTGACATATAAGACAGCTACTACCCTAAAATATAAAGACGTACCAAACTAAATATCCCAAATATTCCACACATTTCACAGCAGGCTCACTGTCACATCTTAAAACCTACAAGTAGTCCACTTCAGAAGCCTCTTCAGACTCTGGAGGATTTGTTGCTGTACAAAAGCATCTCTGCATCAGCAGCAAACATGAAGCAGACCGGGGGATCTCCTACGCATGGGGATGTCATTTTCCAGAGAGCTGATTGGTCAGCAGACGGTGACCTGTTACCTGGAGCAGGTAGCTGGTTCTGAAAACCCAGGGTTAACCCCGAAGTTATCTCGCTAAGCTCACTTCCTGCTTCGTGGTATAGGTCCCTGGTCCAACCTGATGGGTTTATTAAAGCCCAGCAGCTGATCTGAGGTCTGTCACTTATGGACCAGCAGCCAGTAAAAAGACCATCTGCTGCTCTGAGTCCTGGAGTCAAATCATCAGTTATTTGGTCATTCGTCCTGGTTCTGGTTTCAGTCTTCTGTCTCAGGAAACTGAATCTGTTCCAGTCCCCTTTAGAGTCCGGCACAGGGAGTCCGGCACAGGGAGTCCGGCACAGGGAGTGCTGTTATCTGTTGATCAGACTGAAGCTGCTGAAGACCGGAGTCTTTGGGTCAACTCGGGTCACTAAAGTCAGATTTCTCTGGTTGCCATGGTTGTGCCAGGCTCCTGCTTCTCTGATCAAGGTCCTGGAGGTCTGAGGCCCCTGGGCCTGATTGGTGACTCGGCCCTGAAGGTGTCAGGTCTTGGTGGTGGACTCGCAGGAACTGGACTTCATATTCCAAAGTCTCTCTTCTGCTGTTTGTTTTCTCTCCAGGGGCCGAGCAGAACCAGGGAGGAAGTTCTTCACGTCTCCCAGCTGATCAGTACCTGAACACAGTACGCGCAGCACGTCGTACTGCTAGGTCACGTCTGTGCACCAACAGGAAATGATGTAACCTGTGAATAAGCTTTGCATTGTGGGAGAATAGTGATCATCATCAGAAAGAAAGTGTGTTTCCTGAAGTGTGTGATGTTTCTGAAAAAACACCAAAATGATCTGTTTAAGAAACCAAATAAAATATTTGAGTCCAGCTGGTGGCTGTTTTCCTGACAGGAAGTGGAACCTGTTACCTGTGAGGAACCACAGCAGCCAGAACCCGCTCTCTGCTGACGTTTCCGGTTTGCAGCCTCGCCGTCTTTGTTAGCTACAGCCACGTGTAACGGCACCAAACTCCCGTTAATTCAGTTTCCTCCACAGCTGGATGGAAACTCGGCTGCTGTCTGGACTTGTCGTCTTCTGGTTTTCAGTTTAGAGGTACAGCGTGTCAGAACGGAGACTCCGCCCGTTGAATTCACACTCGGGTAGCGAGCTCAGCAGCCTCCGGCTCAGACCGGTGTGACAACAGGGAGCTCAGTACGAGGTCAGTTACAGTAGCTGCGACCAGGACTCTGATTTCGGGGGACGACGAAGATGGCGGGTTCAGGCGGGGACAGGAGAGGCTTTGAGAGGGGGGTCGGGCATCAGAGAGGAGGAGTATTTTCACCTCTTTGGAACAGACGTGGTGCGTTGTGTTTAGTTTCTGTGCGTCTTTCGAAGAGTCAACGTGGCGATTAGTTCAGGAAGAGAGAAACTTCAGGAGGTTATTTCCTGTAACAGGAGGGAGAACGTGGGAGTTTTGTTAGCTGAAGCTCAGACAGCTTGTTTAGAGACCGCCAGCCTCCGCAAACGGCGTGGACAGCCTGGATCGCCCAGCCTCCAACTGTAAGGCTACACAATCACCATCTCTTCGTCCCCTTTTCCTCCCCGACTACCCTGATAGTTGGAGACTCAATTATCCGGACCATCCGGTTCTTCAGTGCCGCTACTCATTGCTTCCCTGGAGCCACAGTCCCGGTCATCCTGGATAAACTCCCGGAACTGCTGCACTCACTCTCACCTTCCATCTGCTGTGTAGTCTTGCACGTCGGGGCATTTTAACAAACTTCTTAAGTTCTTAAACAGCTGTGGAAAATCCCTTTTTATTTCCGGCCCTATTCCCACGCTCGGTCACAGAACGTTTTAGCAGACTTACCTTCATCCTGGCTCCACTCAGCCTGCAAAACTCACGGCTTTGGTTTTATTGACAATCTTAATCTGTTCTGGAACCGCTCCACATATGTCCGGACTGATGGGGTTCATCCCTGCAGATTAATATCCAGCACACTGTACGTTAGGCCACACCCCCTTCCACAGTAGCTGCCACTTACTCTACGTCCACAGCTGCACAGACCTGCGCTGTTTCCACCAGGGGCTCCGCCTGGCAGTTACCCTCATCTTTGATTTTGACAAGTACAAACATGCACCACTCTCATATTCCCATAGTAACGGTTTCTGTTCGGCCACCTAAATCAAAAGTGAACAGTAATTAGCTGCTCTATAACTATACAACTGCTCAGAAAGAACATAATAGCATGAAAAGTGTAGGCTATGTGTCAGATCTGTCTTCAAAGGCTGTTCTGGTAACAAATTAATATGGGATCATAATATAGATCTGTTCTGTTTAACTGAAACCTGGCTGGGTCAAGATGATTGTGTAAGCCTCAGTGAATCCACCCCCCCAGTCACAGTAAGTCACACGGGCCGAGGTGGTGGAGTTGCAGCTATTTTTCATTCAGACCTTTTAGTCAAGTCAAAACCCAAACTAAGTTATGACTCTTTTGAAAGCCTTGTTCTTGGTATTTCAAACCCAACCTGGACTAACAGATTTTAGTTATCGTGTACCGTGATCCTGGTCCTTACTCCCAGTTTTTATCTGAATTTGCAGAATTTTTATCTGAGTTAGTCCTTAAAACAGACAAAGTAATGATAGTAGGTGATTTTAATATTCATGAATGACAGCCTCAGCACTGCATTTAGTTCACTGCTTGATTCGGTTGGCTTCTGTCAAAGCGTTCATAAACCCACACACTGTTTCAACCAGAACCTTGACCTGGTATTAACGTGGTATTGAAAACTTAATGTTTTTTTTCTCATAATCCTATTTTATCTGACCACTATTATCTCTTGAGTTCCTATTGTTGGCCGCCAAGCCAATATGCCCATATTAGATCCCTATTTGATGGTGCTGTAGTTAAGTTTAAGGATGCTATTGCATCAGTGTGTACCTCTACTTCGTGTCTCATAAAACCTCCTATAGACTCCTATTCTAACGTCCATCCCTCTCACATTGATCCTTCACAAATCGATCATCTCGTGGACAGAACTCAGGACACTGGACACTGTTGCTCCTTTGAAAAAGAAACTGATTAAACATAGAAGACTGGCTCCATGGTACAACAGTCACAAGTTAAAGAGAACAACACGGGAACTTGAGAGGAAATGGCGTCTCTCACATCCAGAAGATTCTCGCTTACTGTGGCAGGATAGTCTGAAAATGTATAGGAAGGCCCTCCGCAGCGCGCCAGAGCAGCATATTACTCAAAACTAATAGAGGAAAATAAGGACAATCCCAGGTTCCTCTTCAACGCGGTTGCCAGACTGACGGGAAGCCACAGCTCTAACGAACAAGGTGTCCCTCTTGACCTTAGCAGTGACATTTTTATGAACCATTTTAACGACAAAATTTTTATTAGAAATAAAATTCAGCACCTCCTGTCTTCAATGGGTGCCGCCTGCCCTTAGTCTATTTGGAAGCACCTTTAAAACTTAATGGATATTTGGACTGTTTTGCGACTATCAACCTTCACCAACTTACTTCAGTTGTGTCCTCGTCCAAACCAACAACCTGCCTCACAGACCCCATCCCAACCAAACTGCTCAAAGATGTTTTGCCATCAGTTGGCACTTTTCTGTTAAATATTATCAACCTTTCTTTAACAACAGGCTATGTACCTCAGTTTTTTAAGGAAGCCATTATTAAACCACTTCTAAAAAAGCCTACCCTTGATCCAGGGGTTTCAGACAGTTACAGGTAGGATATCTAACCTTCCTTTCATATCCAAGATCCTTGAAAAGATTGTGGCAAATCAACTCTGTGAATTTTTGCATAGCCATAACTTATTCGAAAAATTTCAGTCAGGTTTCAGAATGCATCATAGTACAGAGACAGCACTGGTAAAAATTTCTAATGATCTTTTAATAGCAGCAGATAAGGGACTAGTCTCTGTATTAGTCTTATTAGATCTAAGTGCAGCATTTGATACAATTGATCACCGTATTTTACTAAACAATAAGTCTTCTCTGCACAGCAGAGTTACCCGTGGAGTTCAACAAGGTTCAGTCCTTGGACCTACATTATTCAGCCTGTATATGCTTCCGCTAGGTAATATCATTAGGAACCACAGTATAAACCTTCATTGTTATGCTGATGACACTCAGTTATACCTTTCTATCAGACCTGATGAAACCAACCAGTTAGTTAGGCTTCAAATGTGCATTAAGGATATGAAGACCTGGATGTCTTATAATTTCATGATGTCAAACTCTGAAAAAACTGAGGTTGCAGTACTTGGACCCAAACTCCTCCGAGACACATTGTCTGCAGACATAGTTGCCTTGGATGGCATTGCATTGGCCTCCAGCACCACCATGAGGAATCTGGGAGTTATTTTTGATCAAGACCTGTCTTTCAATGCACACACAAAGCAAACTACAAGGACTGCCAATTTTCGCAATATTGTGAAAATTAGAAACTTTCTACATCGAGATAATGCAGAGAAACCTGTTCACGCATTCGTTAACTCAAGGCTTGACTACTGTAACTCCGTGATTTCAGGCTGCTCAAAAAAATCTCTCAAGTCTCTCCAGTTAATACAAAACACTGCTGCACGCATACTGACAAGAACCAGTAGGAGAGACCATATCACCCCTGTTTTAGTAACTTTGCACTGGCTCCCGGTAAAATTGAGAATTGATTTTAAAATACTTCTTCTTACATACAAAGCCCTTAATGGTCAGGCACCATCCTATTTGAAAGAACTCCTTACACCATACTGCCCCACTAGAACACTGCGTTCCCTAAATGCAGGGCTACTTGTAGTGCCGAGGGTCTCCAGATGTAGAATAGGAGCCAGAGCCTTTAGCCATCAGGCACCTCAGCTGTGGAATCAGACCCCTGTCTGGGTTCGGGAAGCAACCAGCATTTCCATATTTAAGAGTAGGCTAAAACTTTTTCGTTTTTGTAAAGTTTAGTTTAGTTAGCTAGGTTTTTCTGCATTTTGTGAGAAGGCTTATAGTTCTGGGCTGGGGTGTTTTTTGAATTTTTAGATACTTTAATTGTCTATTTTGTATTTTTATGTTGTATTTAATTGTTTTTATTATTAGTTTTATAGTTTATTTTATTGTTGTTTTTAATGTGTGTTTCTTATGTGCTTCTTTTTCTGTAAATTCTATGTGTCTGTTTTCTGTAAAGTGTACTGGGACCACACAGCTGGTGGTTTTACACTTTAATAAACTTTAACTTTTAACTTTAACGCTAGCCCGTAATGGTTGTAGCCGGGTGGGTCGAGTGGGAACATGGGTGGCGGCAGAAAGCCTGCATGCGGACCCCACAGGTTTGGACCCTGGGATACGATAGGGATTAGCTGCATGCTCTTATGGGCTTCACTGCGCGATCACGTCCAGAGATCCAAACCTGGATCAGATACCCGCAGCTGGGAGTTGGTTGGCGAGGCAGGAGAAACCAGTGGAAGGCAGCAGGTAGTCCTCCTCTGAGGCCCCGATGAGCTGCTGCAGCGCCTCCTCCTTCCCCACCACCAACTAACGAGACCAGCGTCCCCCCTCCTCCACTGCTGGGGGATGTAGGGGAACTTTGTCCAAACTGCTTTGTTTTCACTGGTGTTGGTGCATCAGGAGGAAAAACCTTTACATCAGGTGGATGGCCAGAGGCGTGTGCGTCGCTCTCCTGAGGAACACATGGCACCAGGATGGAGGCGGAGGCAGTTTGGACCCTTTTCTGCTGGGAAACCTTGGGTCTGCCGTTCATGTGGATCTTACTTTAATGCGGATGTCTAAAACCACGTTCTGTCCTCTCATGGAAACGCTTCCCTGATGGCCTCTTTCAGCAACATGATGAGCCACCAAACAAACGTGGTTCAGGATGCTTTGAAGAACACGTCAAGGTGTTGACTCGGCCTCCAGAGTCCCCAGATCTCGGTCCAGTCCAGCTCCTGTGGGATGTGCTGAACTAACAAGTCTGGTCCATGGAGGCCCTACTACACAACTGAAGGACTTAGAGGATCTGCTGCTAACGTCTTGGTGACCAATACCACAGCACACCCTCAGAGTTCTGGAGTCCTGGACACCCTCGGAGGTCTGGTGGAGTCCAGGTCCTGATGAGTCAGGGCTGTTTGGTGGACCAACACTGTATCAGGCAGGTGGTCTTAATGTTGTGGCTGATTGCTCTTCAGACATGTAGCTTTAAACTATTTGTACTAAAACTTCCTGTAGTACTACGTGTTTTACTAGCAGTACTTTATACGTTTGAGTTGACTGTCCGATACTCCCAGTACTCTGATTACTCTCTCTAATAAAACCTGAGTACTTGTCCTTCTTCTTCTCTGGTTACTGGGAGGTCAGACGGGGTCGGCAGCCGTCTTCTGCAAGTTCAAGCGGCGAGGTCAAAGGTCGCCACAAACACGTGTGCGCGCGTTACTGTGTGTGTGTGTCTATATTAGGAGGCCTGATGCGGCGTCTCGTCACCTCACAGAGATCCTTCTTCTGCTGCTGAGTGAGCATGGAGCTGCAGAGGTGAGCTGGGACGTATTGATTATTGGTTATTGATCGCTGCTTCTGGGATCAGGAATGTTTCATGTTTTCCTCTTTCACACATGCAGAGCTTAGTCGAGCTGCCGGAGCTCTGAAACTCTGAGACCGTCTGATGTTTATCAGTTAAAAACTGCAGTGTTTGATGGACAGTGTGCACTTTTACACAGTGTGTACTTTTACACAGTGTGTACTTACACAGTGTACATCTTCTGAATCAGTAATCCGACATGTTTCGTGTTGGACCACAGGAAAGATTTCTCCAAATTCTCCAAAGCTTAGCGTGAGCCTGCCTCATTTGCATATTTACAGCTAACATTTCAGAACCTGTAATCTAAAAAACACTGTTCTGCCTGTGAGGACTGAACAGGGAGGTTTGCTGTCTGGTAACTTGTTAGAACGTCCTTCTCTTTACTTTTCTCCAGATGACTTTTTCTGTTCAGCAGCTCCTGCTCACACTTTTATTCCTGACTCTATCCTGACGGTTTGTTCACAGATTAGTCTCTTAATGAGTTTTTTAATGAGTGCTGACAGTATTTTCTGACTCTGAAATGATAAAGACCCTGAATCCCCTCTGAAAACATCTAACGTGTCGACAAAATAAAACAAAGTTTGAACTTGATTTAATCCAGAGTTCAGATTTCAGTCCTTGAAATTAGAGCGTATTTGGATACTGCCTCATTTGCATATTTGAATGACATCACGCTGAGAACGTTCCCCACACGGAACCCATGAAACTGTCTGAAGTTGGAAACCTTTCAGAATAAGAGTCTCCCAGGTGTTCGGGGCACAGATCCTTGTTTCAGTTTTTCTTTTTGTTGTCAGATCGGAGCTGATCAGGTGGGAGGATGAAGAGGAGGAGAAGATGATGGTAAGAATATTTCTGTTCTGCCTTGTGATTGGTGGATAACAAAGTGACATCAGCAGCGTGTTATTGACGGTCCACCTGTCGCCTGTGGTAACGTCCGTCAGCTGACTGACTGTGTGGGTGCAGACCTGCTTCTGTCTTTATTTCCTTCTTCTTCTGCGGTTTCTCCCTCGCAGCCTTATGCTGCACTTCCTGTGACCCAGTTTGATGTTTTTAGGCGAGCGGCAGAGAAACGTCTCTGACACAGACCCAACTTTCATGAAGAAAGTGGAACAGAGGTTTGGGCTGTTTACTAAACTTTCTAGTTTGCTGCCAGAGACCACGTGACCCCCGCCGACCTCTGACCCCTCCATTTTGGGAAGTAATTGGCCAATAAAATGACACCAGAGAAGGTCACGTCCAACACACACACACTGAGCTGTAAACTGAGGCTTCCTCTTTACACAGCAGTAAAGTTTTATAAGAGGTCAGAGGTCAGCGGCTCTGCTGCATCTCTATAGGCTTTAATGAAGCTTCAAAGTCACAGAACAGGAAGATCTTCGTCCTTTAATCCAGACGTCAGGACGCCTTTTACTGCTCGTCCTCTACACGTCAGGGACAGACGGAGTTAAACCGAACACAAATGTTCAAACCTCTCACTTTATTTAAACGTGTTTCTGCTAATACGTCCCGGGACCTTCTGAAAACACCAAATCCATCAGCTGGATGTCTGAAGGAGAAGCCTGATCTGGGCCTGATCTGGGATCTACCAACCTTTTCTCTCATTCTGGTGAGTCTGTGAGGACTTTTACAAATGTAAAAGCGGGGGCGGGAGGGGGGGGGTCTCCTCCATGACAAATGAAGCCATTTTGCTTTAGAGAAACTTCTGGACTTTAACAGCAGCTGTTTGTCTGACAGGTCCAGAGAAAAGGCAGAATGTTACCAGACCAACAGCATCATGTGATGACTGATCAGCTGATAGGTCGTCTGACAGACTGAACTGGATGAGACGAGGAGCCGAGACTCTTTCCACTGCTGACCGGGACGTAAAACAGCAGGAAGATCTGAAGCAGTCTGACTTTGCCCCTAAATAAGGTTTAGAAGGTATTTTCCCCCCCTCAGCTTCTGCTCCTGGCACACATGCGTGGTAGACCCTGACACCGGCGGAGCCTCACGACTGGCTGAATGTTTCCTGGCCAGGCTGTTAAAAAGCAGTTGGCTTTCTAGCGGGGGGGGGTTATTACAGTCGTACTGAGCGTTCTTAAAGAGGCGTGTGTCCTCTAAACGTCTCCGGTAGAGGACTGCAGGTCTGTGGGCGCCCCTCTTTCTGCCTCCACACCAACAGATCTGTTTCAGTTTGAGACTCGTAGTCTCACCGACGCCGTCTCAAGTGACATCACTTGAGGACATTTGTGAGACATCCCACAGACACTGAAGGCGTCAGACTACTTTAAAACATGTGGAGGGGACACCTGGAGACAGCCTTGGTACGAAGACAAACTAATCGGAGACATCTGTTCACCTCAGGCGTGCAAACTCCTCTTCTTTTGGCGAAATTCGCCGTGTTGAAACCAAAGTGGGTCACCGGCGTGATGTGTGCAGATCTGATGAGAAAACATTTGGGGGGTCGGTCTTTGACCCGTTTTATTTAGAGTCCTCTCCTCTAGCTTCAGCTGTGCACTTTCCAACTGGCTCCGCCTAACCAATCATCACGCCTAACGCCTCAACCCAACAGCCAATCAGAGGGTGTGTAAGGCGGGTCTTGTACAGGTGACAGCTGGACAGGTGAGGTCGGTCAAAGACCGCCTAACGAGCTGTCCGTCACAGAGCGAGCCTGAAGACAGAAGCGAGCGAGCTCACAGGTTCGCTGTCCGGTCCAGATCTTTGCTGTTATTAACCCGAAATGTTCAGAGCAGCAGCCTGGACGGAACGTCTCGGGGACGCCGGGGACACGTCACGTTTTAAGCGTTGGTTAAAAATGCTTTTAAAAACAGCAGCAACATGAAAGGAACCAATGAAAGTGCTGAGAGGTTGAATCGTCACCTGCCGCCTGTGTTTACTTTTCCCTTTTACACCTTAGATGGACGCAGGAGAGACAGAACAGGAAACGTCACCAGAATGCAGGACGTTAAGTGTTTAACGCTCAAATTTATCCGGGGAAAGACCCAGCTCCCCCAACTCATATTTCAGCTTCCATGATTTCTCTAAACTTCTCGTTTTATCGTCTCATCTGGTCCTCTGACGGCCTTCCTGAAAGACCTGAACCCGCTCCGGTCTGAACGAGTCTCACTTACAGAGTTTTATAATCACATAATGACAAGTGTGTCTCTGTGTCTCCAGCAGAGGGAGGACGGAGGCTACGAGTCGTCTGTCTCTCAGGAGAAGCAGGACTCTGGCGGTCCAATCAGCCTCAAGGTAGGAGGAAACAAACATCAGCTGGTCTCAGCGTCTTGCTGTCCTCTGCTGATCAGTCTGACGGGACATCAGGAAAAAGAGACACCAGAGGTCTGACCAAGAGTCTGAGACCAGCTGGGACTGAGCTGACTACACCTTCTGCTTTTGTTTCCACTGTCTGTCCTCCTCCTCCTGTCTGTCCTCCTGTCTGTCCTCCTGTCTGTCTGTCTGTCCTCTTTTTTTTTTTTTTTTTTTTTTCTGGTTCAGACGGACAAATCGGGCTGTCTCCTCTTGGAGACTCCTGCTGACCTTCAGAACCTCCTGCTGCTGAGGAAGACCAAGAGGGAGCAGAAAGCTGCTGTGAGGAGACCTGCAGCCCCCCCTGCTGTGCAGACCGTGGTAAGACACGTCCTCACCTGGACAGGTAACCAGGTGATCGCACAGTGATGTCTTCAGCCTCACCTGCAGAGTCGGTGAAGTCAGACTGATTACAGACCAGCTTGTGTCTCGCAGCCTTACTACGTGGACGAGGAGGATTTCTTTAAGGCCTGTGACCAGAAGCAGCTGCTGGTGATTGACAGATACCTGTCCACAGGTGGAGACGTCAACGCCTGCGACGCTGTGAGTCCTCCACCCTCAGCTGCTCCTATTGGCTGCGGCCCAACAGCTTTCTGACAGCAGAGGGCGGTAAAGAGCCACGAACCAGATAATTGATCAGGACTGTAGGAGTTCAGATGAAGATCCTGAACCTGCTTCACAGCTCAGGATCAAAGCAAAAGAAATAAAAAAAGATTCTAACACACCACAACATTCTGAGATGCACCTGGTAGTCCGTTGGAGAGTACCAGAGACAGGTGTACCGGACCTACGCCGCCATTTGGTTTGTGGTTTCCATGAGTAACGTAAGTCATGTGACGTAACGTTATTTAACGTAAGTCAGAACACTTGCACAGGACTGATCTGAACCCTGATCCGGATTTGGGGGACCCATCCGTCCACCGCGTTATGTGGACTTTCTCTTTACGTCACATGACTTTACTTGCACCTGTCATACTCTCGTCCGGCCACCAGAGGGCTGCATCATCTTTCTCTGAAAGACGGAACCTAAAAACATCACTTCCTGTTTGTTTGCTTTGGGGATGTTCCCAGAATCCTTAAAGGCTCTGAACCATCGGATCAATAAATATTCCGTCTGCTGCAACATAAATTTCTAACGAGTTGTGACCCCAAACAAAGATGGCCGCCAGCTGGCTACCTGGACAGGAAACAGGAGAAACATCTTTCTGTGTTGCAGCAGACGTGACGTTTGTTCATGTCGGTGGTTCAGAGTCTGAACCTGATGCACAGCTGATGTCTGTGCTGCTGTCTGTCTTTGTTCAGTTTGAGCGGACAGGTCTGCACAGAGCATGCTCACAAGGTCACGCTGAGGTCGTCACCAAACTGCTGGAGGCCGGCGCCGACGTCCACAGCAAAGACAAGGTATGACGTTTATCATGTTACTTTGATGCCAGCACAAACTGAACCTGAATTAGAAATATAAATAATGTAGCACGCTAAATTTTATTTCACAGATCAAATTTAACAGTTTGTATGGCTTTCTACTGGCATTAACGCAGTGTGGGTCCAGATTCAGGACAGAACTCAGTTTTTCTCACTCAGAGGCACCCATAAGGGGGATCTAGACTAGAAGAGCCCAATCCAGCTCCTTTCAAAGGACCACAGGGCTTTCTGGGTAAATACAGTCTCTGGTATGTAGGCTCCAGTGTTAGAACCAATTTTAATCTGGTGTTAGAACCAGTGTTTGGACCAGACTCAAAACTAGTTCTAATACAGTGTTTGACCTCGGGGCGTTCCTGACTAGCTGAGAATTTCATGCACGTTGCACTTCCTCAGTGATAAACGGACATCCTGCGAGATTCAAGCACACCACCAGCTTGTGTGTAAACATTCAGTATCTCACAAAAGTGAGTACACCCCCGAGGCTGTGCTGGAAAATAATGGGTGCCACAACCAATACTGACACTCTGGGCGCAATGTGGACATTTTCACTTAGTGGTGTCCTCACTTTTGTTGCCAGCGGTTTAGACATTAATGGCTATTTTGAGAGGACAGCACATTTACACTGTTATAAAAGCTGCACGCTCACTACTTTACACTGTTATACGAGCTGCATGCTCACTACTTTACACTGTTATACCAGCTGTACACTAACTACTACTTTACACTGTTATACAAGCCGTACACTAACTACTACTTTACACTGTTATACCAGCTGCACGCTCACTACTTTACACTGTTATACCAGCTGCACGCTCACTACTTTACACTGTTATTTAAGCTGTACGCTCACTACTTTACACTGTTATTTAAGCTGTACGCTCACTACTTCACACTGTTATACCAGCTGCACGCTCACTACTTTACACTGTTATACCAGCTGTACGCTCACTACTTTACACTGTTATACCAGCTGGACGCTCACTACTTTACACTGTTATACCAGCTGCACGCTCACTACTTTACACTGTTATACCAGCTGTACGCTCACTACTTTACACTGTTATACCAGCTGGACGCTCACTACTTTACACTGTTATACGAGCTGCACGCTCACTACTTTACACTGTTATACCAGCTGTACGCTCACTACTTTACACTGTTATACCAGCTGTACGCTCACTACTTTACACTGTTATACCAGCTGTACGCTCACTACTTTACACTGTTATACGAGCCGCACGCTAGCTGCTTTACGCTGTTAAAAAAGCTGCACGCTCACTACTTTACACTGTTATACCAGCTGTACGCTCACTACTTTACACTGTTATACCAGCTGCACGCTCACTACTTTACACTGTTATACCAGCTGCACGCTCACTACTTTACACTGTTATACCAGCTGTACGCTCACTACTTTACACTGTTATACCAGCTGCACGCTAGCTGCTTTACACTGTTATACCAGCTGCACGCTCACTACTTTACACTGTTATACCAGCTGTACGCTCACTACTTTACACTGTTATACCAGCTGTACGCTCACTACTTTACACTGTTATACGAGCCGTACACTAACTACTACTTTACACTGTTGTACGAGCCGTATGCTCACTACTTTACACTGTTATACGAGCCGTACACTAACTACTACTTTACACTGTTATACCAGCCGCACTAACTCACTACTTTACACTGTTGTACCGAGCTGTACGTCACTACTTTACACTGTTATACCAGCTGCACGCCACTACTTTACACTGTTATACCAGCTGCACGCTCACTACTTTACACTGTTATTTAAGCTGTACGCCACTACTTTACACTGTTATACCAGCTGCACTGCTCACTACTTTACACTGTTATAACGAGCCGTATGCTAACTACTACTTTACACTGTTATACAAGCCGCACACTAACTACTACTTTACACTGTTATACAGCCGCATACACTCACTACTACTTTACACTGTTGTAACGAGCCGCACGCCACTACTTTACACTGTTATACCAGCTGCACGCCACTACTTTACACTGTTATACCAGCTGCACGCCACTACTTTACACTGTTATTTAAGCTGTACGCTCACTACTTTACACTGTTATTTAAGCTGTACGCTCACTACTTCACACTGTTATACCAGCTGCACTCTCACTACTTTACACTGTTATACCAGCTGTACGCCACTACTTTACACTGTTATACCAGCTGGACGCCACTACTTTACACTGTTATACCAGCTGCACGCCACTACTTTACACTGTTATACCAGCTGTACGCCACTACTTTACACTGTTATACCAGCTGGACGCCACTACTTTACACTGTTATAACGAAGCTGCACGCCACTACTTTACACTGTTATACCAGCTGTACGCCACTACTTTACACTGTTATACCAGCTGTACGCCACTACTTTACACTGTTATACCAGCTGTACGCCACTACTTTACACTGTTATAACGAGCCGCGACGCTAGCTGCTTTACGCTGTTAAAAGCTGCACGCTCACTACTTTACACTGTTATACCAGCTGTACGCCACTACTTTACACTGTTATACCAGCTGCACGCTCACTACTTTACACTGTTATACCAGCTGCACGCTCACTACTTTACACTGTTATACCAGCTGTACGCTCACTACTTTACACTGTTATACCAGCTGCACGCTCAGCTGCTTTTACACTGTTATACCAGCTGCACGCTCACTACTTTACACTGTTATACCAGCTGTACGCTCACTACTTTACACTGTTATACCAGCTGTACGCTCACTACTTTACACTGTTATACGAGCCGTACACTAACTACTACTTTACACTGTTGTACGAGCCGTATGCTCACTACTTTACACTGTTATACGAGCCGTACACTAACTACTACTTTACACTGTTATACAAGCCGTACACTAACTACTACTTTACACTGTTGTACGAGCCGTACGCTCACTACTTTACACTGTTATACCAGCTGCACGCTCACTACTTTACACTGTTATACCAGCTGCACGCTCACTACTTTACACTGTTATTTAAGCTGTACGCTCACTACTTTACACTGTTATACCAGCTGCACTCTCACTACTTTACACTGTTATACTGAGCCGCGACGCCACTACTTTACACTGTTATACCAGCTGCACGCCACTACTTTACACTGTTATACCAGCTGCACGCCACTACTTTACACTGTTATACGAGCTGTACGCCACTACTTTACACTGTTATACCAGCTGCACGCTCACTACTTTACACTGTTATACTGAAGCTGTACGCTCACTACTTTACACTGTTATACCAGCTGCACGCTCACTACTTTACACTGTTATACGAGCTGTACGCTCACTACTTTACACTGTTATACCAGCTGCACGCTCACTACTTTACACTGGAGGAAAGAGTCATTTCTTCAGTGCTGAACATGAATAGATTCACTTTTTGTGCTGTGTGATGGAACTGCACACCTCAGCAAAGGAGAAGTGCTCACTAACTCAGATCCTGACAGATTAGTTTATTTGAATAGGGACGGATACAAAAGACATAGATTACATAAAAAAACAATCTGATGCCTGGATCAGTGTTTATAGCCGTGGCTAATTCGCAACACCTGTTCACAAATATTGTGAACAATATTTGAGAGAAAGACCTTTTGTGTTCATAGAGAAATTCTTAGATCTTTGAGTTCAGCTCAGGATGAACGGGGGCCAAAACAAAAGTGCTGCCTTTAGAATTTGCTTCAGTGTGTAGAATATATCTAATGTTCTGGTTCTGTTCAGCTGTGGTCCACTTGTGTCCACACCGCCTGTCGAGGAGGACATCTGTCTGTCCTCGAGCTGCTCCTGAACCACGGAGCGGACATTACTGCAAGAGACAAGGTAATACTACTAACAGATGGTAATACTGCTGCTGCTGCTGCTGCTAATATCTTAACTGTAATGATGTGAGAAGATCGTTTATTCTACGTTTTTGAAATAACATCTTACAAGATTGTTTTTTGAACAAATCACAATATACAACACGTCTGAAAATGTAAATAAGTAACCAGCGTCTCAGCAAAGACATAAAAATAAATATATCAATGAATCAGAAACCTGCAGTGACAGTGAGGCTGATAAACTGTGTGTGTGTCAGCTGGACAGCACTCCTCTCCATGTCTCTGTGAGGACCGGACACCTGGACTGTGCTGAACACCTGATTTCCTGCGGAGCTGAAGTCAACACACAGGACAGGGTGGGTTTAACGCGCGCACACACACACACACACACACACACACACACACTGTATATCTACAGTATAATGTAGTAATATAATAATAATAATGATACAGTTGATATAAGCAAAGATAAATATGACTGACGACTCGTCGGCCTTGTTCTCTCAAGACGAGGAAAAAGCACCTCATGATGGGAACAGACTGACTTTCCCTAAACAGCTGGGAACCAAACTCGTCTTTCCATTCTGAAATCTGCCAAATGTCTCTGTTCGTATCAGGGTTAGGGGCTGTTAGTGTTCTACCTGTTTAACTGATGACATGAACACCTTGGGGCCTCTGGGTAGACGGGGCCAGTGCAGTAACTCTTAGGGTTTTCTGTATGTGGCAGATTCCAAATACTTTATTTATTTGTTGTATTTATCCAGACTGTGTGTTAGTACTTCAAACACTGTGTACTAACACATGTATTTGAAGTACTATCTGGTTAATGTCTGGGCCCCTGCTTCAGACAGCTTACCGGGGGGGCCCTTCTCATATCTGCATTATTTCTCATGACTGCTTGTGTTTTATGGATGGAAACAGGAACCACAACACACAGATCTGAGATCAGGCCTTAGCAGCAGGCTGGGCTGTTCAGGCCACCGGGGGGTCCGTCCAGGCCACCGGGGCCCGATCAATAATCAGTGTGTGTGTGTTGCAGGAGGGAGACTCTCCGCTCCACGACGCTGTTCGGCTCAACAGATTTAAAATCATCCAGCTGTTGTTGAAGCACGGAGCCGACACACACGTCACCAACCAGGTAATACTGACCCCTGACCTCAGGGGCCTCTAGGGGCCCCGAAAGCTCCCGTCTCACTGTGTTTCCATTGTGATTAATCTGTGAGACATCTGAGAGCAGCAGGCCGGCTGGGGGCCACAGTCCTGGATCAGCTCTGTTTTATTGAGTCCTGCACAAAGAAAAGCTAAAAAGGATCTAAATATAGAAATCTTACTTTAACTTGATCATAAAAACAAAAACACCTGAACTTCCTCGGCGGTGAAGTTTCCATCTGGCTTTAAAAGGGAAACATTTTTCCTCACATCAAAAATAAAAACTAAATAAATAAATACAGGCTCCTTCAGAGTGAAGCTCTCTCGCTCTCTCGCTCTCTCTCTCTCGTGCACACGAATGAATCAAAATGTGGAACAAATGATTCTCTTGTCCTCTGCATGGCCCCTCCAGGCCTCCGTACTCTCAGTGTCAGTGGGTACAAACAGGTCGCTGTGTTTCTGCTGCAGACAGGAAGTGTGATAATCTCATGATGACATCATAATAATCCGCCTGTGACACTCAGTCAGCGATGCGTCCATCTGTCTCTGTCTCTGTCAGGATGGACGCTGTCCTCTGGACGGGGTGTTGGACTGGCAGAATGAAACAAAGACTCTCTTCATCGAGGACAACGACAGGAAGTGATGTCACAGATGGCGTTGCAGATGGGCGAATCACAGCTCGCCACTTCGAGGCTTCTGATGACAAAGACACTTTTTCTCCTGAAACATGTTTTATGTCTCGATCAGCTGTTTCCCGCCTGCAAGTTGTGATTTCCTTCATTCATTAAAATCAGATTAACTTAAGACAAACGTTCTGAAGACTCCAGTTTGACATTTCAGCTGTCACCGTCTGGAGAAGGTAGCCCCGCCCTAAAGCCTCCCCTGCTTCCTGGTCTCTGTTCCTCTAAATGGGACCATAATTTACTAAATGAACATCATGCTGTGTTGAAGAAGACTTGAAACTAGCGACTGAGACCATAAACTCATCAGGAAAGTGTTTACTGGGGGAATAAATCAGCTGACAAGCAGAAAGATTTTAACATTATTTCTAATGGAGACTTCAGGCAGCACTTCATTAACCCCCGAAGGGAAGTTGCAACAGTTCACTTACAATATATTATTAAAGAATCCAGTTGCCAGACATGTGCAGCTGACAGCAGTCAGGCACGAGGCAGGTTATTCAAAGTACAAACGATGAACAGAACAAAACAGTGCAGAGATGGTTCTGCTGCCCTGCAGGGAACATTATTGACTTCCAGAGCTGAAGCAGAGCGTGCAGCGTCCGTCTGTCCTTATTCAAACTAAACATGAGAATTTATTGAATTGAAAAGTGAACATAAACAAACTCGTGGTATTTTACTTGTTCTGATTTAATGTCCTTCTCCTTTCTGAGGCCTGTTGATGCTGAGTGTTCGGTGTGAGCAGCAGGGGGCGCCGCAGGCTGCAGCTCAGCATCCTTTCAGTTACACAACAGTGAGGTCTTTATGTAAGCCTGTCAGCCTGTCTGCTTCAGCAGCGTTTGGTTCGTCCTGCTGAAAGATGAGCCTGCTTTATCTTCCTGTTTTTATCTGCCTGGTGAATAAAGTGAGCAGTCGTGTCTTCACGTCTGTCAGAGAGCAGGACGACCGTTCGAAGCCCCCCGATCGTTTCTGATGATCAATAATCTGATGTCGCATGTCAGATTAACAGGGCAGTATAGAGTGTGTGGGGCTCAGGATACTTCCTGTTACATAACGGTGTAATCCGGGACCGGACACAGTCTGACCTGGACGCCTCGCTCGGCTGAAGGTTTATTGATTCATGACACAGCAGGAGCTTTTCAACAGTAAAGTTCAGCCGTTTTCAAGCACTTCCAAGGTACCTAAACCAAAGGTGTGCAGACCTTCGAAGCCTTTGTCACATCTAAATTATTAATGTAATAAAGTTTACAGAATCCCTTTAGACACAGCAGCAGGAGCACTTTGTTAGTTACGTGACGTAAACACAGAATCGATGCAGCTGCTCAAACCGCTGCGATTAAATCGGAGTATTATCTGAAAAAGGCTCGGCTGGATGTTGATGAATGTTCCTGTTGTTGCTCTGCATGATTTACATGTGATCAACGTTTGATGGTGATCTGAGGCTTCTGATTGGTTCTCCACCCGTCTGCCAGGTAAACAGCTGGAAACATTACATGTAGTAAGTTACATTACTTTGATAAAGTAATCCCATTTTAAAGACCTGAACCTCACCGTGAACCTTCATCAGCACTCTTCTTTTTCAGTAAAGTCTTGATATTAAACATGAAGGATGAATACCTGCAGACACAGCTCAGGGCAAATTGAACACCAGGTCTCTGTGAACACGTTATTAAGTTCCACAGGTTCAGACTTTGCTGCTGTCTCAGGAAGCTCAGGAACATGAAATAAATCACATTCCTGAGTGACCCCCCCCCCCGGAGCCGAGCCCCGCCCTCGGCCAAACGCTCAGAGGACAGAGACGCTGGTGACACCAAAATATATCATCTGGAGGAATCCCTGAGTGACAGGAGATGAAACAGCTTCATATTCGGTCAGTTCCTGACCTCGGAAACATAACCGGTAAAACCTCCAGACGTGGACACTGTGTGTGACCTTTGGCAGAGTTTGTGGACCTTTAGGGCTCCGCTGTCCCCGTCCGTTAGACCGTGGACCGGCAGCACAGAGGCCTCAGCTGAACTTTGTGGCGTGTTTCCTTTCCTTTCCACAGTTGTGAAAGTTATGGAGTGTTTTGGCGTGATGGAGGCATTGCTGCTGTTTCACATGTTCGTTTGCGTTCTCTCTGCGAGCGCCGGACTGACTCTGCTTCCCGGTCTCCTAGTGTGTTCAGAGAAGATTCAGTCGGCTGGACGTTAATGTGAGAGATAAAGAGAAGAATGTTAACCATGTCTGTCTCTGCCGCTCTGTCAGCTCTGATCAGTCTGATCTCTGCTGCTGAAACTCACTGAGAAACTCAGCGCTGGTCAGAACGTCACCTTAATGCTACACACTTCACTCATTACGACTGCTTCTATATATGTATGTGTATGTGTATATATATACACATACACACAGTATCTCACAAAAGTGAGTACACCCCTCACATTTTTGTAAATATCTGATTATTTTCATGTTTCAGCACTGAAGAAATGACTCTGCTCCAGTGTAAAGTAGCGAGCGTGCGGCTCGTATAACAGTGTAAAGTAGTGAGCGTGCGGCTCGCATAACAGTGTAAAGTAGTGAGCGTGCGGCTCGTATAACAGTGTAAAGTAGTGAGCGTGCAACTTGGATAACAGTGTAAAGTAGTGAATGTGCGGCTCGCATAACAGCGTAAAGTAGTGAGCGTGCGGCTCGCATAACAGCTGTAAAGTAGTGAGCGTCGCGCTTCGGATAACAGCGTAAAGTAGTGAGCGTGCGGCTCGGATAACAGCGTAAAGTAGTGAGCGTCGCGGCTCCGGATAACAGCGTAAAGTAGTGAGCGTCGCGGCTCCGGATAACAGCGTAAAGTAGTGAGCGTCGCGGCTCGGATAACAGCGTAAAGTAGTGAGCGTCGCGGCTCGGATAACAGCGTAAAGTAGTGAGCGTGCGGCTTCGGATAACAGCGTAAAGTAGTGAGCGTCGCGGCTTCGGATAACAGCGTAAAGTAGTGAGCGTCGCGCTTCGGATAACAGCGTAAAGTAGTGAGCGTCGCGGCTTCGGATAACAGCGTAAAGTAGTGAGCGTGCGGCTCGGATAACAGCGTAAAGTAGTGAGCGTGCGGCTCGGATAACAGCGTAAAGTAGTGAGCGTGCGGCTCGGATAACAGCGTAAAGTAGTGAGCGTGCGGCTCGGATAACAGCGTAAAGTAGTGAGCGTGCGGCTCGGATAACAGCGTAAAGTAGTGAGCGTCGCGGCTCGGATAACAGCGTAAAGTAGTGAGCGTCGCGGCTCGCGATAACAGCTGCAAAGTAGTGAGCGTGCGGCTCGCATAACAGCGTAAAGTAGTGAGCGTGCGGCTCGCATAACAGCGTAAAGTAGTGAGCGTGCGGCTCGGATAACAGCGTAAAGTAGTGAGCGTGCAGCTCGGATAACAGCGTAAAGTAGTGAGCGTGCAGCTCGGATAACAGCGTAAAGTAGTGAGCGTGCAGCTCGGATAACAGCGTAAAGTAGTGAGCGTGCAGCTCGGATAACAGCGTAAAGTAGTGAGCGTGCAGCTTCCGGATAACAGCGTAAAGTAGTGAGCGTGCAGCTTCGGATAACAGCGTAAAGTAGTGAGCGTGCAGCTCGTATAACAGCGTAAAGTAGTGAGCGTGCAGCTCGTATAACAGCGTAAAGTAGTGAGCGTGCAACTAGTATAACAGCGTAAAGTAGTGAGCGTGCAGCTCGGATAACAGCGTAAAGTAGTGAGCGTGCAGCTCGGATAACAGCGTAAAGTAGTGAGCGTGCAGCTCGTATAACAGTGTAAAGTAGTGAGCGTGCAGCTCGTATAACAGTGTAAAGTAGTGAGCGTGCAACTTGTATAACAGTGTAAAGTAGTGAGCGTGCAGCTCGTATAACAGTGTAAATCTGCTGCCCCTAAAAATAACACATCACAGCCACTAATATCTAAACCTCTGGCAACAAAGGAAGTTCTCTGATGTGTTAATGAGAAACAAAAGAACTTTAAACACTATAAACATTAGACTTTTATTCTGAAAGGACAAACACAAAAGGAACAGTCATTCACTTCCTGCTCACATCACTTCCTGCTTCAGCAGGGTGCCATGACATCATTGTTACATTGCACTTTACCATACAGCCTTACAGTAAAAAATGCTACTGGTAGCAGGCAGCTAGCTCGCTGGCTAGGCAAGTTAAATGCCATTAATCATATCCATTAAGTTAGCACAAGCTAACGCTGACTGGTGGCTCGCTAACATGTTGCGTTCAGGTCATGTCAGAATTAAGTCAGCAGGAAGTGCAATTCATCGGGGGGCCACTTGAGGCTCCAAAGGGACTCTGTCGGTCTGTTAGATCCCAGAATGCATTTCGTACCAACAAACGAGACGCCGGAAGACGAGGCTCACAACTGTGTTAAAATCCTGCTGTTCTTGAGTCGCCGAACGGCGCTTTCAGAGTTTTTTAGACGGGAACTTTCTAAAAAAGATTTTAGGTTTAAACAGTTTAAACCTGAAATCTTTGGTCGATTTATCCAGATAAAGCAGGCTTTAAATTTGCTCTGACATGCGAGGTACCAGGTCCCGCTCAGGTCCCGCTCAGGTCCCGCTCAGGTCCCGCTATCCCACAGCCCGTGTAACGGTACTGTTGACAGGTATGTCAATATCAGGCCTGATTATGCTACGAAAACACTTCTTAGGCTATTATTGTGATTATTTGGTTACAAGAAACCAACATAAAGTTCTGTGTTTGCATGTTGTGACTATTTGATCCAGATAAAAACATCTGTAGAGTTTTATATTGATCGATATAATCATTTTATGGCAGACGATCCCCCCCCCCCGTCTGACGTGACCTGAAGGCAGCACGAGGCCTCCAGCAGCCGCTCATCAAACAGCTCGATTCTGACACAGAACACGATGCTGCGGGTCGACAACATGAACTCCCAGTTTCACTTTCCATTTCCTGTCAGCCACTTCCTGTCACATGCTTCTCTCACACACATACACACACAAACACTAGGTAAGAGCACTGGAAGTGTTTCTTAGCTTAGCAAAGGCTTTTATGGCTACATGAGCTAACAGGAAGTGCAGGTTTACCTCTCCATAAGCAGGACTACAGGAGGAGACTAAAATGCAAAGCGGCATCCTGGATCTCAGTAACTACCCGTTACCAGGGGAACACAAAAACCTCTTCAGCAGATTCGTTAGCCACATGCTAGCGAGAGTGTTTCAGGCCAACAGGAAGAAAAACAAAGAACCGCTCTGTCACAGTCCTCTACATGATGCATTCATGATTCAGGAAATTAAACAGTAAGAGCAGGAACAACGTGGCTTATGGTGGCAGTCTGAATTAGAGGTCTTCAGGGTACAAACATTTCTCCTGAACTTCACAAGGACTAAAAAAGTTCTTTTCAGCTGGACTGAATTCAAATGCCCCCCCTCTGGACCTGCAGACTGATGTCTGATTTATACTTCTGCGTCGAGTCTACGCCGTTCTCCAAAACGCTAGTTAAAGCGTAAACTGTTGCCTTCTGCCGGCTGAGCCAGCTGATTTTCAGTTTAGCCCTATCCTAACTTGAATAGGGGCAAAAAAGCTCCATAAACCTGATCCGCCGTGTTACAGCTGCAGGATTGGCCGCCAGTAAAACTGACCTGAAAACAGGGAGCACTTGGAGGAAATGATGCTACCAAGCCGACCAGTCACTTCTTCTTACTGCCCGCGAGGCTACAGCGTAGACCCTTTTCAAGCCGCTGCCTGGCAGGTCAGAACACCGTCAGATTATTTCAGATTCCTCGTGTGCAGGTTTAGCTGAGTCGGCAGAGAGCAGGACTCTCGTTGGGATTGTATGATCGATCCCAACACACTCCGAATTCTCTCTCTTGTTAAACAAACTGATTATACTACTTTTTACAGATAGATCTGTTTTCAGCACCAGCCACTATCAGTTTATTTATTTTTCTGCTTCAAAGCAAGCTGGCCGCGGGCCAGATACTAGTGCTGGCGGGCCGCCTACTACACCATTGGTGTAGGGTGCAGGGTACGCGTAGGCTACGCCGTAGACCCGATGCTGAAGTATGAATCAGGCTTCATGGACACTGGTCATACTATTGGTCTGAAGTGTTTACAGTCATCAGGAAAAGTCTGCGGCGGGTGTAACAGACATCAGATCTCAACGAATGCTGAGATCGTGATGCTATAATCCACCTCTCGAAGTACGCAGAGAGTCCGCTTGAGGACTCGAGTCTGCAAGTTCAGGGAAGTCCAGACAATTAGAGTGAGCCCTGCTCAAAACCCAGGCTAGGTGTCCATGCCAGGGTCTGGAAGTCAAAGATCTTTGAACTGAATCAAAGGTGAACTGAGCCTGAAGGCGTTGAGGTTTAAAATCCAACACTGTGTCACAACCTTAAACCAAAGTCTGCAAGAGGTTTTCGGTAGTTAGTAGTTAACAACACAAATTCATAAAAGTGCAATTTTTTCCTTTGAGTGTGGGACCGGTTTTAGGCGCCCGGAGTCTTCTGAACACAGTGTTTCAGGACTTAAAGTCATGCTGCTGGTCTTCAGTGACAGGTTTCAGGACTTGGACATCCTGAGAGGTTTCTATTGAGAGTGATGAATCCGCTGTCATGGTGAAAAAGAAAGGGGACTGAAGAGACGTCTGCACGTGAATATGCAGGAAATAAAGACTCAACCTCATCCTCGTGTTGCTGAGTTGTCAAAAACAGGACTTGGTCGCTCAACTATGATGCTGAAGAACATGAAGACGTGCGATGTTTAATTCGTCCTTTGGATGCTTCATACAAAACACTCTTGATTGTGTGCATTTAAAATTTCCGTGAAAAGCGTGTAATGACTGGAGCCTTGTGGAGCTGAGTGTTTTACAAACTGTAACGAAGCCTTGTGGAGTTTCTGGAACACGTAGAAGGCCTTGAACCCCTCGTGGATCTTTGAGGTTTTAAGAAAGCACTTTCACTGAAGCCTTACAGGTCACCTCGTAGATCCTTTTGAAAGTTACCAAATCTTTGGATGCTTTAAAAAAGTCTTTTTGACTCCTGATTCTCTGGTGAATATTTTTATGCTTCTCTGTTTCGTTGTCGGACTTGCATATTTAAACCAGGAGGCTCTCTGGCACCTTCCAAACTCTTGATTTCTTGGGTTGCTTTTACAAAGCACCTCCAAATCCCTTTGGAACTTTTTACATATTTCCCATCAGGCCATCCCAGGTATCTAGTCCGGCTAATAGTTGCTGTGTTCTGGGCACAGCAGGACCAGATGTGAGCCGGGTCTGGCTCTTAGAGTGCAGCAGGATTTGCTTGTTGGGGCAGAGACCTTCTGACTAGCTGATGTTGAATTGTCTGTTGTCCTTCCACTCTCTGTCCAGACCGATTCATGTTAGGGCAGCTAAAGTGACTCAAAGGAAGCAGTCCGTGGTGCGTCCCACCGACAGTCTGGATCACCTCCAGGGGATATAATGTGGCTTCTCAGTGCTCATGTGAGGGTCCTGTGAATCTCTGACATCTTGGGAACCAAATCACAGAGTGCTACATAAAAAAAACATGTCCTGTGGTGGTCTCACCAATAGGGGGCGCTCGTCTCTACACGGCCCCAGCTCTGCCACTCTGGGAAGATCCCCGCTGACGTCCTGGGACTTCCAAAGGGATCGAACTCCATATCTTCCCTCTTCTCTCCACCGCTGTCTCTCTGAATCTCCGGCCCGGCGGGACTCTCGGTGAGCCAAGTCAGGCTGCCGTTTGGATCTGCCAACGACAGCTGGTAGTTGTTCCCGTGGTTGTTATCCCAGAAGGTTTGGTCTGGAGTCTGGTACTTAATACAGAACTCCACTCTGTTGGAGGGTTGGAGAACCTCCGGTATCGAGACGGAGAAGGAGAAGGTGTCGGTGTCGGGGCAGCCGTAGACGTTGTTCAGGTACAGACATGCAACATCCTGGAAGGAGCTCCACGAGTCAAAGGTGATCCGGACTGAGACAGACTTGTCAAAGCATAGGTTTCGGACCTGAACGGTGCCCGAGAGCAGACGGTCCTGGACAGAGCAGGTCTCCAGACAAACCTGCTGGGCTTTGAGCCGGTTCCTCAGGTCCAGATAGTCCGCAGCCGGCGGGGTGAAGAGCAGAACCAGGCCTGAACCACAATCTGCAGTGTCTGGAAGAGGTACATAAGGGAAAGGGGTCAGTTTGTATTAAATACATTATTATCAGGGTCCAAGAGCTTTCACATCAGTTTGACTGAGAGATTAGAGATTACACCCTCTGGGCAGCTCCATCTTGGGTTCATTCAGAGTACACAATGAATGAGACAGCAGAGTCGCTCTAGTTCTGGTTGTTGACATCAGCATCAGGGGTCAAAGGTAACCTATCAGAGACAGGGACTGGGTAATCAGTAGGGCTGAAACGTTTCATTGAGAAATTCAAAACTAAAAACCATCGATGCCTCGTTTAATCCACATCAGCTCACTGTTTCGCACGGACGATTGTTACTGTCGCACAACGCGCTCACTCAGTGGACAAGTGACGACACCAGGGCTGCAACTAATGATTCTTCTTAGTCCACCAATCTGTTAGTTTATTCGATTAGTCGCCTGGTCACGATTAGTTTTGTCACCCCTTAATTAAACCATTTAACTAATTAAATGTCTTCCAAGTGGATCACTGATCTCCAGCACACAGCCTAACCAGCTAACATTAGCATCAAGTGAACGAGCTTCACTATTCAGAATAATCACCAGGATCAACGCCGGGGAGGAAGACAGCAGAGGCTCCTCCTATAATTCACAGATTTATACCAACTTTAAAACTTTAACTGTCTAACAAAGACTTTTGCTTTGGAACTATATAAAATAAAAGCAAATAGTAAAACCACAGCTGACTGAAGTTGATGCTTCGTCTGCACGTTACGCTGTCCCTCGCCTTCTTGTTGTAAAACGGCCATAAGCTTGACAGAAGCTGACAGACAGGAACTTCAGGGTCACACAGGCAGTGAAAGTAGCAGCCGCCACCCAGGGGTAACGTGGCGGTGGGTGAAACGGTCGGGACGTCCGCCGCTTTGACAGGCAGGAAAAATGCACAACAGAAAGACGCGTGTAGTCAGGTCAGCGTGTTGTGGCGGTCGGCGCCGGCGTCACACAGCCACCAGTCAGCTCAGGAAATAAAAAATAAAACACGAGAGGTGTCACTCTCCTGTTTTATTTTCGTGGCCAACTTTTGAACTGAAGCCCAGACTGAGTAGTTTTTGCTTAGTGGGACCCAGAAAGTTTCTCCTGGGGATGGAGATGAACTGAGGGTTTTATTTAAGCTCACTGTAAAATACTGTGGTGACATTATATCATATTTTTAATGCCATGACTTGACTCAAATGATCTTTTTCTCACATTATAATTAGATATATCTTCTCCTCAAGTGCTCATAATAATAATTCTTAGAATCCTAACACAGGCCTGAGCCACAAGAAAGAGCAGCGTATTTCTATCTAATGTTGTGCTGGTCAGACTGAACACTCTGCTTGTCCACTTTGAATAATGCAGACGGTAAAGAAATTAATCGCATATTAAATCACAATATTGGTAAAAAAATTTCAATTAGATTATTTTCCAAAATCGTTCAGCCCTACTCGCTGCTCCCTGCTTCCACACTGCGTTCACAGGGACGGTCCGCCACGGCGAGCGGCGTGCAGCGGGTCATTCCTCCCTCAGCGCCGAGCGAGCATCAGAGCTGCACGACGGAGGACGCTTTCTGTGTGACTGCGGCCGTAAACGTGGAGGGTTTTTAAATCGAGAAGTAAATGTAAATGCTCCGTACTTGTATAGCACCTTTCTAGTCTTCTCGACCACTCAAAGCGCTTTTACACTACTTCACCATGCAGCCTGGGGGAGCCGGGGATCGAACCGCCGACCTTCCGATTAACGGCCAACCCGCTCTACCTCCTGAGCCACAGCCGCCAGAAGTACGTTTTCTGTTTCACCAACGTGTTTAGTTAAAAACGCTAAAACAAAAGGACTGAAGAAGATGCGTCACGCAACAAGAAATGATTTCATGTTTAAGGGTTTGTCATGATTTCTTCAGAGCAGATAATGTTTCAGTCTGTCGATGAAAATCTATTTGTGAATGTTAACAATCTGAGAGTCTTTTTCAGAAATCATCAGACAGACGTGTTGCTCTGAGAGGAGGTAACAGATGTTCGACCCTCAGCACCACAGCTGCCCCCTACTGGCCGCTGCTCGCTGCTTACCCTCACATTTAGAGTCGGCTTTAAGGTGCTGCTAATTGTTCTGAAGGCTCCATCTTATGCCGGTTTCACACCAAACGCGATTTTACGCGTCGCAGCGCTTTCCACACGCGAGTACATTCGCTGCAAGTGTTCACACACAACGCGAGAAGGCGATTTGAACGCGATGAGGTGAATAAACACAACTCGCCATTACTACAACTGTATGAAACCAAAGTAAATTTTGTGGTGATTAAATATCAATAAACGGATCAAACTGATGCCGAAATAACCACAACATGATGCAGATTTGTTAAACATTTGAATTCCTGCTTTGTCAGGTCTGTCAGCAAGACAGCAGGACAACAACTTCTAAAATGTTTGTTTTCTGAATGGAGTTCGGCTCGATCAGGGCTGTGCTATGCTAACTTGGTCACAGCTGGAATAAAGTTACAGACACATGTTTTCTGAACTCACCAGGTAGTTCAGCCTCCTCGCTTTCTTTTCTCCAAGTAACGTCCAGCTTTGTCCGGTTTTTCTATAAATATGAAGTCGTAGTCCGACAGAGCTAACGACGCTAACGACAACACTGGAACCGGATGTGCACGAAGCTGCTGAGAAGCTCCAGTGAAGATAAATCAACGTTGAAATCCCCAAAATTAAAGTAAAACGCTAATTTAATAAAAACATTTAACTCCGAGCTCCTCCTCCGAGTAAACGGCATAGTTGTCAGAACCAAAACCGACCGACTTGTGGATGTTTATTTCTCCGAAGGTTGCAGCTGCTCCCTGCTCCTCTCCCCCAAGTTTAACAGCTGTCAGCCGGCCTGCAGATTTTCAATCCCCCGCTCTGCCCGGCCCTCTGCACACAACGCTCTGAAGCCTCGGTGACGTACGGACAATCTCAACACTGATAGAATATCGCGACTCAGCGTCGCGCATCTTTTTTGCTCGAGTTGAAAATTTTCAACTCACGCTCGATTCGCATTTGGTGTGAAAGCACCATTAGACCTCGGAGCATTTCATGGCTCTCTCGGATCATCAAACCCTTTCAGCCGCACACAGTCTGATTGGCAGATGGTCACACGGGACGTTCAGTGTGTTTAGGGGAACTCTGCGTAACTTTCTTTCTGTTGTCATTCATCTTAAAACACTTTACTGTCTGAGCTCTGGCTGTTTTTAAACGTGCTTAATAAGCCGCGCTGAGTGATCCATCACACCTGAACCCAGCTGCCGCCTGTTCGACTACATTACAGCGGCGTACTGTAGTGAGGCGGGCGACGCCGCTGAAACTGCCAGACGCCGTGACGCCTTTGCTCTCCGTGACCTGCGCACGTTCACAATAGTTCTGCTGAGGTCTCATTAATCACCTTTGTTTCCTCCCAGGTGCGGTCCGGCGGCGGCGCCCTCTATCTCCGTCAGGTGGAACTGCAGCTCGGTCAGCGCGTCGTCCTCGTCCTCGTCGAAGACGTGGACGGTGGCGAGAGCGAGGCCCCGGGAGTCTGCGAACACCACGGTCTTCCTCTGCTTCCTCCCCGACCACGCCGGGCCACCGCGCGTCTCTGCGTTCGCGGCCGAGGAGGTGGCGTTTGCCGTGGCGACGCTGTCGCCGAAGGCGTGCAGGCAGTGACCGGAGGACAGACAGGGTCGCAGCGGCTCGCAGCGCTCAAACATGGCGGCCGCAGACGGACAGCAGCGGCTGTCGTAGTCCGTGAGGAAGGAGTGCAGAGGGGGAGAGCTGGCCAGGCAGATCCTCAGGGCCATGTCCACGGGCATGATGGGAGACGGACCCCCGGGGCGAGGGCTCAGGACCTGGAGGGCCCTGAGGAGAGAGACACGACAGGTAACAGCTTACCTGAGGTCTGTGTTCAGGAAGATCACCATGGTAACCTGTCAGACGCATCGCTGCGGCTCAGAGCTGCGTTCTGATTGGCTGTCAGGACTTTATCACACCTGTCCTGGTGTCAAAGATCAGAAACCAAAATACTCTGAGGGCCGCTGATAATTCTGCAGTACTTTCACTAGACTTCTACTGCGCTCTGATCTCAGGTCAGTTTGTTGGAGATACTTTAAACCTTCTCAGACAATAATCAGCTGCAGATACACAGGAAGTCCGCGTCACAAGTACTTTACACTGAGTAATAAAACAGACACGCAGCGTGCGCAGTTAGTACACGACAATCCTCAGAGTCTGTTCCTCAGGATAAAAACACGGCGTATTGCTGCTGTGGCTGCTCTCAGGTCAGTTCTGACAGACCGAGAGGACCGGAAGCTGCTGTGGCGCAGTTTCATTGCGGAGCCGGACTCACCTGGTGCAGTTCATTTAAAAGTTCCTGTCTCAGTAGAACTGCTCCGGTCCAGCACGAACCCGGACCGAGACCTGGTTCCGTTTCTTCTTCTGCCGTTACTTTCTGATAGTTTTACATTTCAGCCATTTCAGAGAGCAGACCGCAGGCCGCCGTGTCCGCGCGAGTCCGACACGCCCCCCGATTAGGAAGGGGAAGGGAGGGGGGCGAGAGAGAGAGAGAGAGAGAGAGCAGCCAATCTGCGCCCTGAACCGTGAACTGCTCCCTCTCTCAGCCAATCAGAGAGGAGCCAAAAATAAGACAGCTTAGTTCAGCCGTGACGTAACAGCGGGGCGGAGCCTGTTCTGTAGCAGCAAGATTTATGCCCTGAGATCAGACTGACAGGAGTAGATAAGAAAAATTTGTAGAAAATGAAATACTACTGTTGATCTGGACGAGTCAGACAAACTACTCAAATATGAATTTACATGACAAATTCGGAAAGAACAAAAGCTTTAAAGCTTCTCGTGTTAATAGAAGATTCAATAGGAGAAAAGTGTACATAAATAAAGGTGGAGCAATGCCACCATCAAAAGTTACTTATACATGAAGGCCGCTGTGCAAACTGACATAACAGGTAAAGTAAAGAAACTAGAAAACTTAAATATAAATACATTAAAAAAATAAGTTTGTTCATTTGTGGGCCGCAGTCAGTGGTGAAATGTACATTTACACAAGTATTGTTTATCTTGAGGTTTTGTAAGTGTATTTTACTTGAGTATTTTTATTTTATGTTATTTTACACTTCTACACATTTTAGAAGCCAGTATTGGACTTTGTAGTCCAGCACATTTACTTTACATAAACTATGTTTATCTGCTCATTTTAGTTACCAGTTATTTGCAGATTATTTTACTAATAAAAAACTATAAATCGATTTATGTTCTTATAGATTAAGCAGTATATAAAGTCATTAAAATGAGCTCCGAGTGCATCAGTACTGTAAACTTTCACTGAACTCACCCAGCCTGTATTTGGGTCAGTCTATAAGGGACAGGCCTGTAAATCTGCATAAAACTCAGCGAGGTTGGAAATACTCTGAAATTGTTTATTTAAACCAGTATGAATATAACTTCTATAAAAGTTAGGCTATCAGATAACATGTCAATACACATTCAGTGAGTTTATGCATCAGGGAGTAATGGCGCAATGGATAAGACACATAGGACACATTCCTTTGGTGTGAGAGACCCGGGTTCAACTCCCCACTGTGACCCATCCACCATTGTGTCCCTGAGCAAGACACTTAACCCCTTGTGCGACCTCTGAAATGTATAGCAATTGTGAGTTGCTCTGGATAAAAGAGTCAGCTTTAAAGCAAAATGTGTTTTCCTGAATGCAGCTAAATATGTCTGCTTTCTGTTACAACAAACACTGTCTGATCGACAGTGATCAATGCATTCACATTACTGGTGCTCAAAAATCAAAACTTTGTAATTATTTGCTGATGGTAGAACCACAGCAGCAGCTACAGAAGACTTGTAATGGATCCACAGCAGATCAGAGAGTCCTGTCAGACAGCACTGAGGGCATAGAGACTTTCATAATCCCAGGAGCACAGTGCCCATTTAAGGTTCTGCAGGCCAACTGAAGTCTGCTGTCAGAGTCTGGTTTTATGGTTCTGTTAGTTTGTATAAGATCTGATCAGTGTAATCAGTCTTTCAGCACGGGGACGCTGTGTGACACGTCTCATCCACCTGTTGGAATCCATCCAGTCAGAATGACGTCTGTTCAACCTTCTGACTGAAATAGGAAATAATAATAATTAATAAATTACATAATATCTATTGTCATGACCCATCACTGTCAGTGTGGGGCCAGCTACTTGGAAAATGTAGTGAGCTAAGCTGCAAAAGTAGTTTACTACATCTAAGCTACTTTTAATTATATATATATATATGTGTATATATATATGTATATAGACAGAAAGAGATTTAATAAGTCTGACCCTGAATAGTCAAAGATTGGATGCTTCGATGGGCGGAGCCTGATTTCAGTCTCACAGTCAAGCTTCGCTGCGAAACGATCATACCATCAAGATCACACCATTTTGGCGATATGGGCGTGCTCAGTGTCTGATTTTACATGAAACTATCAGTTTTCTCCCAAGTTAATATTCAGCCTACTAGAATAAACATTTAAAAGTTGAATGCTGTAAATAAAAAAACGGGAAAAGAAAAGAAGCTTTTAATAAATGTTTGTAAAGTGCGTGAGTAAATCCAGAATTGTAACTCTAACCCTCATGGTAACCATCAGTGCGCATGTGTAGGTGTAGCGTTCATGTGTGTGAGTGTGAGCGGCAGAAGATGAACTTGCTGTAGAGACAGAGCCTTAACTTCACTGGTGTTGTGCAGAGTTTTGTTTACAGTGTAAAGTAGTGAGCGTACGGCTCGTATAACAGTGTAAAGTAGTAGTTAGCGTACGGCTTGTATAACAGTGTAAAGTAGTGAACGTACGGCTTGTATAACAGTGTAAAGTAGTAGTTAGTGTACGGCTTGTATAACAGTGTAAAGTAGTGAGCGTACGGCTCGTATAACAGTGTAAAGTAGTAGTTAGCGTACGGCTTGTATAACAGTGTAAAGTAGTGAACGTACGGCTTGTTTAACAGTGTAAAGTAGTGAACGTACGGCTTGTTTAACAGTGTAAAGTAGTGAACGTACGGCTCGTATAACAGTGTAAAGTAGTAGTTAGTGTACGGCTTGTATAACAGTGTAAAGTAGTGAGCGTGCGGCTTGTATAACAGTGTAAAGTAGTAGTTAGTGTACGGCTTGTATAACAGTGTAAAGTAGTAGTTAGTGTACGGCTCGTATAACAGTGTAAAGTAGTAGTTAGCGTACGGCTTGTATAACAGTGTAAAGTAGTAGTTAGTGTACGGCTCGTATAACAGTGTAAAGTAGTAGTTAGCGTACGGCTTGTATAACAGTGTAAAGTAGTAGTTAGTGTACGGCTTGTATAACAGTGTAAAGTAGTGAACGTACGGCTCGTATAACAGTGTAAAGTAGTAGTTAGTGTACGGCTTGTATAACAGTGTAAAGCAGCGAGTGTGCAGCTTGTATAACAGTGTAAAGCAGCGAGTGTGCAGCTTGTATAACAGTGTAAAGCAGCTAGTGTGCAGCTTGTATAACAGTGTAAAGCAGCGAGTGTGCAGCTTGTATAACAGTGTAAAGCAGCGAGTGTGCAGCTTGTATAACAGTGTAAAGTAGTGAGCGCGCGGCTCGTATAACAGTGTAAATCTGCTGTCTCCTCAAAATAACACATCACACAGTCATTAATGTCTAAACCGCTGGCAACAAAAGTGAGGACACCCCTAAGTGAAAATGTCCCCTGGAGCTGCAGTCGGTGGTTCCGTTGGATCAGTCAGGCGGGGAAGAATTGTGCTTCCAATCCGCTGTCTTCTTTGTGCTCCTCACAGAATTAGCTGCTCGCTGCTAAGCTATTGGCTAAGTTAGCTGGTGGACTTTGTGTCGTAGCTGCTGTGCTGACTGAGATTGTTAGCAGGAGTCTCAGACTCTCGCATAGCTGCCGTAAGAGGAGAGTTCAGTTTTGCTGTG
Source organism: Lepomis macrochirus (assembly GCA_024633595.2). NCBI lineage: Eukaryota > Metazoa > Chordata > Actinopteri > Centrarchiformes > Centrarchidae > Lepomis > Lepomis macrochirus. The sequence goes on along the minus strand of JALXJV020000023.1, from coordinate 638,254 downwards.
TGACGCTCCAAACAGGCTACACGGCAGAGGAGACCTCTGCCCTCAGGCCCGAAAGACGAGTCGAGGTTCAGCAACAGTACCGAAGACTCAGAGAAAAGAGAGAGAGCTGAGGTTTTGTTGACCTGGTGATATCACAGGTCAAAGGTCATACAGACCAATTGTTGAAATAAAATGGAAATATCTGCAATATTTCTATAATCTCAGGTTATGGTTTTTAATGATTAATGAACGTGTCGTTTCTGCATCAAACCGAATCTGGTCTCAGAACACTTTGCACTTCTTCCCAGGTGGGATTGTTGAGAGTGATCAAACAGAAATGAGAATTTGCAGCACAGCTAAATAGAATAACAGGGATCCAGTCAGTAGTAATAATAATAATAATGTGTTTAATAGGTGGTCAGGTTAATAAGTTGTACAGACAGGTCTGTTCCAACAAGAACTGTGCTTCAACACTTTGGTTACATCATCTGCATAGAAACATCGTCTTCGTCAATACAAAACATAAGTGCTTATTGAAGTTGTGCAAAACAAAATAATACTGTCAGATATCGACAAACAGAAAACATCAAAACAACAACATTATCGTTAACACTGAGTATGGCATCGTCTTCCTTCTGTGGCTTCACAAACGCATCACAGTGAGAAACTCTGTACCATGAAAATACTGAAGACTGGCTGCAGGATCAACAGAACAGAATTGGATGTTCTGCTGTGGGTTTGTGGTGGATTGAGGCTGTGAGGTCAATGCATGAATAGTAGCTGTGTCCGATGTGACATCACAGTGCCGTGGAAGCGAGGAATATGGCTTTAACACGACCAACAACAGAACAGAATTTAAACATTGTTACTGCACAAGTGAAGATTTGTGTTCGTTAGCTCAGCACAACATGCTTCAGGACTTTCTTCCTGAGCTTTCGTAGTTTAAAAATGTCACGAAACTTCACTTCAGATATTTGTCTGTTCAGACGAAAACAGAAGCAGAGGGTGTGGTGTGTTAAGCTCCTCCTACTCTCCTTTCAGGTCGTCATTGACATGTTTAAAGATAAAAACAGCTACAGTTGACCTACGTGCTAATGCTACATGCTAATGATGCTAAAACACAGCCACCGGAGTCAGATTTTAATATGGAGTCATGGACTCCTGAAACATTTTTCTGAAGCTTCTTTTCATCACAAACAGCTGATTATCTGCTGAAACCACCTCACTACCTGAAAGGGTCGCAGTGGGATTTCTTTTTTCTGTTCTTTGGCAATTCATTTTTTAATTCCCTCTGCTCCATATTTTCAGAAGAAGCCAGAAGTTTGACAGTAGCAGCCACTACTCATCCATCTCATCCTACACCAGCATCAGACTCATCTGACAGAACAAGGTTCAGATCCTGTGAGGAAACACGACGACAGTTCAGAAAAACATTCCCACTGGGACCTTTCAGGAGCTCTGCAGACGTCACATCGCATCTATTTCAAAGGTCTCTCAGAGAAAAGAGAATAAATATAAACACGTCAGCTGATCGGAGTGAGGGGAACTCTGACTGCAGTTTGTGCTCTTCAACTTAAACTTTCAGCAAGTGAAATTATGGCTTCAACAGTGCAAACAGCCCCGATACAGTCCAGCTGGATCCTGGATCCGGCACGATCCGACCCTGATACCCAGAACAACACAGTTCGCTTCACTTGTGTGACTTCAGAAGGTCTTTATCATCAGAACATCTGTACATGAACATGAACGGACAGTGAGGTTCAAACCTCTCCTTCACATCATCTCTGAAGCTGCACTCATCTTTGGATCAGAAAAATAAATTAATCTGCTTTGACTTAGACCGTTGGCTCAGACTGGGGCTCATCCTCCAAGCTGACCAGCAGGAAACACTGAGAACGGCATCCATCTTGTTTTTGAGTTAAACTCATCACTTCCCCCAGAGAGCCTTCAGGCCTGCAGCCCACTCTGCTCCAACTCAACGCTGACGGACGTCCGTTCACCAGCTTCCAAATCTCAATCACATTTATCTCATAAAGGGGAATTTATGGAAGTTAAGAAAAGTGTGATGCTGAAAATACAAACATGGCAACAATTTACAAGAAAATATTCTTTTTCTTTGGCTGGTTTCAGTCTGGTTTCCTGACGGAGTCTCTTCAGCTTCAGCAATCAGAGGAAGCCGCGAGGAGGTCAGAGGTCAAACTAGCAGCTGATTTGAGGTCAGTCGGCTGTAACAGAGTCAGACTCTGTTGGAGTTGTTTGATACTCCTGAGACGGTTGAGGAACCTCGAAGCATTAAATCAGGGAATTAAGTAAAAAATAATTTAGACTCTGAATGTGAGAAAGTTTTGGAAGTTGATGTCAAATTACAGAAGAAAGTTGAAACAAATGTTATGAAGTCACCCTCAACTTTCGTCAAAGTGGCAGACTGATGAACAGACCTCCTCCTCCTGCTCCTCCTCCTCCTGCTCCTCCTCCTGCTCCTCCTCTTCCAGCTCTTCCTTCTGCTCCTCCTCCTCCTGCTCCTCCTCTTCCAGCTCCTCCTCCTGCTCCTCCTCTTCCTGCTCCTCCTCCTCCTCCTCCTCTAAAGACAGATGTTGATCTGTTTGGCCAGCTCTCGGTCCAGGTCGTGGATCAAAGTGTCAAAGTCCTTTAGGCTGAGTCGGCAGTTAAATGGAGCGTCGAAATCGAGGAACTCGTCCACATACAGACCTCCTCCTTCTCCTCCTCCTGATGACCACGCCTCCTTCTTCTCCTGCTCTTCATCCCCGCTGCCTGAAACAGCAACAACAAAATGAAAACCTATTTTTTTCTCTTTATTTCAGTGTTAAAAGCTTCAAACAAACAATCGACTCGTCTACACCAGCGGAACGATTCTGTGCAGCGAGTACGATGTTTTCCAGTGTGGTTGTCAGGTGTGGCTTCTTCTTCGGCTGGGTCAAGAAATGGAAATACATTTGACAAACCTTCCTGCTCATCTGTTTACCTCCGTCACTCTCACTTCCTGCCACCTCGTCGTAATCGGCATCCTGTCCGGACAGAAGATCTCGTCCACAGACGCTCCAGTCTCCGGCGTACCGATTGATCGGCGGCGGACTCTCCAGCCGGGCCAGACCGCCTCGACCTCGACGTGACACCACCACCTCCTCCGGGTTCTGGGGCAGAGCCAATCGCAGCGCTGGTTTCCGATGCTGCTGCTGGACCAGGGGGTTACGAGCGAGGGCTAGGGAGGGAGGCAGGGATACTTCGATGTGATCATCTGCTGGGACTCGATGGGTCGGCACTGCGGAACAAGACATGAACAGCAAAATAAGATCCTGAGCAAAGCGACAGCTGTTAAAGGTAAGTATGAGTACCTGAGTAGCAGTGTAAGTGGGTGGAGCTTATGGGTACTGAGGTTACTTCCCCCACTGTCTCCTGCTCTGTAGCTCCTCTGGTCTCACCTGGCCACAGTTGCAGCAGGTAGTGCAGCGCCTCGATGTGTCGTTTGAAATCCACCGCACTTGCTATTTCTTCACCATAACCGAATCCTTTCCCCCCTCCTCTTCCTCCCCTGCCTCCGCCTCCTCCTCCCCCCCTCCACGCTTCCTGGGTCGGGGTGAGGAGCACTGGGCCAAAGCAGACAGCGAGGTTCTGGTGTGTCATCCTATTGGACGAGCTGAAGGACGCCACCAGGCTGAGGTGGTCTAGCAGGAGAGACAGGGTGGCCTGGAGAGAGAGACGGAAAACGTGAGTCAACCCTTCTCTCAGCTCTGAATCTGCTTCAGCATGAAAGTCTGCATTTAACCCTGTGTGACAGTAGGACCCTACGGATGCTGTATTAGTGTACTGCAGTCGTACTCCAGTAGTGTTAGTCTGTGTTACCCTCTCTGGAGGTGGCAGACAGGACAGCAGCTCCACAGTGCTCTGGGCCATCTGAGGGTCCGGGGTTGCAGGTGGGGAAGGTGGGGGTTGTAGGGTCATGGCCTCCCTGACAACCTGGTACAGAGTCCTGGTGATGAGCTGAGATGGCAGCTCCCGCAGGTAGTCCTTCAGTATACCTGAGAAAACACACAGTTCTGAGTACAATCAGGAAAAGTATGAGTAAGCAAGGTCAAGGTCAAGTCCTGAGGATCAGGTTTAAGTCATGCTTGATCATGTTGCAGTGATCAAGCTTCAGTCCGTCCCTGCACCAACACCTGCAGTGTTAGCAGTAATCAAGTGCCTACTTGTGTGGCAAACTGTAAAGCTGATAGTACATGGAGCAACTTTTAGAGCAATCTTGCAGGTCAGTGTTGCTGGTGGCAAGTCTGACTATGTTTTGAACGGATAGCGGCGGGTGGTGGAGTGATGGGGGAAGGGGATTGGAGTGGTAATCTTTACTCATTACCATGGATGGCAACATTGCCCAACAACATTGCTCTGAAAGTTGCTCCGTGTATCATCAGCGTAAGAGTGTGAAGGTTAATTAGAACTTTCTGAGACACACTTTGTATTATTGCCATTGAGACCTTTCTGACTGTGACATAACTGGAACCTGATCTTGGTGACCTTGATGACTTCGAAAAGACCTGAAACGAAAATTAAACCACACCTCCTCGGTGTTATGGTCAGGTTCGAGTCAACCAGCTGTGTATTTACTGACCTGTAATGACGTTGATGTCAGGGTAGAGGTCCTCGCTGAGGCACACGGCTGAACTGTTCCTCTCAAACCAGTCCCTGAGCTCCTTCTTCACTGCAGCAGAACCACACAGTCTGTACAGACCCACCACCTGACAGACAGATCAGATAAGGGCTTGAAGACTAGTTGAGCAGTGTTAGAGGTGGTCAAAGACTCAGAGTACACTGGGGGGATTAAGATAAATGGCGTAAAATGTATGGATAACAAAACAAATTGCATTTGCTGGAAAACATGACCAAGTGTGGGACACCGCTACCGACAAACCCTGGTACTGCGACCAGGATTTGCCAGATCTGGAATGCCAGATCTCTGCAGGGGTGGATGGAAGATTGCCACACCACAACTATAAATAGATACCTTCAGTCCTCTTCGTTCTATCTCTGCCACACATTTCTGGATCAGTAGAGGGACTGGGGATGCAGATCCTTCTTTCTCTACTAGATGGTGAAGTTCAACCCCAAACACATTAGCAGGCACTGATGTGTCAGTACTGGGCTGCGGGGAGAAAGTAATACAGTTACAAGAAGGGTGAGATCAAATATGTTGGTTACAGTTGGGATGAGGTCTCCACAGCTCATTTATAACCGCTGCATATGCACAAAATGGGGTCTGAAAAAGGTTGTAATCTAAAAAAAAACAAACCTGACCGCAGAATGTGCTCACCTGTACATAAACGCCAATGCATGAGAACACTTTGGTGCCACAGATAGTGAAAGTTGAAATTAAATGTGAGAGGCCTCTAACACATTTAATTTCACTTACTTGTGGAATACCACAGCTGTTGATGCCAGGATGTGGCAGGTGGCAAGATTTTGGAAAGCCTGGTGGCCTTTCCCCGATAAAGGGTGTGAAAATAGACCTAATTAGCAGAAGTAGTAGTTTGACTGTGTACCTGTGTGTCCCATTTTTCTTGCAGTGACAGTTTGACGTAAAGAAGACCTCTGGGCTCCAACTTCACGCAGAGCTGCTGACTTCGACTCCCTGAGAGAAAAGTATGGTCATCAATATTTGAGCAGAATTTACCTTTACATTTATTACATTTAAACAGAAATGGTGAATTAGTAAAATTCTGAAGTGTAGTGAACCTTTAAAGAGTGGAGGGATGGAGACTCCTCCCAGACAGCAGACTCTGTTTCTGGTTGGACCACCTGAAGTTTGACCCTGATCTGTCCCTGATTTGGACCCACCTACTGCTTGTGGATGTGCTGCAGACAGAAATACATAAAAAATTGATCACACTTTTCAACATTTGTTTTCGACACACTCTGATGAAGCTATGAGAAATATTATGTGCTAATGTCAGAGCTTAGAAAATCTTGACATTTTAGCAACCAGGCACTGGACCCAGCTGAACCTACATTACATTTATTCATTTAGCTGACGCTTTTATCCAAAGACTTACAATTGCTATACATGTCAGAGGTCGCACGCCTCTGGAGCAACTAGGGGTGAAGTGTCTTGCTCAGGGACACAGTGGGGATTGAACCCGGGTCTCTCACACCAAAGGCAGGCGTCTTAACCATTGCGCTATCCTACCCCTAATGGCTCGTGCAGACTACACGACTTTCAGCTTCGGCCGATGGCCGCGGCGTTCACACAACTTGACGTCTTGTGACGGGAGTCTTGAAGTCATTGTGGCGTTCACACTATGTGACTGATCGATGACAGGGGGTCACACACTACAGGAGCTGACAGCGCCTGAGTCACCCGACGCTGGTCTCCAAACCACGTTTGTTAAGAAAACACACGTGAAATGTGAAACGGGAAATGACGCAAACCTACAGACAAATCGGCTGTTTGATATTATAAAGACAAAGAATATGGGTGAAAGTATGGATTAGCCCACGCAGGTAGCAGGGACTGACTGAGCTACAGAGAGCTGGAGGGGAGTAAAAAAGGGTTTTCCGGTGAAAAGGCAGCTCCCTCCTCTCATTGGCTGGATGTGGATGTTGAGTCGGTCAGCTCCTCCAGATATTTGGCGTGCTAGATATCTGACTGGCCTCTGCAATGTGTCAGAAATGTGTCGGGGAGCTGTTTTGATGCGTCGTTGAGTAGTTCACACAACGACTGCGACCGCCAATCCACCGCTGATTTGCTCCCGATAGTTCGCCGAGCTCATCGAACAGCAAATCGAGCTAAAATCGTGTCGTGTGAACGAGGCTGTACAGTGCTGGAGCTAAACATGTAAAGTTTGTCCTTAGGGTGACGCTAGAGGAAAGCTTACAGGGTCATTGAATTCTTCATCCTCTGAGGAACAGAAATGAGATCAAGACCGACCTGTCATTCATGAGATACCCCGCAGGTTGTGGTGATGTGGTCGAAGTAGTAATAATAGCAGTAGGTCTGGCAGTTCTCATAGTTGCGGTGGTAGAATAAGTACCATTGATAAAACTAGTTTGCACGCTGCAGCAGTACCTGGTGTTAAAACCACTATGCGGAGCTGCCGGGCTCTCTCCAGCTCCAGGTGGAAGGCGTGGTTTAATGAGAGGGCGGAGCCTCGCAGCGTCAGGAGGGCAGTCCTCGCTCTCGTCACCCCGTCGATCTGGATGGCCAGGAAGACCTCCTTACTGTCCTCTGACCTGAGAGGCGAGACGGGGACAGAAAGGGCGTCACTTTTCAAAACTGAGCAATCTTTACCCAACGTGTTTCGGCATCTTAACCAACAACAGGGGAGACTTGTTGGTCTCTGGTGTCCTGAACAACACAACGCTTCCACTGAAGTTTACTGAGTTGTAAAGAGGTGGGGGTTATTTCAAACAGCTCTGCTTCCTCTATTAAAACCACATTCATTTTTCCCATAGGCAATGTTCAGTAACTCACAGTGGGATTAGAATGAAACGCTCCTGGTCGAATCATCAGTACAAAATATTAACATAGTTGACTTCTCCACTGCTGAAGATGATATCAACACAGTCTTGATAGAATGTGCAGACAGTCTGAACAACATCTGTTTTATCATATTCAAGAAAGCTTCCAAACAGGAAGAACTAATCCTAACCCTACACCTGGCCAGGGACTGCAGTTAAAAATTAGCCAAGAAGGCTAAACTGGCACATTTGCAGAAATGTCTGTTAGTGCACTTTTTCCTGTAACTTTAAACTGTAAAGATAAAGATAAGTAAACTGACTCAGAGATCACAATCAATTTCTACTTGTTACACATAGTTATCCATTTACTTTCAGGAGCTCTATGGGAAATGCTACCTTCAATTGATAATTAACTTTTAGCAAGTATTACCTTATATTAGCTGCTCTTAGCTAGTTCCAGGTGTAGTGGTTGTGTGTTCCTACCTGCTGGTCTTCATTTCCTCCAGGCCCATCAGATGGACAGTCAGTAAACCCGTCACCCGCTGGCTGCATCGTTGTGGATCGGAACCCACGTACAATCGGAAAGAGCTGACGTCGCACGCTGTTTCCTGGGAAGTTGTAGGGGGAAGGGCCTGTTGCCGTGGAAGCAGCTCAGGGGAGTCCCCATCACTAAGATAACCTAAAAGGAAAACAAACGTTTACATTCTGGTTGTTTAACTGATCATACTGTGAGCAGGTTCACGCTTCGCGGCAGGACTCGTGAAAAGGCTCAAACCTCCGGCCCGAGACATCCTCCAGAGGATGAAGGCAACAACCTCCAAGAACCCCCAGCTGCTGGAAGTCAAACTAGGAGGAAATTCTAAACTCTGTGGCTGTGCACATGGCCTCGTATGTAAGTTAAGTATATAATGCCAGCTATTAACCTGCATGTCCCACACGGGGAGAACATGCCAACTGGGATGACCAAGGTTCGATCCCCAGACCTTCTTGCTGTGAGTCAAAAGTGCTAACCACTGCATCCCCATGCCACCCTTGTTAATTAATTAAACATGTTTATTTTTAAAAACATTCTTACTTCCCCCAAATACAACTACTTCAGCTAGCTGCCAGAAAAAATACCCTCTATAGGGCCTGTCCCTTGTGAGCAGAGCAGCTCAAACTAAAAGAATATGAAGAAAATAAAACTGATATTATATTGTTTTCCCAATATATCAAAACCTTTATGTCCCTCTAGGCATTGTTACAAACATGCTGACAGTTCACCTCCTTTACTGGCGGAGCGCCCTTTTGATGATCGTCGCAGCGGTCTGGTTGGAGGGGCAGAGCTATCCAGGTGATATCTGCTGATCACATTCTCGTTGGACAAGGCTGACGATGATGATGTATTCCTACTGGCTGACTCGTCCCCGGCCCCTCTACTGTTTCCCTGGCGGAGGGCACGAGATGAGGAGCGCAGGCTGAGTTTACGGCGCAGCTCAGGAAGCTTCTTCATCTTTAGGGAGAGTTTCCTTACTGTACCAGGAGACCTCAGCCTGTCAATCACACTGCCAGACACTTTCTTTTGGGAGGCGGGGCTCGAGTCTGAGGGTGGGGAGTCTGAGGGAGAGAGAGACTTTTTCCTGAAACTGCTCGCAAACACAGAGTGACCCAGGTAATTTCAGTCAGAATAAGTGAAAACCTGGAACAGTATGTAAGAGAAGCATTATAAGAAGAAGAAAGCTAGAATCAGCAGGTGCAGTCATGTCGTCTTACCTGTGTTTTCTGTTGTGATGTCATCAGTGTGGTGGCTGACACTTGGATTGGTGCCCTCCAGTAGACAGTCACTGCTACGACTTTCTGCTGACCCGACCCACACTCGTCCCGGCTCTGCTCTTTTATCTCCAGGAATCTTTGATGCTCCTCCGTCCTCCCACTCATCCCTTTTCCTCCATATCTCCTCCTCTCTGCGTGGACCTCCTGCATCCTCCTCCTCAGGAATCGGGTTGTACCAGATGTTGCTGCCGCTATCCTCCTGAAGCTTACAGGCTTCATCTGAAGCCTGAATCTTTCCTGAAGACAGCACCCAGGCTCGGCTGCTGCGATCCAGGCTTTGCAGATACGCCCGCTGGCCAGACTTGGTATTGACAGAGGTAGCGGGCACATCAGGGGGGCCCCTGCTGGCTCGGGAGCTTCCTGGTGGACTGCCATAGAACTGACAGGAATACAGGGGGTGCTGGTCATATCCCAGGCCAGATTGACACTCACCCTGTCGCCACACTGTTCTGTCTGGGAGCCGAACAAGAGGTGGGAGTCATACCGAAAGGAGGGGTCAAACTATGAGAAGGAGAACAGGAAGACATGGTCAAACTAAAAGGACAGAACAAGAAAGAGGGGTCAAACTATGAGAAGGAGAACAGGAAGACATGGTCAAACTAAAAGGACAGAACAAGAAAGAGGGGTCAAACTATGAGAAGGAGAACAGGAAGACATGGTCAAACTAAAAGGACAGAACAAGAAAGAGGGGTCAAACTACCAGGAGGAGAACAGGAAGACACGGTCAAACTAAAAGGACAGAACAAGAAAGAGGGGTCAAACTACCAGGAGGAGAACAGGAAGACACGGTCAAACTAAAAGGACAGAACAAGAAAGAGGGGTCAAACTACCAGGAGGAGAACAGGAAGACACGGTCAAACTAAAAGGACAGAACAAGAAAGAGGGGTGAAACTACCAGGAGGAGAACAGGAAGACACGGTCAAACTAAAAGGACAGAACAAGAAAGAGGGGTGAAACTACCAGGAGGAGAACAGGAAGACATGGTCAAACTAAAAGGACAGAACAAGAAAGAGGGGTGAAACTACCAGGAGGAGAACAGGAAGACATGGTCAAACTAAAAGGACAGAACAAGAAAGAGGGGTCAAACTACCAGGAGGAGAACAGGAAGACACGGTCAAACTAAAAGGACAGAACAAGAAAGAGGGGTCAAACTACCAGGAGGAGAACAGGAAGACATGGTCAAACTAAAAGGACAGAACAAGAAAGAGGGGTGAAACTACCAGGAGGAGAACAGGAAGACATGGTCAAACTAAAAGGACAGAACAGGAAAGAGGGGTCAAACTACGAGGAGCAGGATAAGGGGGGGAGCAAATGTAGAAATACTGGTCAAAACTCCAGAACAAGAAGAATAGTTAAGTCTTCACATGCCTGAAATTCATTTACATGAAATAAACGAATTGTAATCGAAGGGAATTAAAGAAACCCTTCCATCTTGTACCTTATCCTGGGCTAGTCTCTGACTCCAGCCCTGCCCAGATGCATCTTGGGATGTCCCTGATGGTCGTTCCCGGTCAGAGGGTCTGGGGGCGGAACCTGAGGGCAGGGCGCTGGGCGCTGCCACGGACCCCTGCCGTGCCCACGACTGTTTCTTAGCAACTGTGATGTTGTTATGTGGGGGCGAGGAGGGGTCAGGGTCTGCTGCTGGTGGAGGTCTTGTTGTCGTCATCGGTGGTGATGATGATGATGAAGGCGTCTGGAGCACAGTGTCGTTCTTGACTGGAACATCTGCAGGGTACACACACACAGCTGCTATTAGCATTCTCATGGTTGGATTAAATCCTGCATGTGGTGTGAAGAAACTTGAGGAGGGAGAGAGAAGGAATTCAGTGGTGAGTTATTTTGTGGGTCTTTGCTGCTGTCTCACTCTTTTGGTTTCTATGTGGCAGTTTGTTAAGACAAAAGTACAGTGTGTGAGTGATTCCCTTGTGAGCGGAGAACAAATCTATGTATTTACTGACCTACTTAAGGTCCACCAGTTTTCAGTCAACACAAACACCTTCGGAAGAGAAAAAAACTAAACTACAACCAACCAACCACTGAGCCACAAACACACGTGCTCGCATCAGTACAGTCTGTTTAAATAAGAGAGAAAGACAGACCCATTATCAGGTCACTGACTTCTGACTGGTGTTGCTGGTGACTGACCAGTGCACATCTCCTCAGCTTCCACCTGAACAGCCTCCACCTGTGTCTGTAGGTTTGATCGGCCACATGCTGTGAATGAACAGGATGTGTTACTGATTCCCTACCCAGCTGCCTCGGCTTTAACCCCGGCTGAGGCGATAGAAAGCGATGCTCTCTGTTCTGTGTTCATGAAACCACACGGTGTGACACTACAAAACATTCCCACTCCCAACCCGTCACATATGGACAAGTGCCCTTGGCGTTGCTTTTTAACGCCCTGGGTACCCTTTACTGTCAAGATAGCAAGAATAAATGTGCAACGTCCGGTTAGACTTTCAAAATAAAAGTACTTCTTTATATTGCAAAACAACACAAAGTTAACAGCAAGTTGTGAAACGTCACAATTTGGTCAGGTTTAGGTACCAAAAGTGCTTAGCTTAGGAAAAGACCAGGGTTAAAGTAACTATGTAATGTACGTCAGTTAACTTACGCCACTTAAAATCATTTGACTTTTTGTTTCAAGCGGCAAACGAACGGTCTCTTGGGTGCAAGTCCGATTTCTGGCCCACCTTCCACCCCAACCACCTCCTTACTCTGAATTTACTTTTAAATATCCTACACCTGCCTTACAGGGCTTCCCCCAGAGCATTACAAACTGACGCCAAGAGGTCTTGAAGAGGCATCTATACGGGACGACTGAGAACGGGTCTGAGATGTCAGCCTGTCCTGCTGCACACGCTGGTCATTATTGATCTGCTATAATCCCATCAGCTGTAACTGGTGAAACACTGGAAACTTTAAAGCAGAAATTATAACCAGATTTTCTGTCTCACATCCTGAACATCTGGATTTGTGTCTTCCAGCTCTCTGCTTCCTGTGTGTGTGTCCTCGTGATACACAGCGTGCAGACTGTTTGCCTGAGCTGCATGAATAAACCCTCTGTGTGTTTGTGCTTTAGTGAATCTGATGATGCTGTTAGCTGATTTAATATCACACAGGTGGTCGTTTTAGATAATTCTGCTGTCTGATTGGCTGGCAGGAGTTTGTTATGTGTGTATGTGTATACTACATGTGTCACCTGATGAAGGAGAGTCCAGTGTTCATCTCTGTTAGCTCTGAAATGGAAATATCTGTCTGTGTAGCTGCTTTGTGTTCACCAGCTGCTCTCTGGGTCTGTCTGCAGGTCGTGGTTGGTGGCTACTCTCTGAAACTCAAACTACTGTGATTGGCTTAAGAATCAGACAGGAAGTGATACTCTCCAGAGGTCGACCTCCACTTCCTGTCATCTGAATGAAGCTAAAGAGGAGCTGATGAGGACTGTGAGTGTTTGTGCGTGATAATAATAAATCATCTGTTAATTTTCAGAAACCTGAGAAAAGAGAAGGGGGGTGAATAAACAGCTGTGACTCTGCAGAGGTCAATGAACTCTGTGTTTAAGGCCAAACACACTGGTGTCTATTCACTATTCACTAGTCTTAAAATACACAGAAACACACAAAGACTGCAGTCAGAAACACACAAACACACACACACAGCATGATCCACAGACAAGGCGAGCTTTAAGAGTCGATGGCGTCCTGAACAGTTTGTGTTTCAGACTGAGTGTGTGTGTTTGTGTGTCTTGAATCTTCACTCAGTCCAGCTTACTGTGACATCACATCATCAGGGAGAGATAAACAGGAAGTAACCACACACACACAGAGGTCTAATGACAGGAAGTGGTCAGCTGACCCAGTCCGTCTGCAGGAAGCTGAACATTAAACCTTCCAGATTACAGACGGCCTGTGACTGAGCAGAAATGAAAAACGTACTGAAATGTGTAAAAGCTAAAAGACAGTTTTGGTTAAATACGCCAGCGTTTCATTCTGTCTGTAGGACAGAAACAAAGAGGGAATTAAACTCTTTCTACAAATCAGTCTACGGCCATTTAGATTGTATCTTAGAAAATCACATGAAATCTGGATCGGAGCCACACTTAGAGCTGGTTTGAAATGCAATACCAGCGTCCGGACGCTCAAATCAGATTTCAGCGCTTCACACAGTGACGCAGTAAGATTCAGAGTGATGGAGAGCATCAGAACGGTGGATCAGAACTCCTGGTGCGACGGAGCAATTCTGCACGCCACTTGACAGCGATCGTTCCAAGGGCGAGACAATGTCTGTGAACCCCCAGGCTAATGACTTCTCCGGAAGCTAATTAGAGTCAGAAGTCAGCCAACCTGGAGTCCAATCAATGAGATGAGGGAGATGCCCTGCCCTATAAAAACAAACCAATTTTAATGTTGCTGTTCTCATGAAGCATTGCCTGATGTGAACCGTGCCTCGAACGAAAAAGCTCTCAAAAGACCTCGGGTTAGGAATTGCTGACTTGCATGAACCTGGAAAAGGTTACAGAAGTATCTCTAAAAGTCCTATTGTCCATCAGTCCACAGTGAGACAAACTGTCTATAAATGGAGAAAGTTCAGCATTGTTGCTGCTCTCCCTAGGAGTGACCATCCTGCAGAGATGACTGCACGAGCACAAAGCAGAATGCTCAGTGAGGTTAAGAAGGATCCTACAGTGTCAGCCGAAGACTCACAGAAATATCTGGAACAAGCTAACATCTCTGTTGACAACACTACGATAGTAAGAAACAAGAATACAGGTCAAGGAAGGACACTACAGAGGAAGCCTCTGCAGTCCAAAAATACACTGCTGAACATCTGAAGTTTGCCAAAGAGCTCCTGGATGTTCCACAGCACTACTGCAAAATATTCTGCGGACAGATAAAACCAAAGTTGAGTTATTTGGAAGAACACACAACCCTGTGTGGAGGAAGCAAAACTTCATCCCAGCTGTGAGGTATGGTGGAGGGGGCATCATGGTTCGGGGCTGCTTTGCTGCCTCAGGGCCTGGAAGGGTTGCTATCATCGATGGAAAAATGTATCCCATAATTTATCAAGACATTTAGCAGGAGTTTCAGCAGTTGAAACTTAAGATCGGAGATGCAACAGGACAACGACCCAAAGCACAGAAGTAAATCAACAACAGATCGGCTTCAGCAGAAGAAAATACACCTTCTGGAGTGGCCCAGTTAGAGTCCTGACCTCAGCCTGACTGAGATGTTGTAGCATGACCTCAAGAGAGCGATTTACACCAGACATCCCAAGAATATTGCTGAACTGAAACAGATTTGTACAGAAGAATATTCCAAAATTCCACCAGACTGCTCTTCAGGTCTGATCTGCAGGAAACGTCTGTTTGACGTTATTGTTGCCGAAGGAGGGTCAAATCCAAGGATTAAATCCAAGGACTCGCATACATTTTCCACCCTGCACTGTTTGTTCAGTGAAAATATGAAAACATATAATTGCTTGTGTGAGTTAGTTTAAGCAGACTGTGTTTGTCCGTTGTGACTTAGATGAAGATCAGATCACATTTTATGAGCAATTCCTGCAGAAATACAGGTGATTCCAAGGGCTTAACATGCTTTTACCTGTGACTGTGTATGTACTGGATCATACTGCCTGCAGGAAATAGTCACATCCCTGCTCTTGACATGCTTGATGGAACAGCTCCTGTTTAAATGTTAGCCTAGCTTAGCACAACGACTGTAAGCAGGGTGAACTGTTAGCCATGTGTTCCTTCTCTACTGGTGACTCGGTACAAGCAGAGTCTCGGTACTCAGCAGAGACTCAGTACTCAGGAGTGACTCAGTACCAGCAGAGACTCAGCACTCAGCAGAGACTCAGTACTCAGGAGTGACTCAGTACCAGCAGAGACTCAGTACCAGCAGAGACTCAGCACTCAGCAGAGACTCAGTACTCAGGAGTGACTCAGTACCAGCAGAGACTCAGTACCAGCAGAGACTCAGCACTCAGCAGAGACTCAGTACTCAGGAGTGACTCGGCACCAGCAGAGACTCGGCACTCAGCAGAGACTCGGCACTCAGCAGAGACTCAGTACTCAGCAGAGGCTCGGTACCAGCAGAGACTCAGTACCAGCAGAGACTCTGCACTCAGCAGAGACTCGGTACTCAGCAGAGACTCAGTACCAGCAGAGACTCAGCACTCAGCAGAGACTCGGTACTCAGCAGAGACTCAGTACTCAGCAGAGACTCAGTACTCAGCAGAGGCTCGGTACCAGCAGAGACTCAGCACTCAGCAGAGACTCAGTACTCAGGAGTGACTCAGCACCAGCAGAGACTCAGTACCAGCAGAGACTCAGCACTCAGCAGAGACTCAGTACTCAGGAGTGACTCGGCACTCAGCAGAGACTCGGCACTCAGCAGAGACTCGGCACTCAGCAGAGACTCAGTACTCAGCAGAGGCTCGGTACCAGCAGAGACTCAGTACTCAGCAGAGACTCTGCACTCAGCAGAGACTCAGTACTCAGGAGTGACTCAGTACCAGCAGAGACTCAGTACTCAGCAGAGACTCTGCACTCAGCAGAGACTCAGTACTCAGGAGTGACTCAGTACCAGCAGAGACTCAGTACCAGCAGAGACTCAGCACTCAGCAGAGACTCAGTACTCAGGAGTGACTCGGCACCAGCAGAGACTCGGCACTCAGCAGAGACTCAGTACTCAGCAGAGACTCAGTACTCAGCAGAGACTCAGTACTCAGCAGAGACTCAGTACTCAGCAGAGACTCGGTACTCAGCAGAGACTCAGTACCAGCAGAGACTCAGCACTCAGCAGTAGGCCTGTAGCGACGCGTCGATGACGTCGTCAAAATTATGTCGACGTCAAATTTTTGCGTTCTCAGCAGAGACTCAGTACTCAGCAGAGACTCAGTACTCAGCAGAGACTCGGCACTCAGCAGAGGCTCGGTACCAGCAGAGACTCGGTACTCAGGAGTGACTCAGTACTCAGCAGAGGCTCGGTATCAGCAGAGACTCAGTACTCAGCAGTGACTCAGTACCAGCAGAGACTCTGCACTCAGCAGAGGCATCACAGATTCCATCACAGCTCTGCAGGCTGTTCATTGGTTGTGTTTCTGCTGTTACAGACACAGTTAAAAAGGAACAGCTTCATCTGTGTCTGTTTCAGAGGAACACTGAAGTTACGTGACCCTGAGGTTCTGATCCAAAACAGATCAGGTCTAAAAATATACCTTCTTCCTGAAAATGACATACACAAAACAATGTCATAGACGTATACAAAGATATCTGCTCATGTGCCGCACATACATACATGTGTTCTTTAGAGAGCATTTACACTCTAATGTAAAAGAATATTTCAAATGTTCTGCCGAGAACCCATGTTTACAGTACCATGTTCCCTCAACACAAGGACAGGGAACATGACGGTGTGTCTGAGAGGGAACACAAAGAGTTACAAACTGAAGAGAAAAGCTTCAGACTAGTAAAGGAAACGGCTGCTTGTTGCTCCACAACATTTCACTTTTTCACTGTCGTATCGAGCTGAAGCTGGAGAACAGACCTGATCTGCCTGAGACGTCTGATCCCAGCGGCTCAGTGGACAGGACGTCCTGAGCAGCGTCCTCTAACACTGACTCTGTTTAGCGTCTGCAGCTGCTCACCGCTCAGTTTGGGGTCCGTCTTCCTCCTGGATCTGTCTTTGCCTCTCAGCCTGGAGAAGGTTCTCTTCAGCAGGGGTTCGGCCATAGTGGTCCCCCCTCCTCCTCCTCCTCCTCCTCGGTCCTCCTGGACGGGGAGAATCCAGCAGGAGTAGAGGAGTCAGCGCTCCTTCATCACGTCCATGACTCCAACTCCTCGTTCACTTTGACTCTGAGAGCTGCAGAACAGGAAATGAATTCCACACATTCTTTCCCAAACTCCCCCTCCTCCTCCCCCTGCCCCTGTCCCTCCTCCCACTCTCCTCCCTCCACATTGAGAGAGACAGGACTCATGGGAAATGCAGTCCTGAGCTCAGTTTTGAAGAGGAACTTCACTTCAGTTTTATAAAACAAGTCAAACTAGAAACAGAGTAATGACATATTCCCTGGATCTGGTGTCTCATACAGTGTTCACTTTGTTTTTCATCACTTTAATTGTCGTGAAACATTGAAGGTGCTGTTCACGTGTATTATTATTACTATAATTATTACTGTGGTCTCCCCTCTGTTAGACACAACCACTCAAACACATGAGGTACGCCTACAGGTGAGCTCGCCGCTGCACAGAGAAACCGTTAACAGTAACTACTGATCAGGCTGCACCGCCTGCTCCAAATATTTTAAAATGCAGCTGTAACTCGGCATCGTGTCTGTCCTCAGTTTCTTTTTTATGTGCCGCATCAGGAACTTTTCATGGACGTCTTAACATTTTTCAGCCACAGGTTCTGCAAAACTCGCCACTTCAGAGCCGTGTAGAGGCCGAGTTGCGTCGTCTCTGTTCAATTTCAACTCCAGTGTGTTTATAGTTTTGGGGTTTGAGTTTTGTTAGTTCTGTTTTATTTTGTTAAATCTGTCTTTGTGTGTTTATGTGGGCTCTACTTCCTGTTTAATTTTGTTAAATCCCTGCTGTGTTTTATTTTGTAGTCTTCTGTCTCTTTGCTTTGATTGGCTGAGTGTTTCCACCTGTGTCTGCTCTGTCTGCAGGTCTGCGTTTGGTCTCATGTCTCTTGTTGGCCTGATCCTGTTTTGGATCTCTGACTGCTTCACCTTTACTCTGGGAGAAATTCATCTTTTGCTTCATGGCCATGAACACTGCGAAGTGCACTTTATAATGCTAACAGTGTTAGCATCACTGCGTAAAAACCGTTCACACAAAGTCCACAGTCATGATGAACTTAAACAAACCTTCACTCCAGTCATGGTGGGCGTGTTGCAGCTGATTGGATAACATCTCTGACACGCCCACCAAATGAGAGAAAACATACAGCCCCCACCAAAAGTATTAGAATGGTGAGGCAGATTCCTTTGCTCCTGTTGTTCACTGAAGACATTTAGGTTTAAGATCAAAAGATGAGACAAGAGTTCAGAATTTCAGCTTTTATAGATGTGTTAAACAGCTCAGGACAAACCACTGGCTTTTTAAAAGCTCTTTTCTGCATCAATGCATTTGTTTATCTGTGAAAATCTGCATCTTGATTAAACAGTTCCTTTAAGATGTAGTGAGGTGAAATGTTGGCTCGAGCTTTATATTTTCTGTGACTGGCGTCAGTGAAATGAACCACTTTTAACTGATCCAGCAAAAAACTGTGATGAGGTTTACAACACGTGCAGGTCACATGATCAGCTGCCTCCACAGCAGGTTTCACCACTGCAGGACGGTGAGGAGGGATTTAAAGATGAAGATGCAGCTTCGTCACGTCTCCTCGTGTCGTCTCCGTTTGTCCACCAGATGGAGACAAACACCAGGAAACCCTCTGAACACTGAAGAAACAAGATTCCAGACGTTTGATCAGCTGCGGGAGGAAAATAAAACCAACCATTTTCTGTTTGCTAAATGGAAATGGCAGCTTTATTAATAATTTATGAATATTTAGCCATTTAGTTGGTATAAAGCTGTAAAGTACAAAGCACTAACAGATGATTAGTACATCATTTGACAGAATGACATTAATCATCTTCACACTTTTGATGATTAATCATTATTTTATTTATATTATTCATGTTTTACAATGTTTAATACCTTTTATGTTTTGTTCTTTTTCAGATATCAGGTTACACTCAGCCCTGTGAAACGTGCTTCAGAATAAAGTCCAGGACAAACCAACAAACAGTCAAACGGCAAAAACTAAACTTCATTTCACTTCATATCATACATATGTGAACTTGTGTTGTTTTTATATTAATGTGAAAGGTTCTACTTCCTGTCACCACGTTGGTGTTCAAACCTCCCATGATCCTCCATTGCTCTCGTGCAGCACGCTGAGCTGAGAGAGAAGAAGAAGAGGAGAAGAAGGGATTGGCAGGTTTGAGTTGAGACTGACCTGAGAGGAGAAATGAGGTTTCCATCCAGCAGGGGGCGCAACGCCTCCACACTTCTGTCTTTCTTTTCATCGGCTCATTTCCTGCTCTGTAAACATTTGATTGGAACAGTTTCTTTCTATTGTTTAAACATGAACAGCTGATTATTTGAAGGTTGAATCAATAGTAAAGTTTAAAGAAACTTGAAGAGACGATCAGAGGACACGCCGGGATTGGACATCTGGAGCCGTCACTCAAACCTGCATTCATTAACCTCCTCTGTTAATTAATTAGAGACACGTCAGGTTCAATTAGGAGCAATTAAAGAGGCGGAATGATGTTAATCGACTCTGATCACGTCTGAAAGGAGGCCGCCTGTCAGACCTGACCGAGGGCGACACGGCCTGTCAGACGAGCACAAGGGCCTCGGAGAATCAACGTTCATGATTTCACTTTAAATCTTTAATTATGTTTTCTCATTAATACAATCGATCAGTAATAAAATGTGGTGTTTCATTAAAAAAGAACTCGTGACACTGAAACTTTGTTCACCTTGTTTTTGCATCTTCCTCCTCTCACCTGGTGTTTTCTCCTCCTCCGGTCTCACGCAGAAACACGAAGAGAGAAGAAGAAGAAGCACGACTTTTTCCCCTCGTCCGGTGGAAACAGGAAATGTCTTCATACTGAAACAGTCTGCGCTGCAGTGAACGCAACGTGGTGAGTTCAGTGCCTCCAGTTTCTGCCTGTTTCACTCTGCTGGTTGGATGGGGGGGCGGCAGGGGGCAGGGTCCGGGTGTCTTTTGGTCTGGGGGTCTGAGGGTCCGGGTGTCTTTGGATGTGAGGGTCTCAGGGTCTGGGTGTCTTAGGGTCAGAGAGTCTGAGTGCCTAGGGGTCAGAGGGTCTGGGTGTCTTAGGGTCCGGGTATCTTAGGGTCCAGGTGTCTTTTGGTCTGGGTGTCTTTGGATGTGAGGGTCTCAGGGTCTGGGTGTCTTAGGGCCAGAGAGTCTGAGTGCCTAGGGGTCAGAGGGTCTGGGTGTCTTAGGGTCCGGGTGTCTTTGGGTCTGGTCTGGGCCTTAGACAGCTGATTTCGTGCATCCTGAGTCAGTTTGTGGTGGAAATGTTTCTTTGGTGTAGAACAGTAATGTCAGGAGGCCGATGCCAAATCTAAAAATGTTTTTAGCTGAAGTTACTTTTTAGTTTCTTCTGTATTTAAATGAAATAGTTTTCCTTTTTGTGCAAAACATTTTTATTAGTTAATGTTTCTGCAAGATGGCGACAGATGCTTTCACAAAGTGTCCCCGCTGTAAAGAAGACCTCTGAGCGATGCGTTCGCTTGTTGCCCAGCGCGATGCGTTCGCTGTTCCATTTCAGATCCTGCTGAGTGATCTATCTATCTATCTATCTGTATGTGTATATATACATCCATCCATCCATCCATCCATCGTTAACTGCTTATCCTGCCTACAGGGTCGTGGATGTGTATATGTATATATATATATTCTGAATATATGTCTAAATATATTTGTGTTTAGAGTATAATCACATGTAAAATGTAAAGAAGGATCACTGGTCCGACTCTCTCTCTCTCTCTCTGTCCTCTTGGTGTCGCTCTTTCCTCGCTCGCCCATCTCTCTGCTGGGATGGAGGGAATTCCCTGAACTGGGACGACTGGAAATCCCTCGGCAGCACACACACACTCACAGGCTGAATCTGAAAGTGTTTCTGTGTTTGCAGCTGAAGGTCGAGCGCTTTGTTTCCTCTCATTTTATTTCCATTTTTCTGGCTCCTCGTCTGTTTTTCCTGCAGCCACGCTTGAGTCAGACAAAAGAGTCAAATAAAAATAAAAGACAGAGGAGACGAGGACAAAACGGTGAAACGCAGAAAAACAGCAGAAAATGGATCAAAGCTGATGAAGGAGGTAAAATCTAAAAGAATAAAAGGTAACGGAGGACTGATCAGCAGCCAGCGTCCAGTGAGACTCAGCCATCAGTTTGATTGACAGCTGAGACAAACAGGATCGGATCAGTCCGTCATGATAAATCTGCTGACTTCACTTTTTAAGAGAGTCCAACCAGACTTCACTTGAAATAAAGCTGATTTAATCAAACTCGATTTCTTCTTTTAATCCGGACTGATTTCTAACGTGTGGGATTTAAATTGTTATTTCAGACGTGATTTAGGTCTAAGATCTGTTTCGCCTGATAAGGTTCATCTCCAGCCTGATGTAGTTCAGATCTGACTGAGGTCACTTGACTGAACCTGAACTGATCGATAAACATTTCTGGAACTTGACTGGTTTTGTTCCTGCTGTGCGGTTCGGACTCAAGGTGACCCAGCTTTGTGTTTCTATAGAGACCACCGAGCTGAGGTCTAATTCTCCGGCTCGCTGCAGACGTCGGACCGAATCAGTTTACTTCACTGAATTAAAAATCAGAGGGATCATAAGATCAGACATGAGTGAGCTGAGTAACGTGGAAACAACACGGTGCACATTTAAAATGTTAGAGAGAATCAGGAGGAGGTCCAGAGTCAGAGAGTGTGACGGAGGTAGTTCAATGGGACGTGGTGGTGTAGCCGATGGAGGAGTTTAGAAGATGGAGTTCGCTCTACGACGAAACCAAACAGATCTCCCTCAGCCAATCACGTTGCTCTGTCGACCGCCATTTCACTGAGTCCTCAGGTCCTCGCTGTAGCGGCGAGCTGACGTTCGAGTGCAGTCTCTTCGTCCACAGGAAACGTTTCAGCGCCCCCCTTCACTACAGGCCTCGTGTTTTCAGACTGAAGCTTCAGGCCGCTCTGCACTCACAGGTGGAAACATCGTCTGCTCAAAGAATCATCTGTCGAGAGTGCAGATCCCGGGGTCAGGATCTGGGACTATCCCCCCTACGAGCCCCTGGTAGCTTTCACAGCTTCGGAGACGTGATGCGCTCCGTCTCTCCTGAAACAAGGCCAGGCCCGATCCCTATTTCAGCGTCGACTGGCGATCTGAATCCTCTGAACATCGTGTCCCCGGCAGCCGTTCCGTACCCAGTCAAACACTATGAACTGGTCTTCTTCGGACTCTGAACCGGTCGTGCCGGTCCAAGGTTCCCAGTTATTTCCTGGACCATCTGGAACTCAGGGTTCACCGGTGTGGTTCCAGCCTCCACCTCGAGGCCTCATCGCTGATCACTGCAGACCTCCAGCCTGCGCGTGGCGCTTACCTTCGTCCGGGTCATTACAGTTTTAAGTTCTGAGGCGCTTTGTTGAAATGGGATCGTTGTTTTAATTTTCCCAGCATCCACCTGTCTGACGGGGAATCAATCGAAGGGGCCCTACCACCTGGTAAGGAATTTTGGGGCTCCTTGTCTGCTGGTGCAACTTGTGTTGGTCCCGTTCTTCGGATGTTGAAGGGCTGTGCACGCTCCAGGCCCTGAGCTACCCCGCCATGTGGACTCTCAGGAAGTGCCCCGGTCAGTTCGGATGTCTTTCCAAAACTCGAGCGATAACCTGAAACAGTGCCTGCGCCACGTCAAATGGCGCCGAGTAACCGATCAGAACCAACACAAAGCACTATAGTGCACTCTGGCCCAGTGAGGTCCAAACGGCTCCATTCAGAAGGAACCTCTATGTGCGGCAGTGGGCACAAAGGCGCTCTGGGGACGGCCGGTTGGTTGACCAACTCCCATTCAGGGAGACGCACGTCTCATCGGGACGTTATCTAGTCCACCCGTTGGGTTATGTGGTTAACGAGCTTCTTAACGAGCTTCTGAAATGAAAAGTGAGGTTCTGGGTCAGGATCAACGAAGGTGTGAGATCAGGTCGACTCAGTGTGACTGATTCAGCATCAGACTCCTCAGAGCCTCCGTCCACGTCAGGAAAACTCCCCAACAGTCCTTCAGAAGACCTGAAGGAAGCTCCGGGAGACGGAGGAGGGCCCCCTCAGTGTAGGAGCTGCCCGGAGACCAGATCGAGGTCTGATTCAGGTTTCTCCTGTGTTCTACACACACATGCTGACGGACTGTTTGTCTCTCTTTAAAGATTCTGAAGTTTAAACTGACTGAATTAATTTTTTTTCCCGAGTCAGCCGTGTGTGCGTGCGTGGCGTGTGCGCGTGTGTGCGTGTGTGTGACAGCTGGCCCATCTGACTTTGCTGTGACATCTGGGAAACCCGCCTGCGTGCCGCCGTGAACGCCGGTTGATGTCGCTATTTAAATGCAAATGTGTGTGAGCGTGCGCGCGCCACACACACACACACACACACACGGAAAAGGAAACACTTCACACACAATGAGCTTTAACACACACACACTCTGCAGCGCTGCGACTCGTCTGTAAATCAGATGATAAACTGCAGAAGAAACGACATTAATTAAATTAAAAATGATGTTTGGTCATTTTGTTATCAGTTATTTTAATTTAATATATTTAATTTACATTTAATAATCAATACTGTGGCCTCTTTTGTTTGACATCACTCTGCTGTTCATTTACATTTAAGGTTTTAAATTCAGCCAAAGACAAATCAGTGAAATAAAATACTGAGATTTATTTCACCTTCAACGTTTGAGAAAAGAGATCTTTATTTATCAAATGTACAATTTTAAACTAAATTAAAATAATAAACAGAGAAGATGATAAAATAAATGTCACATATTGTAAGATTTTTTTATCCTGACAAACCTCTAATTTATTGCATTAAATTGTTTTAAGGTGGAATAAATGCAGATATGTTGGATCTTTTCCTTCATCAAGTGAAATTAAATCTGAATTATAATTTAAACTAAATGTTGACTCATTCAGAAGCTCATAGGGAAAACAGACGATTTAAAGGCTGTGACAAAAATAAAGGACAGAAAGAGGACAAAAGTAAAATAATCAGGTGAAATAATAAAAAGGTGAAAAACAAAGGAGAGCATAATTGATCAGGTCCGTCAGGTTGATCGAGCGCCTGCAGCCGACGGATCAGGTTTTAAGGAGGACGCTGACTGTAACTGAGTTTGTCTTCATGTAAATGAGATCAAATCTGAAAGAGCTTTCAGTCAGAGACCGAAGTCAGTTTGAAGCCTTAAAGCTGCTCCAAAAACAGACTGATTGATTTTCTAATTGATCTGAATTTTTTCCTGCTTTTCCTTTCAGCATGTTTTCTTTCTTTTTAAATAAACGTCTCTAGCAACAAAAGCATTTTCCTTAAATTTACATTTATAAATATAGTACTGTGGACAATTATATATATATATATATATTTGTAAAATATAATATATTTGCCCTGTTTACTGAAAATGTAACATTTGGAGATACAAGCTTTCACTTGGATGGAGATGAAGAAAGAAAAACTAAAAATGATTAATTCTAAAAAAGTAAATTATTAAAAAAGTAAAATATTTTTCTTCAATCCGAATAAAATAAAATGATTTTTACTGAATCTAGAGGACCTGAGAGACCGAGGAGGAGGAGGAGGAGGACCCCCCCCCCACCCGGCAGGTCGGGATTAGTCCTGAAAAAAAAACAGCACACACACACACACACACACACACACACACACACACACACACACACACACATGCAGCTCAGACATTTGTCCATTTAAAAACAATCACACAGCTTTTTACTATTGTTATTAGTGTAATAATTATTGTTACTATAAAAAATATTATTATACTTATAATAATTTTTATTAGTATAATAAGAATAAGAAGAAGAAGTATTGTTGTTATTGGTCAGTTTCTGCAGCTGTGACAATTAATTTCTATTAGGTTTTAAAAATGAGGAAAATGAGATTAAAAAGTGTGGATGACGTTCACTCACCTCCTCTTCCTCCACCTCCTCCTCCTCCTCTTTTGTTCTCCTCTTTCGTCCTTTTTTCTTCTCTCCATCTTTTTCTCTCTGTTTGAATTTTCTAGCTGGAAGAAAACGAATCGTCTTGATTTCCTTTCTCCTCCTCGCTCTCCTTTTTTTCTCCTCCTGGAAACACCTAAATCCTCTTTTCTCCTCTCCTCGTCTCTCCTCCTCCTCTCTCTCGGTGTGTTTCATCTCCTCGGTCCGGTCTCGGTCCTCCCCTCGGAGCCTTGGAGGCCTCCGTCCCCAGAAGACAGGAGCGCTGTTACTCTGAAAACCCTGCCTCGCTTCCTGTCAGTCCGTCAAGCTGAACTCATCATTGTACGAGCAGAGACGTCTTCATCATCTTCATCATTTCCTGCTGCGACTCACCTATTAGAGAAGAAAGAAACGAGTTGAGGCTGAGCTCAGCGGAGGAACGGACTTTCTTTGGCAGGATGTTCGTGAAGGTTCAGCTCAGAGTCAAGGCCGGATCCTCAAATGTGGGTGAACCACCGCTCAACAGGGGAGGCGGTCTGAGACGCTGTGAACGCCGGTCATTCAGAGTTGGCCTCGGGTCGTTCCAGGGGCCCTAACCAATCAGCGGCGTCCATCACCTTGGTAACGACCCCACAGAGGTTAAACGGCTGGGACTCGCTGCAGCCAATCAGAAATGAAGAAGCCTCTTTCTCAAAACGTCTTCGATTGTCTTCAGCCGAGTCCAGCTGTCCTTCATTGTAACCTCTTTGTTGTGTTTGTCCAATTTTCAGTTTGTCTCCAAACTTTGGGCGCCGTCCCGACTGGAGTCAGAGACGGGGACGGCGCCCCCTGCTGCTTCAGGAGCTGCAGCGTCAAATGTTTTCAGGGTTTTTACAACATTTTCCTTCCTGCGGCGTGGACAGTGAGTCGTTGAGCTTCACGTCTCTAACGCTTCAGACGGGAAACACTGAAGCAGCAGCGCTTCAGTTTCACCAGTTTATGAAAGTTTGGCTAAAATTTAATTGTGTTTGGGTGAAAGTGAGTCTGAGAGAGTGAACCGGAGACACGAGGACACGAGTGGGACGGGATCCCTCACTGGCTTCCCATCAGCACCACGTACTGCGTCTTTAAATCTTTAAACTGAGATAGAGTCAGAACACACCAAACCTGGAATGAAACCAGTTCAGAGAGGGTGGGGGGGGCTGGGAGGGAGAGAGGGAGGGGAGGGGAGGGAGGGGGGGTAAATGACTGCACAAGGGCACTCTCTCTCTCTGGTTGGTCGGTTCGAGCGCCCGCCTCCTCCCCCTCCTCCCTCTGGCTCTCTCTTTCTTCTTCTTCTCTCTCTCCTCACACACACACACACACTCTCTCACCTCTCCTGTCCTTATATGGTCAGGCCCCGCCCCCTGTCCATGATGTCGTCAGCAGCTTGGAGGAAGACCCGTGGGGTTTTTGGGTTCTGGCGTCCAGTCCTGTGGGGCCGCAGGGCTGAGAGTTTCTCCTCTGCTCCTCATCCCTCCATCAGCGGCCTGCGTCTCCTCCTCTCTCCTCCTCTCTCCTCCTCTCTCCTCCTCTCTTTGGGGAAAAGAAAAAAGACACTTTGCTCGCGCTCGATTTGCCGTCCGGACTCGTCTCTGTTCTTCCCCTCGTTCTCTCTGAGGATTTTATTTTCCTTTTTTCTCCTCCTCCTTCCTTCCCTTCTTTCAACGTGACGGCCAAGGCTGAGAATTTTTAAAAATCTCTTAAAATTAAATCTCTCTCGTTTTCTTCCAGAGTCAAAAGTTGAATTAAATCTAAAAACCAGATGAAAAGTTGAATAAAAGTCCCGGCTCATCTTCGTCGTCCTCCTCCTCGTCGCCGGACTTCCAGAAAACGCCGTCCCTCCAGAAGATCCAGCCTCCGTCCGTTCTGCAGAGCAGCAGTTTTTTCTTCTTCTTCTTGGTTTGTCCACGCCTTGCGTCGCTCTCGTGGTCGTGCGGCGGTGACGGTCGCAGCGTCGGGGCCCCGGAGATGTTCGGGATCCAGGACAACCTGCCCCGCGGGGCCACGGCCAGCATGAAGGAGGAGCCGCTGGCTGTTCGCTCCTGGATGCACTCGGCCGGCGTGGTGGACGCCAACACGGCCGCTCAGAGGTAAATTCACCGCCGCCCCAGAGGGATTCTGGGAGCTGTAGTCCCAGCGGAGACACAGCCGCTCAGCAGGAACATTTAGATCAGGAGGCTTTAATGTTTGTGCAGCAGCGTCCAGGTCAGAAGGAGCTTTAACTTCCTCACATATTCAGTCTGCACTTGTTCCTCAGATTAGGTTTAAGATTTCTGCTGAATTTAGATGAAAAGCAGAGATTTCTGATATTAAATACGGAGAAAGGATCAAATGTATTTTTCAGAGTGAAATTTAGATTTTCTTAGATCAGAAAAATATTTTCTGTTCCAGCAGCTGAAAGAAAAATGATCTTTATTTGTGCTCGGGACGCAGCTCCGGGCTGATCACCGCCGACTCGTCCAAACGTTACATTTCTCTCTCTGATCACCTTCTGATCTTTTTGGAACACATCATTTTAAAGTTTAGTTCATAATGAGAAAATGATAAAAATCAGGATTTAAAACCTGTTCCAGGTGAGAAGCATCAGAAACTCTGTTTCACAAAGATTTATTATTTATTGATAATTTTGAAGATGATTTAATAATAATCAGTTATTTAACAGCTGATGTTCAAACTAAATGAATGCTCTTAATAATAAAAATAATGTTTCACCTTCATTTTAATTTTAATCTGCCGTCTGAATCAAAGCAGCTGTGGGTGCGCGTTGATGTCGGTCGAGCTGCAGATGATTTTCACACCGTGTTTAATATTAGTTATTAATATTCTAATAAAGCAGCGATCTGAGTACGAGGATCAGGAGACAGCTGCAGATTTAATTTTGATTTTTTAAAATGTTCTTTAAGTGTCTCTGTGAGCTGATGCTCAACATTTATTAAATAAAGCCTGATAGTTACAAGCAGCTGAGACACGAAGAAACTTTATTCTGGACATTTTAAACCTTTGTAAAATTATTTGTTTGATTCATATGAACACAAAGCAGCTGTGTTAAATAATAATAATAATAATAATAATAATAATAATAATAATAATAATAATAATAATAATAATAATAATAATAATGATATTAATTAGAATCCTACTTCTACTAGAAGAAGAAGAAGAATCACATGTCAGAGCTGCCGGTCAAACATCAAACATTTTTAATCCACATGAATTTAACATTTGAGTGACATAAAGAATAAAAACAGTTCCTGAGAGGTTAGAAATGTTCAGCCTGGAGACAAAGTGATAAAAGATGTTTTTAACGTTTGAGCAGAATAATTCCAGAAAGGGAGTTCAGGGTCGATGTTTGAAATGAGAATCTGGATCTCAGCAGATAATCTGAGTTCGTTTCTTTCTGACGACACCAACAGATTTAATCTGAGCAGAATAAAATGCGGCTTTCCGAGCGTCTGAAGGCAGATCCTTCATTAACATGAATAAAGTTATTATTTGTTCTGTTTCACACATCAGAAATTGTGTAGCTGAACGTTTCGTCGGCTGGAAGCTTCACTCTTTTTGTCTTGTTGTCAGAATGAAGAGAGAATAAACTCACACCACAGAAGCTGAGGGTTTTATTGTAATGAGAGAGAAGGTTGCAGCGGGGTCACGATGCCGTTTGACTCGACTGAATATTTATGGAGCTCCGCGGCAACAGATTCACATTTTAATATTCCTGCAGTGTGAAACATGTTAACATGATTCATTCACCTGGAGGTTAAAGCCCAAAGCCTCGAGTCACCTCGCAGAGTTTTATCAATATTTAGCTGTTAATTAACATCATGTGATGTGATGAAAAGAAACTCTTTATCATTTAAATTTACTGATGCTGAACCTGTGTGGAGCTCTTCCTCAGCGGAGCGCTTCATTTCTACGCCCCTTCAGCTCTCATGGTTTTTCATTTTTGACCACGCCGACTCTGTAATTCACATCAGCTCTTAACCAACTGCTGAAATAAAGAAAAAATAAATTAAAGTTTCTTCCCTGAAAACGCTTCAGTCACTGAACTGGCTGTTGTCACGTGGAAACCTTGTAACTCCAGACATGAGGGAAAGTCCGCACTGAAATATTTTCAGATGTTTTACAGAGTCAGGAAGCGCAGCGCCAGACACGGGCGTGGTGGGCGGAGTCACAGTCAGTGCTGATGTAACGACGCCCACGTCACAATGCTACAAACATGCGGTGGCGTGTAAGGGCCACATATGTAAAATAAAAAAGGCGGGGGAAGGGGGCCCGAGGGTCCGAGAAAAAACGCTGTATTTCTGAGATTAAAGTCAGAAATTCAGGAGATAATTTCTCAAGTTCTTTTCAGTGCAGACGAGAGAAGAGGCGGAGCTTTCAGAGCGGGAGGCCAACACGTTCTCACTCCCAGTGCGTCTATATGTATATATGTACATATCTACGTATGGACGCGTGGTCAAGACCCGTTAGTGTCACAGTTCAGCGCACTGAGGGAAACGTTGTAGCGTCGTATTTCACAGCTGCAGAAACCAAACTCTCAGTCAGGAGGCCGGTGTTTGTTTCCTGTGTGAAACAAAAAGTCAACGTTGAAAGTTTTTATGTAACTTACAAAAGGAACGTAACTTAACTAACGTGAGTTAAGAAACGTAAGCAATGTTTTTATTTTAACCAGGATCACTTACTAAACCTAACCATACTGGGACGCTTCCAAACATTTACCACTAGTTTTATTTTGAAAGTCCAACCATTGCATTTTTTAAAATTTTTTTGCTAACTTGAGGGCGGAGCCCTACTGGTCAAAACCAACGGCCAACGGTGACACACGCCACCTGATGCATCTCTGTCTCACTTCACTTCTCACTGTGAGAATTCACATCACTGCTGGCTTTGACTTTGACACTGAATTTAAATGTTCTGATGCTCTCTGAAACATTTATCCTGGATTTAAGCTTTTTGCCTAAAAATAATTCAATGCTAAGGTATGTTGTCGTCACGTCACTAACCCCTCAGTAAATCACATGACCCTCCTCATATGTCTGACCTGTCTGTCCCTCAGCGGGGTGGGGTTAGCGCGTGCTCACTTTGAGAAGCAGCCTCCGTCCAACCTGAGGAAATCCAACTTCTTCCACTTCGTCCTGGCGCTGTACGACCGGCAGGGCCAGCCGGTGGAGATCGAACGCACCACCTACGTTGACTTTGTGGAGAAAGAAAAGGTGAGAGAGAGGAGGGAGGAGCCGGGATGCAAAGCAAACACACCACACTGCTATCACCGACATATTCTCCCAATGCACAATACAAATATACTGTGTAGAAATCAAATACGCCCCCCTTCTGATGCATTTGCAGAAAATCAGTCTAACACAGAAAACCTGGGACAAGCAGGAATAGAAAACTAACTCACTCCTGAGATCAAGTCACAGGTTTGAGAAAGAAAAGTTAGAACCTAGAGAGGTCACACAGGTCACGTGTTATGAAAAGGTCCGGGTGGAGCAGGAGAAGAGACCAAGCACACCCATCAGCTTGTCCCTGTGTGTGCAGGAGCCGGGCGGAGAGAAGACCAACAACGGGATCCACTACAAGCTGCAGCTGCTCTACAGCAACGGTGGGGACGCTTGTTTTCCTGCACAGCTCAGCCCGAGTGGAGGCTGTTCAACAGTACTAATGATAATGTGACTGTGTGTGCAGGAGTGAGGACGGAGCAGGACCTGTACGTCCGGCTGATCGACTCCATGACCAAACAGGTGAGAGTGCTGATCATCAGGCTCACTGACAGGAGATCAGTCGGTCGGTCTGCTACAGTTTCCGTGTTCAGTTTCTTGGCGTGTCCAGCGTGTCTCTCTGTGTCCTCTAACATTCTTAAGCCAGACCGAGCAGATCTCAGACTCAACAGACTTTAACTATACAAACTATTGATACCAAACGTTTCTGTCAAACCTTCCATTTGTTCACTTGGGCAGCTAAAGTGTGATCAAACGTGCGTGTGGTGTGTTCACTTTGCGTGCTTCTCTTTTAGTCCAAGCCTAGCTGAATCCTCTCATACTAAAGTTGGTCTTAACACAACCTTGGATCCTAAACCGCTTTGGTTAAGGGGACAGGTCCTTCTCTGAGGCTGCCTCCCACCATCTTTTCCTCACCCACTGTTTAAGCCATTGACCAGACACCGATAAAGATCTGGAGTTGGTCCCCGGGCGCTGCACAGCCACTGCCCACTGCTCCCTTGAGGGATGGATTAAATGCAGAGGATGAATTTTGCAACACGTATGTGTATGTGACAATAAAGCACCTTTACCTTTAAACACAAGTGCTAAGCTAACCAGCGCAGGTGTTTCCCTGGAGTCTCCCTGTGTGGTCACTGTGTGTGTAGAAACTATGTTGACTTTAATAAATTCAACGTTTAACCCTGAAGACCTGAAAATCTTCCTGATGCTGTGAACAATCAGACTTTAGGATACAGGACGGTTTTCTCTACAGTTCCTGCTCTCCAGAGGAGGAACTCTTTACTTTTGCCTCCGTGATCTTTCCTCTAGCGCCACCAGCAGTGTTGGGAGTAACGTGTAGTTAAAGTAGCTCAGTTACAGTAATGTGCTGCTGTCTGGTGTAACACAGTAATATAACACATTACTAATAAAAGTTGGTAACATCGTCCCCGTTGCTATCTCAGTACCACTTGTCACAACACTTTCTCCTCCTTGGCACTGGGTGACATGGCCACCGTCAGCTCTCTCTCTGCTGCACAGTGCCTCTAATGGAAATCAGCTGCAGTGGAAGCATTTAAATCTAACGAGTCATTCAATTAATGCGTCTCTAACGAGCGTGCCCGTCAGGCGTCGTTTGCGTGGTCTGATCCGGCCTTTGTGAAAAAGGCTTTTCCTGCGTTTGGTTCCAGCTGTTCCATGGTGAATGTCTGCCGGCTGTAATAAAACATTCAGAGGATCAAATGTTTGCGCTCAGCCCCGGCTGCTCGCTCCGCACGCGCTCACTTCGCTCTGCTAATAGCTGATAATGAGTCCTGACTGAGCCGATCAAACGGGCCTTTAATTTAATCATTTCTGCTGCCGACAGCCGAGACGTTCCCTCCCGCAGCAGGTGTCATGTCTGACAGGTGTGTTTACCTGGACACAACTCATCTTACCTGTGTGTGTGTTTCAGGCCATCATCTATGAAGGCCAGGACAAGAATCCAGAGATGTGCCGAGTCCTGCTGACACATGAGATCATGTGCAGGTGAGAACTTTTACCTGTATGACTGAACACACTGCCCCTGTCCTGGAGAGGACTACCTGCTGGACCCGGCATGCTTAAACTGATTTTTCTGAACGGGAACCAGGGCCAGTCAGGTCCTGCTCAGATACACCTGAAGACCAGGTCTGACTGGGACCCTTCCATACATCATCGGACTCTCACACCTGGCCCTCAATTCATGTAACTAGGTATGACTCACCTCGGGTCTAGCTGTGATGGTCCTCTGACAGCATACACCTGGCAACCAGGTTTGACCATGGCTGACCTAATTAGACTGTCAAACCTTGTCAACGTGGTCATCAGTTGACTTTCGTTCACCTTACCCAAAACTTTTAGGCTTACTATTGCAAATACACTATGACCAGGTGTGACCCTACCTGATCCGATTAGATAGTCCCGGTCCTGATAGACTCGGGACTGTCACACCTCGTCCTGATTTTCTCAAGGACTGTCACACCTGGTCCTGATAGACTCGAGGACTGTCATACCTGGTCCTGATAGACACGAGGACTGTCATACCTGGTCCTAATAGACTTGACAACTGTCCCATCTGGTCCTAATAGACTCAAGGACCGTCACACCTGATCCTAATAGACTTGATGACTGTCACACCTGGTCCTGATAGACACGAGGACTGTCATACCTGGTCCTAATAGACTTGACAACTGTCCTATCTGGTCCTAATAGAGTCAAGGACCGTCATACCTGTTCCTAATAGACATGAGGACTGTCACACCTGGTCCTAATAGACTTGATGACTGTCACACCTGGTCCTGATAGACACGAGGACTATCATACCTGATCCTAATAGACTTGATGACTGTCACACCTGGTCCTAATAGTCTCAAGGACTGTCACACCTGATCCTAATAGACTTGATGACTGTCACACCTGGTCCTGATAGACTCGAGGACTGTCATACCTGTTCCTAATAGACATGAGGACTGTCACACCTGGTCCTAATAGACTCGAGGACTGTCATACCTGGTCCTGATAGACACGAGGACTGTCATACCTGATCCTAATAGACTTGACAACTGTCCTATCTGGTCCTGATAGACACGAGGACTGTCATACCTGGTCCTAATAGACTTGACAACTGTCCTATCTGGTCCTAATAGAGTCAAGGACCGTCATACCTGTTCCTAATAGACATGAGGACTGTCACACCTGGTCCTAATAGACTTGATGACTGTCACACCTGGTCCTGATAGACACGAGGACTATCATACCTGATCCTAATAGACTTGATGACTGTCACACCTGGTCCTAATAGTCTCAAGGACTGTCACACCTGATCCTAATAGACTTGATGACTGTCACACCTGGTCCTGATAGACTCGAGGACTGTCATACCTGTTCCTAATAGACATGAGGACTGTCACACCTGGTCCTAATAGACTCGAGGACTGTCATACCTGGTCCTGATAGACACGAGGACTGTCATACCTGATCCTAATAGACTTGACAACTGTCCTATCTGGTCCTGATAGACACGAGGACTGTCATACCTGGTCCTAATAGACTTGACAACTGTCCTATCTGGTCCTAATAGAGTCAAGGACCGTCACACCTGGTCCTAATAGACTTGATGACTGTCACACCTGGTCCTGATAGACTCGAGGACTGTCATACCTGTTCCTAATAGACATGAGGACTGTCACACCTGGTCCTAATAGACTCGAGGACTGTCATACCTGGTCCTGATAGACACGAGGACTGTCATACCTGATCCTAATAGACTTGATGACTGTCACACCTGGTCCTAATAGTCTCAAGGACTGTCACACCTGATCCTAATAGACTTGATGACTGTCACACCTGGTCCTGATAGACTCGAGGACTGTCATACCTGTTCCTAATAGACATGAGGACTGTCACACCTGGTCCTAATAGACTCGAGGACTGTCATACCTGGTCCTGATAGACACGAGGACTGTCACACCTGGTCCTAATAGTCTCAAGGACTGTCACACCTGATTCTAATAGACTTGATGACTGTCACACCTGGTCCTAATAGTCTCAAGGACTGTCACACCTGAGTAGCCTGTGCAGATCCCTACCCTGTACTACCGCATGTACTTTAGTACCTGTACTGTGTAAAACAGTGTTTTTCAGAGCAAAGTGAATAAAGACCCTGTGACCGTTTTTATTATTCTGTCTCTGTCTCTGTGTCAGCCGCTGCTGCGATAAGAAGAGCTGTGGAAACAGAAACGAGACGCCGTCGGACCCCGTCATCATCGACAGGTAACAGATACGGCACACCTGACACACCTGACACACACACAGTGTGTTATCACGCAGTGTGTGTTGATGCTGCTGAGTGGATTTCATGCTCTCTTTCACAGACATTTATTTTAACAGTGACATATTTCTCCGGCCCGGCGTGTGTGTGTTATTATATTTCAGACCTGATGTATAAATCTGTGTGTTTATAATTCACATCAACGTGTCGGAGTGTTTCTGCGCTGATAGCGTCCCCAGACATGCTGCCGCTCTGTTCACCAACATGAGCAAGAATCCTTCAGTGTCCCAAGGTCAACTGTCCTGAACACAACAAACTCTCACTGCGCTGCATGTTTTTAATGAGACAAAAAATTCATTTAGAAAGGAAGAAGGTCACGACCTCACGTCACCACCTTCATTCATGGACTCTTGTGTCGGTTAAAGACTGGAGCTGGTCTTTGATGCTGGAGGACTCAGATGGGTTAGGGTCTCTCCAGTAAGTCTGATGGTGAAGGCAATCAGAAGCCAGGGCAGGTGAAGGAAAGGTGAACATTAGCTGCAGCTCAGGCTGGATTCTGCTGCTGGACTTAAAAAACAGGGATCATCCAGAAATATCAGCGTTCACAGAGAGGCTGAGCTGAACTGGTCCGGGGGAGGCAGCTACTTCCCTCCCTCCCCCCCTCTTCTCTCCCATGAGGAATCATACGCTCTCCTCTCCTCTTCTCACCTCCCCCTCCTCCTCTCCTCTCGTCCTCCCCCTGAGTATTAATCTTATTCCTCCCTCCCCCCTTTTCCCTCTGTCTCTCTTCTCCGAGGCTGTGGAGGGAGGAGGGGGGAGTAAAAGCAGGGGAGGGATGGAGGGATGGATGTGACTGCTGCAGCCTTTTGAAAAGAGAAGTGGTGATATTACAGCGGCTCTTTTTTCTCCCCCCTGCCTGCTGAAATGCATGATGGGAAGGTCTCCTGTGTTTTCGGCGTCGTCCAGTGAACAGGAAACATGTCAGGGTCAGACTCTGCTGCTGAGAGCACAAACACTTTCATCCAGACTCTCAGACGGGCTTTTTATTCTGCAGCATCAGACCGGTTTATTAAACCCACTTTAACCGTTTACAGCAGAGAAATACCACAGAGAGAGTGTACATCTGATTTAAATAATACTCCAGTAATACTAAAAGATACTAGTACTCAGAGAGGAAGGTTCTTAGGTCCAGTTAACAGACACCGATACAGAGAGGAAGGTTCTGAGGTCCAGTTAACAGACACTGACACAGAGAGGAAGGTTCTGAGGTCCAGTTAACAGACACCGATACAGAGAGGAAGGTTCTGAGGTCCAGTTAACAGACACCGATACAGTAAGGAAGGTTCTGAGGTCCAGTTAACAGACACCGATACAGTAAGGAAGGTTCTGAGGTCCAGTTAACAGACACCGATACAGAGAGGAAGGTTCTGAGGTCCAGTTAACAGACACCGATACAGTAAGGAAGGTTCTGAGGTCCAGTTAACAGACACAGATACAGAGAGGAAGGTTCTGAGGTCCAGTTAACAGACAGGTCCAGTTAACGACACCGATACAGAGAAGGTTCTGAGGTCAGTTAACGACACGATACAGAGGAAGGTTCTGAGGTCCAATTAACAGACACAGATACAGAGAGGAAGGTTCTGAGGTCCAATTAACAGACACCGATACAGAGAGGAAGGTTCTGAGGTCCAGTTAACAGACACCGATACAGAGAGGAAGGTTCTGAGGTCCAGTTAACAGACACCGATACAGAGAGGAAGGTTCTGAGGTCCAGTTAACAGACACAGATACAGAGAGGGATGTTCTGAGGTCCAGTTAACAGACACAGATACAGAGAGGGATGTTCTGAGGTCCAGTTAACAGACACAGATACAGTCAGGAAGGTTCTGAGGTCCAGTTAACAGACACCGGTACTCAGAGAGGAAGGTTCTGAGGTCCAGTTAAAAGACACAGATACAGAGAGGAAGGTTCTGAGGTCCAGTTAACAGACACCGGTACTCAGAGAGGAAGGTTCTGAGGTCCAGTTAACAGACACAGATACAGTCAGGAAGGTTCTGAGGTCCAGTTAACAGACACCGGTACTCGGAGAGGAAGTTTCTGAGGTCTATTTAACAGACATTATGAGAGCCGTGTGGTCTCTTTTTTGTTGGCTTTTTAGTGTTCTGAATCACCGGTCGTGTCCTTTTATATTTTCTTAGTACAGCACTTTGGTGACCTTGTTGCTGTATAAATAATGTGGACTGGATCAGCACCTGGTCTTTCCAAATCTCCGCCAGGAGCCAAGATCCATGAACCTCCTCATCAGAACACGATGTTGAAGTAACGACAGTTAAATACTGTTCTGTCACCATAAACATTTATTAAACACATGCTGATGCAGATTAGTTGGACATACACAGGACAGTATCATCTGCAAACATGCAAACATGCTAACAGCCTCCAGTCGTTGACACTTTTTTAAACTCGAGTGTCAGTCACTTTCTATCTTCGTCTTTCTGCAGATTTCAGCCTTTTATCCAGCGTAGCATTTTTTATCAGCGGCTGTACGTGCTGCTTTATACTTTCCCTCGCGGCCTCCTGAAGGGCCCCGTCCCGCAGGTTTAACCTCAGTGGTCCTTTGTTCTGTGTAAGACAGAAGCCTTTGAGGGTCAGTGGTGAGAACGTTTGAACGTGATGATCCTGAATCATCTCTTCTGTCTATAAACCCTCAGAAATCCCTTGCAGGTGGGATTTTCGTCTTCCAGCTGCCTGTTTAGCTGATGATGATGATGATGATGGTGACCAGCTCTCATCTTTTCACGCTCTCGCTCTGAATAGCAGATGTGAGAATTTTTCGGGGGGTACAATCTCCTGTCTGCGAGCGTCTCTGGTGTCTGCAGCGTGGGATTATGGGAGGACGACGTGCTGTCAATCATTTAGCGGGCGTAGGTGTGATTTCCCTCTCATGCTGCAGGTTGGTTTTGGATGGAATCTCATTACTGGCCGTGTTTCAGGGTGACTGACAGCAGAATAATGTTTGGGGCCCCCAGAGGGCCCCCGGCCGGCTAAATGTTAAATGTATGAATGCATGGGAGTCAATGGAGAGATGAAGTGTAGCTGAATATTTTTTCTTCCTGGGAAACAGAATGAGGAGTGTGACCCTGAACACACCGCGGCTGCTGTTTCTCTGCTCAGACACAAAGAAGAGTTTACAGGACGACTTCACTTCATCCGTCACCTCAACAAACCGCTGCAGCAACAACAGACACTGCGTTAGTGAGTCAGCTGATCAATTAGAAAACTGATCAGAAGTCAGCATGCTGTCCTCATGAAAATATGATCATTCGCTTTTATTTGGTCCAAATTAATATGTTCACCACATCGTGTGAGATACTGAACATGTAATTCAGCAATATCGAAATCATCCTTATTATAAATCATTTATGTATTTAGAAATACATTCTCAGTAATAAGAATAATCAGCCCCAATATTATTTTATTATTTGTATTAATTATTAACCCTCCTTATTTTTAATACCTCTCTGGTTCTCTTTAGAGGAATTTCAATAAACGTCACCAGATTCAAATCGCAGGGTTGCTAAGCTGAGCTTTAACTTCTTACAGTTAGATACATTTACATTTACTCATTTGGCAAAGCGACTTACATTTGAGTAACAACATACGAGCATCAATAAAGCATCACTACAGTAAGACTACGTTCAGACTGCAGGCCTCAATGCTCAATTCCAATTTTTCCCCAGATCCGATTTTTTTTGTTTGACAGTTGACATTATAGTTTAAATGTGGCCCATATCAGACTCCAGTGTGAACTGTCCGCGACCTGAAAGTGACCCGCATGCGCAGAAGAACAACATGACGTCAGACACAGCAGCAGCTGTTGCAAGCTGCAAAAGTGAACAAGGAGCAACATAGCTCCGGTTAACTCGCGGGAGACTCCTGTTTTTCATCGTCCTCTCATGGGTCACATTTCT
Organism: Lepomis macrochirus; assembly: GCA_024633595.2. NCBI lineage: Eukaryota > Metazoa > Chordata > Actinopteri > Centrarchiformes > Centrarchidae > Lepomis > Lepomis macrochirus. The sequence continues at coordinate 599,744 of JALXJV020000023.1, read as the reverse complement.
CCCAAATTATGACAAGTGTTCACAACTTTCTGTTCTTTTCTTTACGGTTTCTGGAGCTGGACAAAGCAACTGCCCCAAAACTCCCTCCCCACTGTGTCCGCTCGGACAAACACCGTGCACATAACTCAGCAGAGAGCTCCGGTCCGGTGGATTTTAGGTATAAGAAAGGGAATCTCTGAGCAGGTGATAGCGAGGTAGAGGAGGAAGAGAGCCACATGTTTAATAATGATTTTTTGTGAAGCTTTTTCCTTCATAGTGGCTCCGTCTACAGCAGAACAGCTGCTCTACGGTGACGACGAAGTCGCAGCAAATGCATCCTGAGTGTCCAGACTGAGGTCGCATTTAAAAAGATCCGATCTGTAACTGGAAAAGATCCGATTCCATGTGACTTGGCCTGTTCACACTGTGAAAAAAGATCAGATCTGAGTCACATATGGGCAAAAAAACTGGATTTGGGTCACATTGGCTGACTGAACGTAGCCTAAGAGATCTACAACTCAAAAGACATGCTAGTGAGAGCTAATAGCACATATTGTATCAGTGGGGTAAGAAGAAAGAGTAAGAGATGCACCACAGCGAGGAACTTTCTGTCTGATCCTGACACCCTGGTCTCCCTGGCCTCCATGGCCTACCTGCCCTTGCTGGTCTCCCCAGCTTCCCCTTCCTCTCTGGCCTCCCTCTTCTTCCCCGCCTTCATGGCCTCCTTGTCTTCCCTGGTCTCCCTGGTCCCTCCCGCCTCCTTGGTCTCCCTAACCTTCATGGCCTCCTTGTCTTCCCTGGTATCCCTGGTCCCCCCCGCCTCCTTGGTCTCCCTAACCTTCATGGCCTCCCCGCCTTCCCTGGTCTCCCTGGTCTCCCCAGCCTCCCTGGCCTCCCTGGTCTCCTTGGTCTCCCTGACCTCCCTGACTTCAATGGCTTCCATGGCCTTCCTGGCCCTTGTCCTAACACTGTTATTTTAAACTGACACTCCTGGTTCATACATGTTTTGAAGCACTCTTAGTCTGGGAGACCATCCAGGAGCTGGTTTAGACTTGGTTTTAAGGGTCAGGGTGGAATCAGGTTTAGGCTGGGGTCAGGCTCCAGGAAACGCATTATGTCAGTGAGGGTCCTCACAAGGACAGTAAACAAGGACAGAAGTACAAGTATGAGTGTGAGTGTGAGTGAGGTGTTAGAGGTGATGTATTGATCGTCGTGTTCATCATTAGACATCAGAGCTCTGATGGAGGAGACACACTGACTACAACCAAATCTCTCCTCTCCTCTTTAACCTCCCGGTCTGATCCTCCTCCTCCTCCTCCTCCTCCTCCTCCTCCTCCTCCTCCTCCTCCTCCTCCTCCTCCTCCTCCACTCAGTGCATCCTCTCTATCTTTTTCCATCCTCGCTCATTTTTTCTCCCTTTAACTCCGTCACTTTTAATGAGGAGAGAAGGAGCAATGAGCAGAAAGACTGATTCAGATTCAGAGAAGGAAGGAAGGAAGGAAGGAAGGAAGGAAGGAAGGAAGGAAGGAAGAGGAAGCCTGAAGTGAGTCTCCTCCCTCTAATTGGTATTTAACAGGTGTTTCCTTGCCGCCTGTGTGTGTGTCTGTGTATTGATCGTCAGTAAGCGTTGCCGGTGGCGACGGATCGCTATTGATTTACGATTTTTAAAAGAACAAAGGTGTGTGTGTGTGTGTGTGTGTGTGCTGATCATCAGTAGTAAAGGTGTGTGTGTGTTTTTCTTTACACACAGTGTTTCAGGAAGCAGCTTTACGTTGCATCAGACGGCCTAATTACCTGCAGAGGTCTCTCTCTCTCCTCTCTCTCTCTCCCTCTCTCGGTTGATTGACAGCTGTGTGTTTTGTTTTGTTGTTTGTTTATTGTTGTTTCCTTTAACGAGCTCCTAACGAGGCGTCAGTTAACGAGCTGATTGAACAAGCTGTGTTTAACCTCCTCTGATGATGTCATTGGCGTTACCTTCAGCTCAGGTGTTTGTTTCCTCAGAGGAGCCTCCTCCTCCTCCTCTACTCCTCCTCATCTTCTCCCCTCCTCCTCTTCCTCTCGTCCTCCTCCTCTCCTCCTCATCCTCTCCTCCTCGCCTCCTCCTCTACTCCTCCTCATCTTCTCCCCTCCTCCTCTTCCTCTCGTCCTCCTCCTCTTCCTCCTCCTCCTCTCCTCCTCATCCTCTCCTCCTCGCCTCCTCCTCTACTCCTCCTCATCTTCTCCCCTCCTCCTCTTCCTCTCCTCCTCCTCCTCTTCCTCCTCCTCTACTCCTCCTCATCTTCTCCCCTCCTCCTCTTCCTCTCCTCCTCCTCTTCCTCCTCCTCTACTCCTCCTCATCTTCTCCCCTCCTCCTCCTCCTCTCCTCCTCCTTCTCCTCCTCTTCCTCCTCATCTTCTCCCCTCCTCTTCTTCCTCTCCTCCTCATCCTCTCCTCCTCCTCTTCCTCCTCCTCTCCTCCTCCTCCTCTTCCTCTCCTCCTCATCCTCTCCTCCTCCTCCTCCTCTTCCTCGTCCTCCCCTCCTCTCCTCCTCCTCCACCACCTCTTCATCTGCAGAAAATTAAACTCTGACATGTTTTAATGTTCTTTTCATCTTCTTTCCTGCTTCTGTCCATCAGCTGAGTCTTAACGAGAAGCGACTTTGAAAATGAGAATGTGTCTTAACGAGGAGGTCTTAACGAGAGCGGCCTTTAATAAGAAGGAACCTCTCCCAGAGTAAGACACAGGATCAGCGTGTGATTGGTCAGAGCCTCGGGCTGTAAAATGAAAACTCAGCAGCTCAGCTGGATGAGCAGCGCTTAATTAAACATGTAAATTAGGTTGATTTAATATGCAAATGAGCTCCAGAGACTTGATGAATAAACCAGAAAGCAAACACTTCCTGTTCGGTGGAATGGTTTCCTGTCTGTCAGCCAGTGATTGGCTTGACGATGACGTCTTAACGAGCTCTTTAACGAGCTCAGTTCACCTGTGGAGGTTCCTCGGGGTTCTATCGTCGTTCTTAAAGGTGACTCGCTCACACGCACGCCGTCCTGCTGCAGTGACACGTTCAGACTCGTCAGTCAGTGTCTGTTGATTTGTTAGAAACTAGCTACTCGTTAGTATTGATCTGGTGATGATCTATATTTCCCATGTTCCTGACTTCCTGTCTGCGCCTCGCAGCCACCGTTAACACACCAATAATCAAATAATGATGAAATAGTTAGGAAGTGAAACTGTGTCTGGATTCGTCACCTGGATATTAACAAGTTTACGCCCGGTGTGGTTAATCTGTCCTTTGTGTCCTCATTAAGATCCGATCTCTGTCCTTCAAACCTGCAGCCCCAGACTGCCTTTAAAAAATCACAGAGTTTTGTGATTTACGTCTTTATTAACTTTGTGAAACGCTGTCTGCATCAAAATCGTTATTTGTTCCCTCCTGTACGTTCGGCAGATGTAACAAGTTCTTCCTTTGTTCGTGTTAAATATGGAGTCAGTTTGTCCTGATGAACTGCAGCTCGCAGTCAGATGCTCAGTCCTGTCTGACTGTATTTACCTGTTGGTCTCTGACAGGACGGATTTCAACTTTATGTTGCTGCAGAAATCTTCATTAAATTGTATTTTTGATGCAGGATTCATTTTATGTCTGAAAGAACCTCAAGCTTAAAGCTGAGAGCTGAACAGAGGCCGTCAGGCATCAGTCTGTACAGCTGATTGTTAGATTGTTCAGCCCTACTGTGCCTTCGGTGTCTGAGACGGGAAAACACGAAGACTTTAACAGCAGTCTGACTCTTAATTAGCTCCTCCTCCTCCTCCTCACTGATGAAGATCAGAAGAAGGTGGAGGAGGAGTTGTCTGTTTTCATTTACTGTAATGTGAAGAGAGAGAGAGATGATGGACTCCTCATTATCTCATTTAATTATCTCCTCCTCCTCTCTTTACATCACAGGGGCTGGAAATCCAGGACAAGATTCTCCAGGCCTGGAAACACCTGTGTGTGTGTGTGTGTGTGTGTGTGTGTGTGTGAGCAGCAGTGATTGACAGCTGACATTAAGTTGTTTAGCAGTAAAATGTCAGAGTCTGAATTTCCCCGTCGCTCAGTTTGACCCTGTCTGTCTGCCGTATGAGCAACGGACGCTTTAATCTGAATCATAAAGACCAAACGCTGACACAATGATGACAACATTAATCATTATTATTATTATTTATATGTTTGATTAGTCCTGACAGTTCATCGCCGTACCTGTCGGCTCACCTGACGTTAGTGAAGTCACGGCTGCTCTGCGCGCAGGAACTACTTTCCACCGAAGAAAAAGTTAGAAGAATAGAACCATCTGCCAGCCTGGTTGGTCCTCCTGAACCTCCTGATGACATCACAATGATGTCACAGTGATGTCGTTAGGCTACACATGTGTAACATACAAGCTGTGTCCGAAGTTACCCCCCCCGTATAGTGGAGTGTACAGTGAGCTCGCCATTTTGTAGTGCTGTCTGAATGTATAGTGGGAATTATTATGCCGTATGTAGTCCGCTCACTGTATCCCAGAATGCATTTTGAAAAGGAGTGTACAACTGATGGTCACTAACCAGGCCATCATGTGCTGCGCTGATTGTCCGGCGCCGTAATAATGATGGAAGTAGAGTCCAACAGTGTTGCAGGTGAGCTCACTGTACTGTCCTCCACATACAGCTGCCTCCGTAGGGGGCGGGGAGGAGTGAATGAGGGGGGGCTTCAGACACAGTCTGTGTAGACTTTGAAAGACGTGGCTGTTTACCAGATGGACTCCACTGACATCCAGGTGCATTATGGGAAATGTAGGATCCAGTTTTCTGTACTTAGTCAGGATATATCCACCCCTGCTGGTTTACCTCTCTCTCTCTCACACAAACCAGTCCGTCTCTCACACCTGACCTGAAAACAGCTGGGACACATCTGCCCTGTATTTTAAATCTCCTCGACCCCGACTGTTCACTACTGTGTGTGAGTGTGTTGTTTAACAGCTGGTACTCTGGTCTTCAGCCTGTGATGCCATCTGACACACACACACACACACACACACACTCCATGACGTTTCACCAGTTTGCAAAATCACACATTTTGTCTCCGGCTATAAAAAGGTAATCAGGGTGTGTGAGAGAGAGAGAGAGTCATAATAGCTGTTAATTAGCTCCATGTTCAAACCAGCCGTGGATGCTAATTAGCAGAAAACCTGTCCAGCATTTGGTGTTAATTAGACCGACAGGCCCAAACACATCTGACCACACACACACACACACACACACACACACACACACACAGCTGTCATGTTCAATTCAGTCTCTTCAAACTAAATTCAACTCAGTATACAAACAAGGACACAAAACTTTATTCGTATTCACAAAACCTGTGACTGTACTTGTTTTAGTTAGTAGCTTCTATAAACCAGGTGTCAGTTTCTTTGATCAATGTCAGAGTCATATTTAAAATAAATGTGTCCGATGATGAAACAACTGTCGGACCTACAGAAGACTGACAGCATGTTTTAGGGATCTTAGTAGTACATTTGAAGTCCAGCAGGTAGAGACTCTGTCCAAGGTGCTGAAGTCCAGCAGGTGGAGACTCTGTCCATGGTGCTGAAGTCCAGCAGATAGACTTGTACTCTGTCTGTGGTGCTAAAGTCCAGCAGGTAAAGACTCTGTCCAAGGTGCTGAAGTCCAGCAGGTAAAGACTCTGTCCAAGGTGCTGAAGTCCAGCAGGTAAAGACTCTGTCCTTGGGGCTGAAGTCCAGCAGGTAGACTTGGACTCTGTCCAAGGTGCTGAAGTCCAGCAGGTAAAGACTCTGTCCTTGGTGCTGAAGTCCAGGAGGTAGACTGGGACTCTGTCCAAGGTGCTGAAGTCCAGCAGGTGGAGACTCTGTCCATGGTGCTGAAGTCCAGCAGGTGAAGACTCTGTCCATGGTTCTGAAGTCCAGCAGATAGACTTGGACTCTGTCCAAGGTGCTAAAGTCCAGCAGGTAAAGACTCTGTCCTTGGTGCTGAAGTCCAGGAGGTAGACTTGGACTCTGTCCAAGGTGCTGAAGTCCAGCAGATAGAGACTCTGTCCGTGGTGCTGATGTCCAGTAATAGGTAGTATAATACTTATTACCTAGTATAAGTTAGGTAATAAGTAGGATTATTACTATGAACATGCTGCGAACACGATCAGAGAACATGCTAAGAACACAGAGAGAAGCATGTTGAGGACACACTGTTGTCTGACAGCTTGTCTGGTCTCCAATTACAGCAGAGTTCAAAGGTCAAGACGAAAAGATTCATCATGCTGGTCATGAACCGATCAACGCTGTGTGTGTGTGTGTGTGTGTGTGTGTGCATGAATTAAACATGCAGCTCAGTCGGCTGTGAACGCAGAGCAGACTAATGGAGCAGGACAGACAGGATGAGGGTCTAAGGTTTCTCTCATGATTCATTATCAAACAGAAATGTTGGACTTTAACGTCTTCAAGAGCGTTTAGCCTCTCAGTGAGTGTGTGCTCGTCCTGCTGTCTTTGTGAGGACCACACATCATAGTGAGGACATTATGGTCACATGACCCCAAAGGGCTATTCAGATTCTGGTTTTAAGGTTGAGGTTTGAATCAAGATCAGGTTAGGACCTGCGTTATGTCACTGAGGGTCCTCACCAGCACAGAAAGATAAAAGAGACACTCCTCGATTTCTCCCTTGTCTGTTCTGTAAGCCAAGGCCTTTTTGACTTTGCCGACTATTCTGCTGAGTTTATTCTCAGGTCTGCAGGCCGGTGGAAAGTTAAATCTCTCAACATTAGTTTAGGACACTATTTCTAAAATCTGCTGACGCTGATGCCGCTGAGGTTTTTAGGTAAAGTCACCGTGATCATTTCCTCAAAATATCCTCATCTGGAGTCCAGGACTGGACCAAGATGCTTAACATTTTGGTCAACAAGTAACTCTCCTCTGATCTTGTTTTGAATTCATGGCAAGATCTCTAACTTGGTTAGGAATCTTGCCATGAATCTTGCTAAGGGTTGAATCTTGCCAAGGGTTCCTGAACTGGGATTCCTGACTCGATTTCCTATCTTGGGTTTCTTGACTTATGGTTCCTGGGCTTTGGTTCCTGACTTAGTGTTGCAGACTTGTGGTTCTTGTCTTGGGGTTCCTGACAGATTTCCTGACTTGTGATTGCTGGCTTAGTCAGTCAGGACGCTTGTCTAATAGCTGAAGTCTGGTTCTAAGATGGGACCGGGTTCCTTCCTATGTGCAGTCATGAAACACATTTCTGTGATCTGAGGTGAGGCATGATTTGGGACGTGGGGCCACTGAGGCCCCTGTACATGGTCTGAATTGAACATTTATGAGTAATGTATTGTTATTGATTCTGGAGTGTCTGTCCTCTCCTTCCTTTAGATTCTCCTCCTCCGTCAGCTGGTTAATCAATGAACTCACTGCTGCTAATTGACAGTTGTCATTAATTATCTCCGGCGCTCTAACTGCTCTTCAGATGTGGTCGTTAGCAGCAGAAGTCATTTACATATTAAACAGAGTTGTTACTTTAACGGAGGTCGTTTGTTCACATTGTCTTTGGAACATCAGAATCTTTGTGAGTTCCTGCTGCAAACAGGGTAACATGTCGCTGTGCAGGACACGGCTGTAGGGAGGTTCAGACCTGGTTCAGATCTGGTTCAGATCTGGTCCAGACTTGGTTTAGACCTGGTTCTAATGTTCAACTCAGAATCAGGTTCAGGTTCACTCACAGGTCTGCAGCAATGTACCTGGGGTGATTTTACTGGCTGAATTCTTCTGTTCTTACACATGATCCATAACATTACTGTTAACTGGGGATTCATTTCAATATGGCTGCTGCTCCCCTTCATCCTCCCTAAACATAAACCATTCCTCAGCACACACACACTCCTGGTGTCAGTACATTACTGTCAGTATAATTCCTGCTCACACTGCGACTACATTTTCTACCTCATAGAGCACATTAACTCCAGCGCAGTGTGTGTGTTTCTGAGTGTGTGTGTGTTTTCAGTGACAGTGTGTATGACTTCCATTCTTCCTGGAGATAAATTTGCGATGCGTCCTAATTTCCTGCTCGTAAATATGAGCAGTAATAGTGTGTGTGTGTGTGTGTGTGTGTGTGTGTCGGGGTCTTCCCTGCTTATCACATAACAAATTGAAAGCTTAATCTGTCCTGCATGTAGATTTACGACCTCGCTCTGCGCACTCCATTCAGAGAAGGAGAAAAGAGATAGGAGGAGATGGAAGGACGGAGGAAACAAGGGAGGAGAGGAGGAGATGAAAGCTGAGGCAGAAGAAGTGCAGGAGGAGGAAGGAGGTTAGGAGGAGCGTGGAGATAAGTTGAGTCTGTGCGTCTGAAGATAAGGTGACGATCAGCTGAGACTGCTGATGCTGGGTGGTTACCACGGCGATAAGACTCTGTGTGAGAGAGATCAGCTGATCAGAGGTCAGAGGTCACACGCTCACACTGAGGTTATCTTCAGACAAACATCAGAGAGACTTCATCCACTCAGAGAGCAGCTTCCTGCTGGCAGCGACGGCGATGGCGGCGGTAGAAGAAGAAGAACACTAAATATAACTTTAATAATTATAATGAGAGGGACGGTGAGGATGCTACATTTACTTTATGAGGACAACATGAAACTAAGCTGAGCTGAAGGTCTAAACCTGAAGTAACAGGAAACAACTGAAACATCACGGACAACACGTCAGACCAACACGTTCAGTTAGAATGTTTGTTTTATTGATTTTATTTGGATATTTCTAACATGCTGATCTTCCAGAAAAGGCTGATTTGTTTACAGAGCATCTGTTCAGAATGTGTGTGTGTTTTGGTGTCAGCACTTTGTCCTTCTGTGGGCTCATTAGAGACGAGCAGCAAGGAATGCTGGGTAATCAATACTGCCGAGACCCTCGGAGACCGAAAGCATCGCCTTAGAGAGATTTCCTTTTTGTCCTTCTGTGTGTGTTTACAACCTGTTACTATGGAAACCACTGTGATGCTGTCGTAGTGTACATGTCACACGGCTTCAAACTGCCCCCCCCCATACACCACAAACCACAAAAACACACACACAGACTTCTTAAAAAGTGTACACAAATCAAATGGAGGTCACCTGACACAATCTAAGGGAGATGGGGGGGGTGTACACTGTCCTTTGTCTCCTTCGTCCTCCCTCTCTCCTGGGGGAGAGCGAGTGTTCACAGTACATCCTGTGTACTGACACATACGTGTTAACCAACACACGTACGATCTCTTTCTTTAATGGCTACCTTTGAGCTGCTCATTCATTCTCACACACCGAGCGCTGGCCGACCATCCGCGGACACTGCGACGTGTGGACAGGAGGAGGATGGGACGACCCGCTCGGCCTCCTGAGCCACAGCCATGTAAATATTTGTTCCATAATGTTCCAAAATGTGAACAGAACAGTACTAAACTGGAGAGGAGATGTTGTGATTCAGTAGAAAGCTCCACAACAGCTGGACCTGGTGGTGAGATCAGGTTTGGGCCAGAGCCAACATGATGTCGTCTGTGTTACCTTCTTCTGGTCCAGCTTTAGTTTCTGTCTGGGAGTGTTACACGTCACTCAGTCAGAGTTTCTTGCTCTCATTGGCTGCTGCAGGTTTCTGATCAGGGAGCTTCTGATCCCGTCAGCGACCTTCGGATTCTGTCTGTAAACAGTGGGCCGATAATCTGTTCCGACCAGTCTCCGCTTTGGAACGCCCCCGTGATTGTTGGGAGGATGAATCTGTCCCTCAAATCGTCCCAGTCCCGTCTCTAGTGTACAGCGAGCATTAGGGAATGACAGTAGAAGGAACTCAGTGTTCGCATGTGTAGAACGTTACATCATCTGCATAAAGATGCATGAAACAACAGAATGAGATCTAGAATAGAATCCTGAGGAACCTCATTTATTCATGAGGATCTCTCAGTCAGTCTTGCTGCCTGTACCGAGATCATGTTATCAGACAATCAATAATTTTGTTTGGTCACTTTGGGACATTCGCTTCTGTGCTGTTACTGACCCGTGAGATTGATGCACAGTAACTAATCATTACCGTGTCGTGTCTTTGTGTGTGTGCAGGTTCTTCCTGAAGTTCTTCCTGAAGTGTAACCAGAACTGTCTGAAAAACGCTGGAAACCCACGAGACATGAGGAGGTTCCAGGTAACACACACGCACATCTAAAAAGATGAATTCATTTCCCTAAAGGGCAGGACATGGCTTTGGATGACCTGCTGCACCCATAATGCATTTCAGCAGGTGGGCCCGAGGCTTATTGCTTTGCAGATATAATATGAGAGGTCGTTAGGGAACCATCTGTCTGCCTGTCCGTCTCACTGTCCTGCTTTATTTTCATATACATGTCAACTGTTCAAGCTGCTTTAAGCGTCTCTAATAAATACTCATTTATATTCCTACATAACTCTAATATAACATTTGTTGATTTATTTTATATTATTATTATTATTTAGTATTTATAATAAAATTGCATTTGAGTTACAGAGATGAGGCTCTTTAGTCAGGAAAAAATAAGAACAGAATTTAACCAAGAATATTCACTTCAGTTTAAATGTCAACTCAACTAACTTAATTAACTAACAGTTTCGATGACTGTAACAGCACCACAGCATGAAGTGGGGTTACTTTCCCCTTTAGTTTAGTTAGTGTCATTTAAAGTCGACAGATTCAATTCAAACAAAATGTTACCTGTCGTTCGTGTTCAGAGTGAAACAAAGACAGAGGATGGCGAGTCCTTCAGAGAATAATAAGGTAGAACGCCGCGCTGCGTTCTGCCGCTGCTGTGTCATTCACTTCTTATAAAACGAAGTAACTGAATGTTTGTCAGTAGAGGCTGATCACAGGAAGCTCGGCGTTCGTCTCGTGACGTGATTACATAACAGGTCATCATGTGACGGGGATGACTCTGTGTTTCCTGTCTCGCTGTGAAGCCATTAACCCTGAGTGTCTAAATAACACTGGGAGAGATTATCTGACTGCTGAGATAAAAGACACTTCAAATCAAACGCACCCTCCACAGCAAGCGCTCCTCTCATCTCGAGGAACTTCATTCATCAACCAATTAACAGCAAGGAGGAGCTGACGGCCTATCAGTGACAACCGGTCTGTGATTGATCCTCTAAGTATTGATCAGCCGTGTTACCCCATTACGCTCAGGAGGGGAGGAGAGGAGAGGAGGGAACAAGAGAGGAGAGGGAACAGAGAGGAGAGGGAAAGAGAGACGAGAGGAGGAAACAAGAGAGGAGAGGAGGGAACAAGAGAGGGGAGGGAACAAGAGAGGAGAGGGAACGAGAGACGAGAGGGAACGAGAGACGAGAGGAGGAAACAAGAGAGGAGAGGAGGGAACAAGAGAGGAGAGGGAACGAGAGAGGAGAGGGAACGAGAGACGAGAGGAGGAAACAAGAGAGGGGAGGGAACAAGAGAGGAGAGGGAACGAGAGACGAGAGGAGGGAACAAGAGAGGAGAGGAGGGAACAAGAGAGGGGAGGGAACAAGAGAGGAGAGGGAACGAGAGACGAGAGGGAACGAGAGACGAGAGGAGGAAACAAGAGAGGAGAGGAGGGAACAAGAGAGGGGAGGGAACAAGAGAGGAGAGGGAACGAGAGAGCGAGAGGAGGAAACAAGAGAGGGAGGGAACAAGAGAGGAGAGGGAACGAGAGACGAGAGGAGGGAACAAGAGAGGGGAGGGAACAAGAGAGGAGAGGGAACGAGAGACGAGAGGAGGAAACAAGAGAGGAGAGGAGGGAACAAGAGAGGGGAGGGAACAAGAGAGGAGAGGGAACGAGAGACGAGAGGAGGAAACAAGAGAGGGGAGGGAACGAGAGAGGGAGGGAACGAGAGAGGAGAGGGAAAGAGAGACGAGAGGAGGGAACAAGAGACGAGAGGAGGGAACAAGAGAGGAGAGGAGGGAACAAGAGAGGAGAGGAGGGAACAAGAGAGGAGAGGAGGGAACAAGAGAGGGGAGGGAACAAGAGAGGAGAGGGAACGAGAGATGAGAGGAGGAAACAAGAGAGGAGAGGAGGGAACAAGAGAGGGGAGGAAACAAGAGAGGGGAGGAAACAAGAGAGGGGAGGGAACGAGAGACGAGAGGAGGGAACAAGAGAGGGGAGGAGGAAACAAGAGAGGGGAGGAGGAAACAAGAGAGGGGAGGGAACGAGAGAGGAGAGGGAACGAGAGACGAGAGGAGGAAACAAGAGAAGTTTAAAGTTTAAAGTTTAAAGTTTATTGCCATTTGCACAGGTACGTTTCAGTACAGGTACATTGGAATTCCTGTGCGTTTCTCAGAGTCAGGTTTTAAATAGAATAAAATAACAAAAAACTGTATATACATCTCACATCACATTTAAACTGCAAAAGACTGTAAAAAAAATAATCTTTCTTGAATAAATACACATTATAATAAATAATAATAATATAGCATGTACAAAAATATAAACTCTAAAAAGGATAAAACAATACTATTGCACTGGTCATTACAATATTTAAAAACATGGTATAAGGTACTTTTTGCCCTCCTTAATGTCCTGTGCCACGAGCCTAACAGTGGCTGGAAAGAAGCTGTTAAACAAACGGGCCTTGTGGGTACTAATGCTCACAGGCCTCCGGTGTCTCAAGTTATAGCCTGTGTCCACCCATTTAAACAAGGTATAAGCTGGGTGATGTTTGTCCTTAAGGATGCTCTGTGCTCTCCTTCTACAGCGCTGGGTATATATAGTGTCCAAGGAGGGAGGTTGGAGCCAATAACCCTCTCTGCAGTTTTATGACCCGTTGCAGTGATTTCCTTTCATTCAGGGTGGTGTTACCATACCACACTGTGATACCCCTGTGAGGATACTTTCAACAAGACCTCTGTAAACATGGGTTAGGGGTTGGCGTTGCAGTCCGGCCTTCTTTAGTACTCTGATGAAATGCAGTCTCTGCTGAGATCTTTTCACTGTTGCCAAAGTGTTTTTAGCCCAGCTGAGATTTTCTGAGATATAGAGTCCTAAGAACTTATAGCTGTCAGTCCGCTCCACCTCAATCCCCTTAATGGTGAGAGGCTGTGGAGAGGGGCTCTCCTCCTAAAATCCACAATAACTTCCTTTGTTTTGTCGATGTTAAGGACAAGATCATTGTCCTCCCCATAGACAGTGACCTTGTGGACCATGTCCCTGTATGATGACTTCGTCATCCTCTCTGATGAGGCCAAGGATAGTTGTATCATCTGCATACTTAATGACAATGTTATCATTATTCTCTGAGTTAGTGGCACAATCAGTATGTGTACAGTGAGAAAAGTGTAGGGCTGAGACAGCAGCCCTGTGGTGCTCCTGTGCTCACTGTAAGTTCAGCTGAGACCTTCTTTTCCATCCTCACCACCTGTGGCCGGTCTGTGAGGAAGTCTGTTATCCAATTACAGGTGGTCGTTGGTACTCCCAGTTCCATCAGCTTACTGGTCAGCTTCATTGGCCGGATCAGTATTAAAGGCAGAGCTGTAATCCAGAAACAACAGCCGTGCATATGTATTGTGAGAGTCCAGGTGCTGTAAGATGTAGTAATGTGCCAGTGCCACCGCATCGTCCACTGACCTATTTGAGCGGTAGGCGAACTGAAGAGGGTCTACTGTGTCTGGAACCACAGAATTAATATGTTGTAGGACCAACTTCTCCATACACTTCATGGCAACCGATGTGAGCGCCACTGGTCTAAAATCATTCATTGTTGTTGAGTTTGTTATCTTCGGAACCGGCACTATAATAGAGGATTTAAAAATACGTGGAACTGTTTCTTGGAGGAGAGAAATATTAAAAATGTCAGTGTACACCTCCGCCAGCTGTTCAGCACAAACTTTGAGGACTCTTGGAGCCACCCCATCAGGTCCTACAGCCTTACGGGGGTTCACCTTCCTCAGAGCTTTAAGGACCTGTGAGTGCGTCACCTGCAGTACAGTCTCCTCTGATTTGTGGGCGACTTTTGAGGGTGTATCTCTGTTATTTTGGTCGAATCTGGCATAGAACTTATTAAGGTTATCCGGTGAGAGAAATCTTGAATAACAGTTCTGTTGTTGGCATTCTTCCTGTAGTTGGTGACTGTCTGGATTCCTTGCCACATTCTTCTGGTGTTATTTTCCCTATAACAGTTCTCGAGTCTCTGGGTATATGCCCTCTTTGCAGCCCTGATGGATTTTTGGAGCTCATATCTGGCTCGCTTATATTCCATAATGTCACCTGATTTGAAGGCTGTACTCCGGTTTCTAATTTTGATACTGCACATCCGCATTAAACCAGGGCTTCTGATTAGGGAGAACTCTAATAGTTCTGGAAGGGATGCAAATGGAAGTACACCAGTCAATATAACTGCTAACAGTGTCTGTATATTCATGGATATTATCTGTGGCTTCCCTAAAATGTTCATATCTGTGGCCTCCAAACAGCCCTGCAGTTCCGTCAAAGCATTATCAGTCCACATATTCACAGTTCTAACAGTGTCTGAATCTGCTTTGAGCCTCCTGATGTAAGTGGGCTGAAGCAGGATAGCAAGGTGATCACATTTTCCAAAATGTGGCTTGGAGACAGCAGTATAGGCTCTTTTAATATTGCTATAGCATTTATCCAAAGTGCTATTTCCCTAGTGGGGAAGTTAACAAACTGATGAAATCTGGGAATAGTTTTCTAAGATCACAATGATTAAAATCTCCCAATATCACCATAGCAGCATCTGGATATGAGTTTTCGTGCCTACTGATCATATTGTGCAGTTCCTTAAGTGCATTTTGCTCGTTAGCCGCAGGGGGAATATACACTGTGCTTAATATGACACACTGTAGCTCTCTAGGCAGGTAAAAAGGCCTACATTTCACAGTAATGTACTCCACGTTTTCAGAACATGACTGTCATATTACCGTATTGTCGGTGCTCCAGGATTGTTTGACCAGGATAACCGTTCCTCCCCGCGAAGTTTTACCGCGATTCCATTGCGCTCGCGGTCGGCTCTGTAAACAGTGTAGCCTGCCGGTGTTATGACTTCATCGGGGTCCTCTGTCCGAGCCACGCTTCACAGAAGCATAGAACGGAACAATCCTGTAAGTACCTCTGTGTAGCCATCCGACTAAGAAGATCATCCATCTTGTTTACTAGGGACTGGACATTAGCGAAGAGTATAATCGGAAGAGTTAGCCGGCCTTTTCTAACCAGTCGGCGAAGTCTCCGTCCCCCTCCTCCTCGCCTACCACGCTTCCGTGTCGGCCTCACAGTGCCAGCAAGTCCCCCTGTTGTGGCCTGGCCTGGCGTCACTTCAGCATGGAGATGTAACTCCGGGAAGGAGTTGAGAACATTTGTTTCAAAGTAACCTCTGTGGCTCAGTTCTCCTAGTTGTAACAAAGTCATTCGATCATACTTCACATGAGCTCTAACATACCTCACATGAAAAAATAGTAGCGACACTATTAATATAAAATCCAAATAAAACCCGACTCGGGAGGAAATGAGAGAGGGGAGGGAACAAGAGAGGAGAGGAGGAAACAAGAGAGGAGAGGGAACAAGGAGGGAGAGAGGAAGAGAGAGACGAGGAGGAGGGAACGAGAGAGGGAGGGACCAGAGAGGAGAGGGAGAGGAGAGACGAGGAGGAGGAAACAAGAGAGGAGAGGGAAACAAGAGAGGGAGGGAACAAGAGAGGAAGAGGAGGGAAGCAAGAGAGGGAGAAGAGAGGAACGAGAGGAGAGAGGAGAGAGAGGAGGAAGAGGGAGGAAACAAGAGGGAGGAACGAGAGGAGAGGAGACGAGAGGGAGGGAACGAAGAGAGGGGAGGGGAACGAGAGAGGGGAGGAACGAGAGAGGAGAGGAAAATGAGAGGAGGGAACAGAGGAGGAACGAGAGAGGGGAGGGAACGAGAGAGGGGAGGGAACGAGAGGAGGAAGGGAACGAGAGAGGGAGAGGAACGAGAGAGGGAGGGAACGAGAGGAAGGAGAGGAGGAACAAGAGAGGAGAGGGAACGAGAGAACGGAGGAGGAACAGAGAGGAGAGGAGGAAACAAGAGGGGAGGGAACAAGAGAGGAGAGGAGGGAACAAGAGAGGAGAGGAAGGAGACGAGGAGGAGCAAGAGGAGAGGAACGAGACAGAGAGGAGAGGAACAAGAGAGGAGAGGAGGAAACGAGAGGAGGAACGAGAGAGGAGAGGAGGAAACGAGAGGAGAGGAACGAGAGAGGAGGAGGAACAAGAGAGGAGAGGGAACGAGAGAGGAGAGGAGGAAACAAGAGAGGAGAGGGAACGAGAGAGGAGAGGAGGGAACAAGAGAGGAGAGGAGGGAACAAGAGAGGAGGGAACGAGAGGAAGAGGGAACGAGAGAGAGGGAGGGAACAAGAGAGGAGGAGGGAACGAGAGAGAGGAGGGAACAGAGAGGGAGGGAACAGAGAGAGCGAGGAGGAAACAAGAGGGAGAGGGAACGAGAGAGAGGAGGAGGGAACGAGAGGGAGGGAACGAGAGAGGGGAGAGGAGACGAGAGAGGGAGGAGGAATGGAGAGGAGAGGAAACGAGAGAGGAGGGAACAGAGAGGGAGGGAACAAGAGGAGAGGAGGAAACGAGAGAGGGAGGGAACAAGAGAGGGGAGGGAACGAGAGAGGAGAGGAGGAAACGAGAGAGGGAAGGGAACGAGAGAGGGAGGGAACAAGAGAGGAGAGGAGGAAACAAGAGGGGGAGGGAACAAGAGAGGAGAGGAGGAAACAAGAGAGGAGAGGGAACGAGAGGAGAGGAGGAAACAAGAGAGGGGAGGGAACAAGAGAGGAGAGGAGGAAACGAGAGAGGAGAGGGAACGAGAGAGGGGAGGGAACGAGAGAGGGGAGGGAACAAGAGAGAGGAGGAAACAAGAGGGGGAGGGAACAAGAGAGGGGAGGGAACGAGAGAGGAGAGGAGGAAACAAGAGAGGAGAGGAGGAAACGAGAGAGGAGAGGGAACGAGAGAGGGAAGGGAACGAGAGAGGAGAGGGAACGAGAGGGGAGGGGAGGGAACGAGAGAGGAGAGGAGGAAACGAGAGAGGAGAGGGAACGAGAGAGGAGAGGAGGAAACAAGAGAGGAGAGGGAACGAGAGAGGAGAGGAGGAAACGAGAGAGGGGAGGGAACAAAATGAGAATGAGAACAAAAAGAAGGAAAAAGCAGTGAGATGAAGCTCTGAATGAGAAACGAAGGAAAACAGAGGAGGGAGAGGAAAACAAAGAAGAGGAAAACAATGTGGATGCGAGAGGGAAACAGACTCTGCTGCTGAAGAAGAGAAGACATGTTGCTGAAGGAGGCTCACAGTTTCCATATGTCTGCTGTCACACACAGTAACACACACAGTAACACACACAGTAACACAGCTGCCACGCTGGGCGAGCTGACAGGATGTTAAGTCCAGTTAAACCTGGAGAGGAGGAGGAGGGAGACGGGGCGAGCGAGCTGCAGACAGCATGTGGAGAGAGAGAGAAAGAGAGGTGAGGTCAGGTGAGAGACCGATCAGAGGAAGAGACAGGTGAAGTCAGGTGAAGCCTCCGGACTTGTCAGCGGTAGTCGTAGCGACAGCAGGATGAAGGATGTGCTGGTTTGTCACCGTGGTGACAGAGAGGACACCTCTCCTCTCTCTCTGTGCAACCTTCTGCACCGGCGCCACGGCCACCGGCGGGGGATGATGAATGGCCACCGCCGAGAGGGGCTGTGACATCACACAGGGGGCGGGGCTACACTGCAAATTTTCTTCGATTGATGAATAATCATTTAAATGTTTCTCCTTTATTTTAATATGTTTTTAAGAATTTTCATTAATTACAATTTTTCAAAAGATGTTTTTTGTTTCCAGATTCTGTTCGTTGATCGGCTGGTTTTGCACATATTTCAGGTTACGTTTCTGTTTTAGGGGCGTTTCATTTGAATAGCAGGTCACCTGAAGTCCCCGCAGTCTAGTTTTACAGCAGTGGTTTTAAATTTGCCATCATATTGTGATTTGATTTAGAGAATAGTTTTGTTGGGATCACGTCAGTGCAGTTGCTCCTCAGAGCTGTGCGGATCCAGTTCTCATGGTTCTGATGGGAAGGTCCTTCTCCCCATTTGTACAAACAAAAGATCTACATGTTGAAATTCACAGAAAACATTTGGGTTACTGAGAAGATAACGTGCACTATGTCTCACACAATGCATGCTGGGAACAGTGTTTGGCAAGTTAATTTTTACTAGTTACTCCTTAAAAGTGATAATATCACTTTACTCATTGTGGGTGTTAGCAGTAACTCGTTACGTTATTACGTATTTTTTGTCTTTCACTCCCTCGGACGGCCTGTTGATCAGCTGATTTCAGAAATGACTCCACTTTACTGGAACAACAATGAACCTGAGGAGTCAACACACTGAAACACTGCAGCCTCTCAGAGCAGATGATGCTGAACTCTGGATATTCATGATTTAACTAAAGACAAAACAAAGCAAGTCTCTCTTTTTAACTGTCAGCATCTTCAGAACAGCAGCAAGCAGTTAGTTTTTACAGAACATATGGTTCTTAGCACCACTGGCTGAAATAAAGAAATAAAGCAAGTCTCTCCTGACTTTTAAACTTCTGTTTATTTCGCACATTTATCAGAGCAGTATCCAGAGGTTCTACAGAACATCAAACGTTGCTTAACGCCGCTCTCTCCCGACGAGTGCATCATCTCTGGCAGTAGCTCCTCCTGGCCAGCTTCGTTCTATAAGTTTCACGTTGCTGTGCTGCTTCAGCAGATGCTGCAGTAAATTAATGCAGAATTGTTAGTGGTTGAAAGCTTTTTGCTGGTCGAACACGTTCTTTACATCTTAGACTGTGACACAATAATGGCAATACTCCCAGCTGTTATAAATAAAATTCTGTTTGTCTGTTGTAAAAAAAAGTTCTGTCAGTCCGTTACAAATAAAATTCTGTCCTTCAGTTATAAAAAAAGTTCTGTCTGTCAGTTATAAATAAAGTTCTGTCTCTCGGTGCTGTGTCTCTTGTTACACAGTCGAAGTTCTGTCTGTTGCTTATAAATAATGTTCTCTCAATCGGTTATGAATAAAGTTCTCTGTGTGTTTGCAGGTGGTGGTCTCCACAACAGTGAACGTAGACGGCCATGTTCTCGCCGTCTCCGACAACATGTTCGTACACAACAACTCCAAACATGGCCGCCGAGCCCGAAGACTTGATCCGTCTGAAGGTACGCAGGTTTTTATGTCTGAACCAATCAGCAGCTGGTAAAACTCTGACTGGGAGGTTGGTGGTCACAAAGCAGGCACAGAGCCCACGAGTCTGTGACAGCTCCCTCACGCAGACCCTCGTGGCCCCTAGCGGCCCCTCGCATACTCGCTGACACAGAAGGTATA
Source organism: Lepomis macrochirus (assembly GCA_024633595.2). Classification (NCBI taxonomy): domain Eukaryota; kingdom Metazoa; phylum Chordata; class Actinopteri; order Centrarchiformes; family Centrarchidae; genus Lepomis; species Lepomis macrochirus. The sequence continues at coordinate 580,420 of JALXJV020000023.1, read as the reverse complement.
ATCCTAGCTTAAGTCTGGATAACGCTAAAGTTTCTCTCTCTCTCTCTCTCTCTGACTGTGTCTTCCCCCCTCCCTCTCCCTCCCTGTGTCTCTCGGTGTCTCTCGTCCAGCAGCCACTCCCTGTATTAAAGCCATCAGTCCCAGTGAGGGCTGGACAACGGGGGGAGCGACCGTAATCCTGATCGGAGACAACTTCTTTGACGGGCTGCAGGTGGTCTTCGGCACCATGCTGGTGTGGAGCGAGGTATAGCAGCTGATCAGTAATCAGTACAGCCTTCCTGTGTGCTTCACTCTATAGAGACCACGTCCACCTGAGACCTATTCTCCTGTCTGTCCCTCCAGCTGATCACCCCTCATGCCATCCGGGTCCAGACGCCTCCCCGTCACATCCCCGGGGTCGTTGAGGTCACGCTGTCCTACAAGTCCAAACAGTTCTGTAAAGGAGCGCCGGGTCGGTTCGTCTACACAGGTAACTCCCAGCAGCCAATCCCCATGCTCCATCAACCTTATCAACCAATGAGAAGAGAGGAGGATAAATTCATTAGCAGGACTCAAAACTACACACACTACTCCTACTGAGTACTCTAAAGTCCTCCTACTGAGTACTCTAAAGTCCTCCTACTGAGTACTCTAAAGTCCTCCTACTGAGTACTCTAAACTCCTACTGAGTACTCTAAACTCCTGCTGAGAACTCTAAACTCCTCCTACTGAGTACTCTAAACTCCTGCTGAGAACTCTAAACTCCTCCTACTGAGTACTCTAAACTCCTACTGAGTACTCTAAACTCCTCCTACTGAGTACTCTAAACTCCTCCTACTGAGTACTCTAAACTCCTCCTACTGAGTACTCTAAACTACTCCTGAGTACTCTAAACTCCTCCTACTGAGAACTCTAAACTCCTCCTACTGAGAACTCTAAACTCCTCCTACTGAGAACTCTAAACTCCTCCTACTGAGAACTCTAAACTCCTCCTACTGAGTACTCTAAACTCCTCCTACTGAGTACTCTAAACTCCTCCTACTGAGTTCTCTAAACTCCTACTGAGAACTCTAAACTCCTACTGAGTACTCTAAACTCCTCCTACTGAGTACTCTAAATTCCTGCTGAGAACTCTAAACTCCTCCTACTGAGTACTCTAAATTCCTGCTGAGAACTCTAAACTCCTCCTACTGAGTACTCTAAACTCCTCCTACTGAGTTCTCTAAACTCCTACTGAGAACTCTAAACTCCTACTGAGAACTCTAAACTCCTCCTACTGAGTACTCTAAACTCCCACTGAGAACTCTAAACTACTCCTACTGAGTACTCTAAACTACTCCTGAGTACTCTAAACTCCTACTGAGTACTCTAAACACCTCCTACTGAGTACTCTAAACTCCTCCTACTGAGTACTCTAAATTCCTGCTGAGAACTCTAAACTCCTCCTACTGAGTACTCTAAATTCCTGCTGAGAACTCTAAACTCCTCCTACTGAGTACTCTAAACTCCTCCTACTGAGTTCTCTAAACTCCTACTGAGAACTCTAAACTCCTACTGAGAACTCTAAACTCCTCCTACTGAGTACTCTAAACTCCCACTGAGAACTCTAAACTACTCCTACTGAGTACTCTAAACTACTCCTGAGTACTCTAAACTCCTACTGAGTACTCTAAACACCTCCTACTGAGTACTCTAAACTCCTACTGAGTACTCTAAACTCCTCCTACTGAGTACTCTAAACTCCTCCTGCTGAGAACTCTAAACTCCTGCTGAGAACTCTAAACTCCTCCTACTGAGTACTCTAAACTCCTACTGAGTACTCTAAACTCCTCCTACTGAGTACTCTAAATTCCTGCTGAGAACTCTAAACTCCTCCTACTGAGTACTCTAAACTACTCCTGAGTACTCTAAACTCCTACTGAGTACTCTAAACTCCTACTGAGTACTCTAAACTCCTACTGAGTACTCTAGTACTGCTCCTGCCGTTAATGACTCACGTCTTTATGAACCCGTCTTTCTCGGTTTGTTGACACTTCCTCCTTCCGTCCTGACGCTTTCCTTCTTTATCTTTGCCTCCCTCCTTCTTTCTTTCTCTTTCTTTGTGGACCAGATCAGCGGAGGTGTTTCATTTCACACCGCCGTCGGAGTAATTACACACATTTAAATCCCATTAACCCTCAAACCCGCCGCGTTAATGACCTTTGAGCAGTGTGAAGCGCGTGCACACACACACACACACACACCGATACACACGTGATGTCATCAGTCACATGACCTTCAGCAGATGCTTTCACACCTCAGTGGTTCAGAGCGGCTCGTCCTGCTCACCTCCATACTGCACCACACTGCTCCCAGCATGCTTTGCGGTGGTACTTCCACACAGAGAGGAAGGTGAAGTAAAATTAGGACGTGATACTGACACGCCTGTCTCAGAGCCAGCAGGTGGCTCTGCAGCCGCAGTGCTAACGCCGTTAGCATCTACAGGATGCACCTGCACCAACCAGAGTCAGCAGTAGCACCTGAACACACCCAAATATGTACGATGCTCTGGATAACAAATACTATATAATACTGGTGCTAACTAGCTTTTAGTGAAGATGTGGAAGGTGCCGGAGTGTGAAACAGGGTTTGGTCCAAATGCAAGACACTGCATTGTTTTTTCACTTAGCAACATTTAATAAAAACACCCAGACAGAAAATGAGGCGCACATGAACTGAGCTAAGTCCAAACACAGGTATAAATCCCACAAAACAAATGTCCAGCAGGGAAATCCAGGAATCACAGAAACAAGCTCCACACTCCACAAACAATGACAATGAACCGACCAGGACTAAACAAAAGGCAAACTATGCAGCATGGAGGGAGTGAACAGGTGAAACACATCAGAACAGGAAGCAAAACTAGACAACAAACAGCGACAACTTCAAAGTAAAGCAGGACATAAAGCTCGCAACAACACACGAGGATGACTGTCAGAGAGCATGGAGCAGGAGAACACTCTGAGTCTAAAGCAGCACGGAATGACACCAAAACTCAAACCAGGACAGACAAGACTGTGGGGATACAGTGGAACCCCAGCAAGTCCGGCGTTGAGAGAATTTATAATCAGCAACACTTAACACTAAATATACCAACAGTAAAAGTGCCCTTTATACATTTTTATCACTTGTGTATACATCGTTAACAATGCCTAAACCAAAGGCAGTTCAGAGTACAGAGTTCCCTCTGAGACGTAGAAGTACAAGCAAAATACTCAAGTCAAGTACAAGTATCTCGCAATTGTTTCAGAAAGACAAGAAAAAACACAGTGATCAGTCAAATACTGACTATGCAAAACCTCCCAGCTTTATCGTTGTGTACCTGCTGTGTACCTTCTTTATACTTGCTTTATACCTGCTGTGTACCTGCTGTGTACCTGCTGTATACCTGCTGGATACCTGCTGCGTACCCATTGTGTACCTGCTGGATACCTGCTGCGTACCCATTGTGTACCTGCTGGATACCTGCTGTGTACCCATTGTGTTGCTGCTGATGAGATCACAGGGCTGGCAGATGAAATGTGTTGCTATGAGTCCTCATGCAGACAGACGGATCCATGAAATTTCAATGAGCATTGATCGCAGAGTATTGATCTCTCCTACACCTCCTGTCGGACCCGCCCTCAGATTTAATTTCCGCAACACACACACCTCTGTGAGCTGTTTCCTGAGTTTGATCTGCCTCATCTGTTTTGAATGAAGCAAAATCATGATTGACTCCTGTTTCAGTAAAACATTTCACTGTTTCACTCAAATTTACTCAAACACTGTACTTAAGTACTATTTTGTGGTATTTGTACTTTATTTTATTTCCATTTCATCGAGCTGCAGCTTTACAGTGATGAACACACGTTAATTCATTAACACAAATTATAATATACATTATTATGAAATGGCCCTTTCAGCAGAAAGAATATTTTTACTGTCGGTACTTTACATATATTTTAATACATTTGTATTTAATGTCAAATTTTGATTGCAGGACTGTATTTCTACAAATACAGTCCTGCAAAATACAGTTTCTATAAACAAGTTAACTGCGGGATAGAACGGTAAAATACGTGAGAATCCCGGTGAAAACGGGAGGGTTGACAGGTATGCAACATCTGTGATCAGGCAGAGATCTCAACACAAATCCACACAGTTTAACTTTAGCAGCTCAGATAAAGTGCAGCTCACAGTCCCAAACAGAGCAAGACGGTGCCTCAGTTTTTAACCTTACATTTTTTAAATTGAAATTCTACATGTCACATTACCACAAGACCCCGAGGTACTTGAACTCCTTCACGTGGGGTAAGGACACATTCCTTACCTGGAGTTGGCACTCCACCGGTTTCCTGCTGAGAACCATGGCCACACATTTAGAGGTGCTAATCCTCATCCCAGCCGCTTCACACACCGCTGCGAACCGAACCAGTGAGAGCTGAAGGTCACAGACCGATGGTGCCATTAGGACCACATCATCCGCAAAAAGCAGTGATGAGATTCCAAGCCCACCGAACCGCAACCCCTCCTCACCATGACTACGCCTCGATATCCTGTCCATGAATATCACAAACAGGATTGGTGACAAAGCGCAGCCCTGGCGAAGGCCAACCCCCACCTGGAAAGAGTCTGACTTACTGCCGAGTACTCAGACACAGCTCTCGCTTTGGATGTACAGGGTTTGGATTGCCCTGAGAAGGGCCCCCCTCACCCCATACTCGTGCAGCACCTCCCACAGTATCTCCCGGGGGACCCGGTCATATGCCTTCTCCAGATCTACAAAGCACATGTAGACTGGATGGGCATACTCCCAAGCCCACTCCAGGATCCTTGTGAGAGTCAAAAAGCTGGTCAGTTGTTCCACGACCGGGACGAAAACCGCATTGTTCCTCTTCGTTCTGAGGTTCAACTATCGACCGAACCCTCCGTTCCAGCACCCTGGAGTAGACTTTACCAGGGAGGCTGGGAAGTGTGATAACCACCATCCCAGTCTGCCACTCTTTTGGCACTGTACCCAATTTCCACACAATGTTAAAGAGACGTGTCATCCAAGACAGCCCCTCCACACCCAAAGCTTTTAGCATTGCAGATGCTGCAACCCTTCAGGCCTGTCGGTACCTTGCAACCGCCTCCGGAGTCCTCAGAGACAACAAATCCCGGAAGGCCTCCTTCTTCAATTGGATACCTTCCCTGACCACCAGTGTCCACCACAGTGTTCGAGGGTTACCACCCCTTGAGGCACCTAAGACCTTGAGACCACAGCTTCCCGCTGCAACTTCAGCAATAGAAGCTTTGAACATTGCCCACTCATGTTCAATATCCCCAACCTCCACAGGGATGCCAGAAAAAGGGGCTTCCTCCAGACGTTCCCAGTTCACCCGCACTACCCGTTTGGGCTTACTGGGTCTGTCCAGAGTCTTCCCCCACCCCCAACTCACCACCAGATGGTGATCAGTTGACAGCTCCGCCCCTCTCTTCACCTGAGTCTCCGACACATGCGGCCTCAAATCAGATGAAACGATTACAAAATCGATCTTCAATCTTTGGCCTGGGGTGCTCTGGTACCACGTACACTTATGAGCAACCTTGTGTTCAAACATGGTGTTTGTTATAGACAATCCATGACTAGCACATTAGTATTACAAAAAACACCCACTTGGGTTCAGATCAGGGAGGCCGTTCTTCCCAATCACGCCTTTCCAGTTATCTCCATCATTTCCCACATGCGCGTTGAAGTCTCTCTGACCTTACTTTTTTGCAAGTAGTTGAAGCTTTAAACTCTTCTTCACTGAAGGAAAACAAATCTATCAAATAAAATCATAAAAAACTAACGATAAAGCTGTTAAAAACGCAGAAGGAAGCTAAAATTAAAATGACACTTTCTGCTACAAATATATAGTCGTACTGTTTCTACCCCTAAAAGGAATTACAGACAGAGAATACTACAGTTCCCATCAACCTCAGCTTTTGCTATTGTGAATTTAGTTGTGTTAAAAACACTGCACCACAGCTGTGTTCTGCAGAATTGATCTACAAGCCAAAAGAGTATTGATCTGAAATGGTCCAGAGATGATAAAGTGTGTGACTGGAGTCACTGACGACCCAGCTGCTCCATTAACTCATGATGTAAACTGACGAACTAACGATCACTTAAACCCATGCTGGGTACCACGGCGTTGCACTGTCAGCTTATTGATTGGATCGTTACACAGGCTGGCAGTCTGATTAGAGCGCTTCCTCACAGCCAATCAGCCAATTGGATAAAGACTTCAAAAGGAAGTTTCTGACAGCTGACACTCATAACAATATCTATGAGATACAACAGTTACAAATATCAACTATCAACTCAAATCTATACGGAAGAAGATATACCTATCAATAAGATAAATAAGGTTAAGCATCAACAACCCTGCTTTTCTTATAAACAGATTAATATACTATATATTTGATATGAACAGTTTTCAAAATAGAACATCAAATCTGTCAGGATGAATTTTAGAAACATGATGCAAATGTAGAAAATGTCCATCTGACTCCAAACATGGAGTCTGTCAGTTACTGAAAGATGTAAGCAGGGTTTTTCAAACATCGATGCCTTCATGGGGCCCAAAGTAAATGGCACAAAAAGCCTACGGAATAAACCTTTAAGGACAAAATCAAAGACACTGAAGAGCAGTTTAACTTTAATCCATAAATAATGTTAACAGGAGAAAAGACAGACAGACGGCAGGTTAAACAGACACACAGGTGATAATAAACTGTCTCACAGTCAACAACACAAGGTCACACACACACAGCAGGCTGCAGATAACACAGACATCTGGAGAGCTCACACACTCTTATAACTGCTGCTTGTTATGCCCCGTGAGCCTTCAAGGACTGAACACACACACACACTCACTGTTGTGATGTATAGGAGAGCCAGTCTAAAGCTTGTTAAACGCAGCTGAACCAAAACGGGATTATGATTCATGCACTTCACACACACACTCCTCTCTGTGCTCGGCTGCGTTCACTGACGCTCTGATTTATCACCTCCCCACCAGTTTAAACTGTAAATGATGTTAGAGGAGAGAAGAAGATGTGTGTCGGACCAATCCCGAATCGGAGTGCTCGTTCACCACACAAACTGCTTCTGATTGCTGTTTCGGTTTCTGTTCATTCAGCAGGACGAGTCAGAGGGACTGTTGTTGCAAAGCAACGTGACTCTGACAATGCTCAACCTTTCAGTCAGTTTCTGTTGGTGGCAACATCTGTTATGTGTCTTCATTAATGACCTGAATGATTGTTTGTTAGTTCACAGTAAACGAGTCCACAGGAAACAAGTCCACCGTGAACTAGTCCATAGAAAAATAGTCCACAGTGAACTAGTTCACAGTAAACTAGTGCTAAGTAGACTGGTGGAAAATAGACTAGAGCACAGTAAATAGTGCACCATAGTAGACTAGTGAACCCTAAGCTAGTCCACAGAACAGTAGTGCACAGTAAAATAGTGCACTGTAGAGTAGTGCACAGTAGACTTGTGCACAGTAGACTAGTGAACAATGAACTAGTCCACAGTAGATTAGTGAACCTTAAGCTAATCCACAGTAAAATACTGCAGCGTAGAGTAGTGCACAGTAAACTTATGCACCTTAAAACAGTGCACTGTAGAATAGTGCACAGTAAACTAGTGCACAATAAACTAGTCCATAGAAAAATAGTCCCCAGTAAGCTAGCGCATAGTAAAATAGTGCATTGTGGAGTAGTGCACAGTAAACCAGTGCACAATAGACTAGTGTACAGTAAAATAGTGCACGGTAGAGAAGTACACAGTGAACTAGTCCACAGTAAACTAGTGCTAAGTAGACTTGTGGAAAGTAGACTAGTGCACTGTAAACTAGTCCTCAGCCAACTAGTGGACAGTAAACTAGTGCACAGTGAACTAGTGAATAATAAACTAGTCCACAGTAGACTAGCAAAGCGTAAACTAGTCCTCAGTAAACTAGTGCACAATAAACTAGTCCATAGTGCAGAGTAAAGTAGGGCACATTAGACTTGTGCACAGTAAACTAGTCCATAGTAAAATAGTGCACCATAGAGTAGTGCACAGTAGACTTGTGCATAGTAAACTAGTGCACAGTGAACTAGTGAACAATGAACTAGTCCACAGTAGACTAGTGACCTGTAAGCTAGTCCACTGTAAACTAGTGCATTGTAGATTAGTTCACATTAGACGTGTGCACAGTAGACTAGTGCACAGTAAAATAGTGCACCGTAGAGTAGTGCACAGTGAACTAGTCCACAGAAGACTAGTGAAGCATACACTAGTCCACAGTAAACTAGTCCATAGAAACCAGTGTATTGTAGATTAGTGCACATTAGACTTGTGTACAGTAGACTAGTGCACAGTAAATTAGTACACCATAGTAGTGCACGGTCAACTAATTTACCTAAGAGTAGTGCACAGTAGACTTGTGAACTGTGAACTAGTCCACAGTACACTAGAGCACAATAAACTAGTCCATAGAAAATAGTCAACAGTAAGCTAGTGCACCGTAAACTAGTCCATAGAAAAACAGTCCACAGTACTCTAATGTACAGTGAACTAGTCCACAGTAGACTAGTGAACCATAAAGTAGTCCACAGGAATTTAGTCCATAGAAAAATATTCCACAGTAAACTAGTCCACAATAAACTAGTGCACAGTAGACTAGTGAACCATAAAATAGTCCACAGTAAACTAGTGCACAGTGAACTAGCAACACGTTCTCATCTCAATGCGTTATACTGACACTTTCAGCCAGCTTCAAAAAGCGTAAGGATTTTACGCTAAAGGTAACCTTCCACGTCCGTATGAAATGCCCCCGTTTCCTACATTGCAGCAACACAAGGGAGGCTAACCTGGTCGACGCACCGGTGGGTCTCCATGAGACGCTAAAGGGTACCTTTTGCGTAAAATACCTACGCTTTGTCACTCCTTCTCTAAGCGTCTGTATATGACGCCCTGAGATGAGAACGGGCTCGAACTAGTCCATAGAAAAATAGTCCACAGTAAATTAGTACACAGTGAACAATTCCACAGTAGACTTGTGAACCATAAACTAGTCTACAGTAAACTAGTGCAAGGTAAACTGGTGCACAATAGTCTAGTGAACCGTAAACTAGTCAATATAAAATTATTCCACAATTAGTGCACAGTAGACTAATGAACTGTGAAGTAGTGCACAATTTTATTTATATAGCACCAAATCACAACAACAGTTATCTCACATCGCTTTTCATAAAGAGCAGGGCCTGTATTCATAAAGAATCTTAAGGCTAAGAGTAGCTCCTAGTGACGTAATTCTAAGAAAATTCTTAGAAAAGTGGGCGTTTACTCTTAAAATTAAAGAAAAAATCCTAGTAAAGACAAAAGTAATTCATAAAGCATCTTAACCCTTAAAAGAGCTCTTACGCTCAGAATTGTTAGGAGCAGGGACGAGGACTTTTAAGAGGCTTAAGAGTTTCTTTAGTAGAGGAGAAAATGGCAGAAAGACGAAGAGGGTGAAGAAATGTGTTGCAGGATGACAGTGAGTTAATCAGACGCTATAGATTAGATCGTGCAGGGATCGTGTTTGTGACTGATCTTATTAGAGACGCGCTAACATCTCCGACACAGCGCAGGAATGAAAGGAATCACTACATTAGGATATTTGGCAATGCAGCGGTGATGATTTGGGTCTGTCACAACCTTCTGTAAGCGTGATCACACAAACAATTAGCACTTTCAGAACCTCTTATTGTGTCGCAGTTCATTTTGTTTCCACTGGACATTCCCACCTTGCAGGCTCAAAAAACTGCAGTTATGAATATAGCAGCTTCCCTCTTGCGCACAACGAGAATGAACCAATAGTTTGCGCTAAGCTCCCTCGTCTGCTTCTCGCCCCGTGCTGTGACACCCGGCCTGAATTTTCCTTTTAGAACGGCCTTGTGTTTCCACTAACTGGTCCAGTTGGGCTTTCTCGCCCTTCTTGGTTTTGATTCCGTGTTTGATCCATTAAAACCAACATTCAAACCACCACTTAAGTAGAAACGCCAGCAATCAGTGTTATTGGAAAGAGTGGAACAATTTTTATCATTCCAAGCCAATCAGATACCTGATAGGAAATTAACAGCATGGTAAATAAAAACAGGATTTATATACACATATATAATGTGTGTGTGTGTGTGAGCAGAGAACGGTCAAATAGGACATATTACGCATGTAATTTCCAAAGTGAAGGCTTAGAATATAACCTACACTAGAATCACTCTTTTTTTCCTTCTTGGACAACCAACCAATCACAGTCTTCAAACGATTGTGTCATACATAGCAACGGGGTCGACCCCGCCTCCTCACTAAGATAAAAGTTTTTGTCTTTTCCTTGCTCAGAGCTGCTCTCAGATCAGTCCTGAATAGCTCCTAGGTAAAAGTTTTTTAGCTAAGATATGAGTTTTCTGAGAGGACTCTTAGATTCTTTATGAATACGGGCCCAGGTCTAGACCGTACTCTGAAGGTATTTACAGAAATCAAAGTCAAAGTCAAAATCAAATTTATTTATTTATTATAGCACATTTAAAACAACTTCTGCTGACCAAAGTGCTGTACACATGGAATCAATTAATCAGAATAAAATAACAAGATAATAACATGCAATAGAATATAGAACATAAAGTAGTGGAACGACCAATGTAACCTGCTTATTCTGTGTTGAAAGCTAAAGAGAACAGGTGTGTTTTTAGCCTGCTTTTAAATTGATCTACGGATTGTGCAGAGCTAACATGAAGGGGTAGGTTATTCCACAGCCGTGGTCCTGCCACTGAAAAGGCTCTGTCCCCTTGGGTGGTGAGCCTGGTTTTAGGGACAGTGAAAAGGCAACATAATTAAGGGATGGTTCAGGACTCACCTGAGCCAGCCCTAACTATAAGCTTTATCAAAAAGGAAAGTCTTAAGCCTACTCTTAAATATAGAGACGGTGTCTGCCTCCCGAACCCAAACTGGAACCTGGTTCCACAGGAGAGGAGCCTGATAGCTGAACGCTCTGGCTCCCATTCTACTTTTGGAGACTCTAGGAACTACAAGTAATCCTGCATTCTGGGAGCGCAGTGCTCTGGTGGGGTAGTAAGGTACTATGAGCTCTTTAAGATAAGATGGTGTCTGACCATTAAGAGCTTTGAATGTGAGAAGAAGAATTTTAAATTCTATTCTGGATTTTACAGGAAGCCAATGCAGAGAAGCTAAGACAGGAGAAATATGATCTCTTTTACTGGTTCCTGTCAGAACACGTGCTGCAGCATTCTGGATCAGCTGAAGAGTCTTAATGGACTTTTTCGAAGAGCCTGATAATAAGGAATTGCAGTAATCCAGCCTAGAAGTAACAAATGTATGGACTTTTTCTGCATCATTTTTAGACAGGATGTTCCTGATTTTTGCAATAATATGTAGGTGAAAAAGGCGGTCCTTGAAATTTGCTTAATGTGAGAGTTAAACGACATGTCCTGGTCAAAGATAACTCCAAGATTTCTCACAGTGGTGCTGGAGGCCAGGGCGATGCCATCCAGGGAAACTATATCTTTAGATAATGCGTCACGGAGGTGCTTAGGCCCCAGAACAATAACTTCAGTTTTATCTGAGTTTAACATTAGAAAATTACAGGTCATCCAGGTTTTAACATCCTGAAGACACATTTGAAGCTTAGCTAGCTGATGAGTTTCATCTGGCTTGATCGATAGATATAACTGAGTATCATCTGCATAACAATGAAAGTTTATGGAGTGTTTCCTGATAATATTGCCTAAAGGAAGCATATATAAAGTGAAGAGGATTGGTCCGAGCACAGATCCTTGTGGAACTCCATGACTAACTTTGGTATACATGGAGGACTCATCGTTAACATGTACAAACTGAAATCGATCTGATAAATAGGACTTAAACCAGCTTAGAGCGGTTCCTTTAATGCCAATGAAATGTTCCAGTCTCTGTAATAGGATCTGATGGTCAATGGTATCAAATGCAGCACTAAGATCTAGTAAAACCAATACAGAGACAAGTCCTTTGTCTGATGCAGTTAGGAGGTCATTAGTAATTTTCACCAGTGCTGTCTCTGTGCTATGATGAGCTCAAAATCCTGACTGAAAATCCTCAAATAAACTATTGCTATGTAGAAAGTCACACAGCTGTTTGGCGACTGCTTTCCCCAGGACCTTAGAGAGAAATGGAAGGTTAGATATAGGTCTATAGTTGGCTAAAACATCTGGATCCAGGTTGGGCTTTGGGCCCAACTTGGATCCAGATTGGGCTTCAGAAGAGGTTTAATTACAGCTACTTTAAAGTACTGTGGCACGTAGCCTGTTGATAAAGACAGATTGATCACATCCAGTAGAGAAGTGCTGACTAAGGGTAAAACTTCTTTAAGCAGCCTAGTCGGGATGGGGTCTAAGAGGCAGGTAGATGGTTTAGATGAAGAAATTACTGAAGTTAGTTGATAAAGATTGAGGGAAGCAAAGCAGTCTAAACATATAACTGGTGCATGTAGTGCACAGTGAACTAGTGAATGTAAACTGGTCCAAAGTGAACTAGTCTACTGTGCACTAGTGCACATTGATCTAATGTACAGTAAATGAGTGCACAAGGAACTAGTGTGATCTCATCCCATTGATCTTAAGTGCATGTTTTATGTTTCATATCTCCTTATTAACATGTTCACTTGCAATAATCTTTCTGTTGAGCCACAAGGGATCAATGCCTGAGTTCTCTCACTAATCGGACCGATGGGTCGATGTGGTTTATAAGATCACTGGTCAGACATGCTGGCGTGTTTATCTACATAACAGTTGAAAGTGACCAAAAAATAATGTGCAGACCTTTAAATCAACAAATGTCGACGTGGAGGATTCCTAACGTCTTGTGTTGTGAAAATAGTTTTCTAACAGCTGATACATTTTAATTTTCCTTCTCAGCTTTAAATGAACCCACCATAGATTATGGCTTCCAGAGGTTACAGAAGGTCATTCCTCGCCACCCTGGAGACCCAGAGAGACTGCCCAAGGTACCACACACAGTATCACACACTCCCTCACACTCACTCAGACAAACCATTGCTTTATACAAACACAGGCAGAATAACTGATTATTGTTGGTGTTTTTTCCATCAGTCTGTGTTCTGGTTGGCTGCTCCGATTCCTGATAATCATCAGCTGCATCTACTGATTCTACTGCGTTTGTCTGTGTGTGTGTGTGTGTGTGTGTGTGTGTGTGTGTGTTGACACACACTGACTCTTAGTCTTTAACTGAAACACACACACTCTTTTACACACTCGTGTATCTTTATTAACAAACATGAAGACAGCTTCTATGGAAGCATTTGGAGTTCACCCTTTTTATCTTAAACATTTCTTTCCAGCATTTTATATTTTGTGTGAACAGAAGCTGGAAGATTTCTGGGTTGTGTTTATCCCATAGAACAATATTTCAGAGCAGGGGTTTCCAAACTGAGGTCAGGACGCCAGAGGGGTCATCAGATTAGTGTAAATGATTAAAATGTGAGACGATAACAGAATAATAGAGCAGAAGAAACATACTTCTCTTTCACAATGTCATGCTGTGTTTTCAGATTTATCTTGTTGTTTGTGGATTTCCAGTTTTACATCTTCAGGCCCTGAGACATTCAGATAAAACCAAATGAAGGTGAAAATAAAGCGTTTGGTTGAACTAGCCGACAGAAGACAGAACCCACGTGGGATCCAGCACCGGCGTGATGAACTGTGAGGCAGCTCTGTCATAACGCTTCGGACACAGCGAGAGCCACTCTGACATCACAGCCACATTACTCTGTGATTGGTTGGCTGTGTGGAGGGGGGCGGGGTTTGATCTTTTTCCGTCCGACACCATATTTTGCTGAGCTCAACACTGAATGTCTGCAGGAGAGAACATGTGGCGAGTTATCGAGACATCAAAGGGTTAGCTAGCTGCTGCTAAGCTAAAACTACAAAACCTCCTCTTCTGGGTCGGTAATCCAACATGAGAATCAGATGAGGAGGATTTCTGTTTTGTGTCTCCTGACATGCTGTTAGCTCCGTAATGAAAACCACATCCCACCACGTCTTTAATAATTCATCTGTAATGGTTTTATTCAATTACCCACGCTGCCTTGTGCTCAGCGTGCAGCAGAGCAACTGCCGACCACAGAATAACTGGAAGTAATCCTTAATGCCTGTGATGTTAGATTCCAGCAGACATCTGAACCAGGTTTACTGATCCATGAATGTGTGTGTGTGTGTGTGTGTTTACATGTACACTGGCATCACAGTTATGACCAGGTTTCCGATCACTCTGAACTCTGAACAATCTGTCCAACATACCGCAGCTGTAATCAGATAAAGAATCTGAAAGAATCTGGTCTCAGTGATCCTGTAAACCAAATAAAGCCCCTGAGATGGCTTTTGTTCAGAGACACACAGAGATCCCAGTGTTTGGATAACAGCGTTCAGTCCTGAGTTTCCATGTGCTGAAGTCTGTCTTGGTGGTTTGGACTCCTCAGAAGGTCAGTCAGTATCAAAGTGGTGGGCCATGTCACGTATTTCACTGAAATTAGTTTCCTTCCTTGAAACAGTAGAGAACAAAAGTCCACTCAGTCTTTGGCTTTAGAGTAAATGAACGTGGATGAAAAGTCTTGTCCCTACTGCTGAGGAAGACCACGGATATTGTCGAAAGGTCTGGGGTAGACATGGTGGTGTTGTTCCGTGACTCCTCGAAGTCTCGCCTGCGATGTTGTATCTGTTCCACCAGATTCAAAGGGTCCTCCCGCCTAGACCTACGTTAAAAGGTCCTCTGATTGACAATGAAGCTGACCAATCACAGCCCTGTGGTGTGACATCACACAGCGGCTGACTCCAGATGTGTTTCAGAGTCAGTTTTAGCCGGTAAAGTGGTTTCTATGTAAATGAACCGAAACGACATTGATCATTGTTAGCTAACATCACACACACACATACAGGAAAGAGCATTAAATTCTTCAAACACACACATACAAGAGATGATTTGATTGAATAACAGGTAAACCAGTGGATTTGGACGGCCTGTGTGTGTGTGTGTGTTTAAAGCCCATTGGCAAACAGGGAGGTTGAAACAGCCAAATCAGGTAATCAGCGAGTGCAGCCATGTGGCAAGAAAGGAGATTGGCACACACACACACACACACACACACACACACAGGATTGTCGTCTTTCTCTTATCAGATTTATAAAAAGAAATAACTTCTCTGTGTTTTTGCTGTTTTGGTCGTGACTTCATGTGTTTCTGTTGCTCTCAGAGGGAAGTCATTTTATAATAATTAATGAACTCTTACAGAAGAGTCAGCTTCAGCTCTGCCTCCATTTTGTCTGACGTTCTTTTTAAGAGCTCACGTTTAGGTTCATAGTCATAATTTAGGGGTTGGACCAGAACAGGTTTACATGGTTTCATTTTCTGACAAACACCATATGTTTGTCAAACTGCTCATTGCTGCAGCTCCTCTTTTCACGCTGTGAACGCTCCGTTTTAGCTGCAGAGTGAAGTGGCGTCCTGTAACTGTGCGCTGCAGCTCCGTGTGTTTCTCCACACCAGCCGCCAGGCAGCATCATGCTGCGTGTTACAGAGACGCAGAGAGGTCACTGAAGGAAAGACTACAATCCAGCTGTGTTCAGTTCAGGAGCAGTCTTCTGTGGGAGGGGAGCTCCCTTTGGGCTGTTTCACTTTGCAAACCTTTTACATGCACAGATAGATTTATAATAACACAATATAGGAGAGGGGAATGCCTAAAAGCAGAATATGGCCTCTTAAAGAGCTGGTCAGAGCAGAAACTCTGTTTCATCTGAGCAGCTGATTGGTCGGTGACGGTCAGAGAAAGACACACAGACCTCGCTATTGTTCGAGGAAGTGGCGGAGGAACTTCAAGACAAACTGCGTTGCGTTGTTGTTGCTGTTTATCATGTTGCCTCCCCACCAGAAACCCAGGATTAAGCAAGGATTATACTTTCTGGTCCGCAGTATGCGAGAGGCCACTAGGGTCCGTGTTCCGAAAAAATCGTCATCAAAGGGGGAACACGTACGACTGTGCTACCAGGTCACCAATCAATCTACTGCATATGAGTAGAAAGAGTCGGCCAAGCTGACTCCAGAGAGTATAAACAGAAGTAGTCTGTGTCCGCAGCTGCCCGCGTCCGCTTCAGAGTATAATTGAGGCTTTAAACCACCTGATGTGCCTGCTTGGTTGGAAAGGTGTTTCCATGAAAGGGCTTTCCTCTCGAGCTCTTGATACAAGCGTTAACACACTGTATCAGCTGTTCCTCTGCCGGGCTGCTGCCTTGTTCGTACAGGTACAGGTAACTAAAAGTATCTTGTTACATCACAGGATTACTGCCATTACAGAATAACTGGTTACAGCGCTACTCACTGAGAAAAGCTGTACACCTGCCTTTGAATGTTCTGGCTCATGTCGTCGCACAGCCTTGTCCATAGCCCGTGATCTGTACCTGTGCAGGTAATAACACACGGTACCTGGACTAAGAGACCCTAAAAAGTTCCTTCAACATCTTTGCCATTTGGCATACTCTAATGAGTAACGCCTCACCCTTCCTATTGGCTCCCCAGGACGTCGTCACAGCGTGCTGCGCACATAATTCATTGAGCTCCTGAAGCCGCCGTGGCGAGCCAGTCAATCACTGCCGTTTGAAAGGAATTACACCAAAACCTGAGCTGCCTCAAGGTTTCGTGGACCTTACATGTATCTGAGTGGATGCTGTCACTGTCCAGTAACATTGTGCCTGGTTCAACCTTTTGCTGATGACATTGTGTTTTTTTTCTGTCAATGAAATGACTGAGAGGCTGAGGTTTGAACACACCCCCTCCCAGCAGGTCCTTCCAACAGGTTCTACCAGCAGGTCCTCCCATCAGACTGGACCAGCCCCCCCCTCCCACCTCCCGGTTGTCATCATTATTTATTTATTCAGACTTTATTCGTCTTATTGTGATTATTCATGATGTCAAGTTTATTAGGTTCATTTCCTGCTGCTGAATCTGAAGGATCAGAGAGCACATGTGTGTGCGTGTGTGTGTGCGTGTGTTTGCGTAGGTGCATGTGTGTGCGTGCGTGTGTGTATGCGTGTGTGTGTGTGTGCGTGTGTGTCTATGGGCTTAAAGAATAATTGGATTCCTCCTCAGCGATGACATCCCCACCTCCAGCTGGATCGCTGTGTAACCTTGTTAATGTGTGTGACTGTGAGAGGTGCTTGTCATCTTGCTGCCTAACAGTGAAACACTTGTAATAATAAGGCTTTCATTTGTCTCTATAAACACAAGCTGCGTGTGTGTGTGAATAAATCTCACGCTGCGACACACTTGAACGTCGCTCGACATAAACGAGCAGATTAAAGCCGATCGGGGGCTGAAAGCTACTTCAGTGAAATGACTTCCTCTCACTGTGAGTCTGAGCTGAGTCAGAGAGAAAAGAAATGAAGAAGAGGAAGGAAAAGTGAAGGAAATAGATTATTTATTTTAATTTTATTTCTCTTTCTGGTCACAAACAAAAAGGACTGAAGCACACAGCTTCACTGTTTACTGACATTACTGATGGAGGGATGGACAGAGTGATGGAGGGATGAGGGGGCGGGGTTAATTGAAACCCTTCTGAAGAAGTTGGTAATGAAAAGCAGCAGATTAACTGAGTGAGTGTTTAATTAAGATAAAGACTCAATGAAGCATTGTTCTGCTGCTGCCTGATTACACACACACACACACACACACACGCACACTGTGACACACACACACATGCACACTGTGACACACACACACATGCACACACACACACTGTAACACACTGCTTTTTGTTTGGCAGCATTTTAACACTAAGTGCTCATTGAAATGAAGTAGCTGAGTGTGAGAAGCTCTGAGTGTCTGTGTGTGTGTTACTGTGTGTGTGTTACAGTGTGTGTGTTACAGTGTGTGTGCGCTCTGTGAAGTGTAGCTGAGCTCTGATTGGAATAAACACTGTTAAATACCATCAGCTCCATCAGGTCAACAACCACACACACACTGTAGCGCACACACACACACACATACATACATACAGAAACACACACACACACACACACACAAACAGAAACACTCTCTCTCTCCATCTGTTCTGTTTGCTCCTAAGGTGTGAAACAGGGAATCGGCGTTTCAATGTAAAGAACTTTTTCTACTTTGGTGACAACAAACAGGAAGCAGGAAATATAACGGAGGTGAATGAAATGCTGACACGCAGGAAGCAGCAGCAGGACGCCAACATGCTGGAGGTCACGCAGCCCTTCCTGTTTAGTAACCTCCTCTCTCCACCTCCTTTCAGGAGGTGCTGTTGAAGAGGGCAGCTGACCTGGTGGAGGCGCTCTACGGGATGCCTCATAACAACCAGGTAACGTTTGCACCTGCACATCTGTTTGGGTTCTTCTGGTTCCCACATTTTAATCACATCACCAGAACTTTCAGACACAAATCAGAACCGCAGCTTCTTCCACTTTTCTTTTCTTCACGCTGAACCTCATTGAAATCTGGACGGGAGAAAAAAACAGCTCGTGTTCCTCTAAATAGAACCTCTGATCCGGTTCTTCCAGTTACTGAGAACAGGCAATAGTCAGATGTGATGGACTCAGTAAACTGCATCTTCTGAGGAAAACCATCAGTCGAGCCTGAAAGCCCAGGAAAACCAGTTAGACTGACGATTATCTTTTCACACTGTTATTGATAGGAACAGTGAAAAGTGAACTTCTCTGGGTTGACTTCAGGTGAAGTGTGGCTCAGGCTTTAATATAGTTCACACATGCACAAGTTTTGTTTCTCGAGACAGGAACGTGTTTATTTTCCTGAAAAAAATTTTCCCATGATGCTCAGCAAACAGGACGTCCCTCCTGCTCCTGGTTTACGAGTTAGAACCTCTCGAAACACTTTATATTCACTCCATCGTCCCACTCCCCGACACGCTTCTCAAGCCACGAGTTAATCATCCCAAACACACACACTCAGAAACACACACTCAGAAACACACACTCAGATACACACACTCAGATACACACACTCAGAAACACACACTCAGATACACACTCAGGTCTACTGGAGAGAGAGAGTAACCTTGAAGAGAGAGCGGAGGTTGTAAACGAATGTAAATCCAACTGTAGTAACAATAACAGCACCGTGTGTGTGAACGTGTGTGTTTTCAATGTCAGTCAGAAACACACATCTTCAGTCAGCGTGTTTAAACATCATTACTGCCTGAGACAGACAGACAGACAGACGGACGGCTGTGGCGAGGGTTGACCCAGACTCCTCACAGGTCTGACTCTGTGCAGGAGATCATCCTGAAGCGAGCGGCCGACATCGCCGAAGCTCTCTACAGCGTTCCCAGGAACCACAACCAGATCCCATCGCTAGGCAACACCGCCTCGCACGGCATGATGGGAGTTAACTCCTTCAGCGGACAGTTGGCCGTCAACGTCTCAGACACAACGCAAGGTACGAGGAAAACTAGTGCTTGTGAATGTACTGCAGGTGAGGAAGGCGTCTTATCCACTGCGCCATCACCACCCCAGGACTGAGACGGGACACATGATGAGGTCCGGACTCAAGGTGGGCTTTCACCTGCATCGCTTGGTCTTCCTCCGTGGATGTAGACAGTTAAAGTGTCATCATGCCAGAGGGACGTCAGGGAGGACGCTCAGATCCACATAGAATGTACAACCACCTGTTGTCATGTGACCGATCCATCCACTGAGGAAGGCCATGAGATGTGGTAGAAAGCTGTGGATAAACAGGAAGCATCCTGCAGAGTTCTGCTGATCGGTGTGTTCGCTCTGTTAGGCGTCTTTAAAGGCACCTTTCCTTCACACTACACTACCCATGAGTCTTAGCAGCTGCTGTGTAGATAAAATTCAAAACTCATCCAAATGGATGAGCTGAGGTTTTATTAACCTGACTTTATAAATCTAAGGTCATCATCAAAGTCATCTGACATGGCCCGAATTGGGAACACTGGGAACATTGGGTGGGCAACCTGGGGACACTGGGGACATTGGGAAAACTGAGAACAGGTACACTGGGAACACTGGGCACACTTGCAACACTGGGAACAGGTACACCTGAAACACTGGGTACACTGGGAACACTAGGCATACTGAGAACAGGTACACTGGGAACACTCGGAACACTGGGAACACTCGGAACACTGGGAACACTCGGAACACTGGGAACAGGTACACTGGGCACATTGGGAACACTGGGCACTCTGGGGACACTAGGCATACTGGGCACACTCAGAACACTGGGCACACTGGGCACACTGGGAACAGGTACACTGGGAATACTGGGAATACTGGACACAACTGAAACACTGTGAATGGGTACACTGGGCACACTGGGAACAGGTACACTGGGAATACTGGACAGAACTGAAACACTGTGAATGGGTACACTGGGCACACTGGGAACACTAGGCACATTCGGAACACTGGGAACACTGGGCACACTGGAAATACTGGACACAACTGGAACATGGGAACAGGTACACTGTGAACACTGGGAGCAAGTACACTGGGCATACTGGGAACAGTGGGCCCTTTTGGGACAACTGAGAACACCGTGGTGCCATTAACGGTCGTAATCAACAGGTTACTGCTGTCCTGTTAAACCTGTGATGTCATCCTCTTTCAGTTGGTTACAGTCGTAACACGAGCAGCGTGTCGCCGCGGGGATACGTACCAAGCTCCACCCCGCAACAAAATAATTATGGAAACACCGTCAGTAACAGCATGAACGGCTACGGCAACAGCGGCATGCCAAACCTTGGCGTGGCGACATCACCTGGCTTCCTCAACGGGTCGTCTGCCAACTCCCCCTACGGCAGTAAGTATCAAGGTAAATACTACCAATACCTCTACTACTAACACTACTAACACCACTACTACTAATACAAAACTACTACTATTAACACTACTAACACCACTACTACTACTAACACTACTAACACCACTTACACCACTACTACTAACACTACTACTACTAACACTAGTAACACCACTACTACTAATACAAACACTACTACTACTAACACTACTACTACTAACACTACTAACACCACTACTACTAATACAAACACTACTACTACTAACACTACTACTACTAACACTACTAACACCACTTCTACTAATACAAACACTACTACTACTAACACTACTACTACTAACACTACTAACACCACTACTACTAATACAAACACTACTACTACTAACAATACTACTACTAACACTACTAACACCACTACTAACACTACTAACACCACTACTACTAATACTAACAATACTACTATTAACACTACTAACACCACTACTACTACTAACACTACTACTACTAACACTACTACTACTAACACTACTAACACCACTTACACCACTACTACTAACACTACTACTACTAACACTAGTAACACCACTACTACTAATACAAACACTACTACTACTAACACTACTACTACTAACACTACTAACACCACTACTACTAATACAAACACTACTACTACTAACACTACTACTACTAACACTACTAACACCACTACTACTAATACAAACACTACTACTACTAACACTACTACTACTAACACTACTAACACTACTACTACTAACACTACTAACACCACTACTACTAACACTACTAACACCACTACTACTAATACTAACAATACTACTACTAACACCACTGCTACTAACACTACTACTACTAACACTACTAACACTACTTACACCACTACTACTAACACTACTAACACCACTGCTATTAACACTACTTCTACTAACACTACTTACAACACTACTACTAACACTACTACTACTAACACTACTAACACCACTGCTATTAACACTACTACTACTAACACTACTAACACCACTACTACTAACACTACTACTACTAACACTACTAACACCACTACTACTAATACTAACACTACTACTACTAACACCACTGCTACTAACACTACTAACACTACTTACACCACTACTACTACTAACACTACTAACACCACTGCTACTAACACTACTTCTACTAACACTACTAACACTACTTACACCACTACTACTAACACTACTGCTACTAACACTACTACTACTAACACTACTTACACCACTACTACTAACACTACTAACACCACTGCTATTAACACTACTACTACTAACACTACTAACACCACTACTACTAACACTACTACTACTAACACTACTAACACCACTACTACTAATACTAACACTACTACTACTAACACTACTAACACCACTGCTACTAACACTACTACTACTAACACTACTAACACCACTGCTACTAACACTACTACTACTAACACTACTAACACCACTGCTATTAACACTACTACTACTAACACTACTTACACCACTACTACTAACACTACTACTAACACTACTAACACCACTGCTATTAACACCACTACTACTAACACTACTAACACTAACACCACTACTACTAACACTACTAACACTAACACCACTACTACTAACACTACCACTAGTACTACTAACACTTCTAACACCACTACTACGAACACTACTACTACTAACACTACTAACACTGCTAACACCACTACTACTAACACTACTAAAACCACTACTACTGACACTAACACTAGTACTACTAACACTACTAACACCACTACTACTAACACTAACACAAGTACTTCCAACACTACTAACACTTCTAACACCACTATTACTAACACTAACACTAGTACTACTAACACTACTAACACCTCTACTACTAACACCACTACTACTAACACTACTAATACTACTAACACCACTACTAACACTAACACTAGTACTACTAACACTACTAACACCACTACTACTACTACCAATACTACTACTATTACTACTACTACTAACACTACTAACACTACTACCAATACTACTAATACTATTAATACAACTACTACAACTACTAACACTACTACTAACACTACTACCACTACTACTACTAACACTACTACCAATACTACTACTACTATTAATACAACTACTACAACTACTAACACTACTACTAACACTACTAACACTACTACTACTAACATTACTACCAATACTACTACTACTATTACTGCAACTACTTCTTCTACTACTACTAACACCACTACTACTAACACTACTACATATAAAATATCAAATCACATGAACAGATTATAGTGACCGATCACGCTCCGTCCAACCTGTGATCATCCCAGGGCGTCACATATAGACCCTTTGCCTACACCAAAACCACTTGGTCAGGTTTAGGCACTAGAACTACTTTAGGTTTAGGAAAACCTATGTTACTTACATGACTTAAATTACATAAGTTAAGTAACGCTACTCATGTAAGAAGTTATGTAACATTACTGAAAAGAATCAATGTTGAATTTTTGATTCACACAAACAAACTGTGGTCTCCTGGGTAAAAGTCTGTTTTTTGGCCCAAAATCCAACCCAACCACGTCCTTAGTTGGACCTTTCTGTTATTGGGTACTTGAACAGAGGCACTAAGGTGCTTCCCCCAGTGTGTTGAACTATGACACAAAAGGCTGCCATGTGCGTTGCTACCAGACGCTATAAGACGTGACAAAGCATAGCTATTTGATGCTCTGCGAATGAGATCCAGCTGGTCCTGGTCTCCTGAGGATGCTTTGGGACTTTCGGTTTACTTCCTGTTCAATCTTCAGGTTTCTGATGTATCTCCACTGAGATCAGGTTCTGGGTGGTTCTTTCACCACAGCGTTCATGTAGCAGGTGGTTGAGGCCTTGGGTTTGATCCTGGTGTAGAATTAGTTTATGTCTCCTGGTTTCAGTTTGAGGGTCAGGACTGACTCTGAAACCAGAGCCATGTGTTATCTGAAGCTTAATACATTTTGTGTTGGTTGAACTGGGTTCTGTTTCCTGTTCCAGTTGTTCCCTCCAGTCCGACCATGGCGGTTTCTAACTGTAACTCCTCTCACGGAGTTTTCTCCTTCTCGGCGGCCGTCAAACAGAAGAGCGCCTTCGCCCCCGTTGTCCGGCCAACAGCTTCACCTCCTCCACCAAACTGCTCCAACAACTCCAACGGGCTGCAAGGTGACACTGCACCTCCTCCTCCATCTTCCCATCCATCACCTCCTCCTTACCTGGTTGTCA
Organism: Lepomis macrochirus; assembly: GCA_024633595.2. Classification (NCBI taxonomy): domain Eukaryota; kingdom Metazoa; phylum Chordata; class Actinopteri; order Centrarchiformes; family Centrarchidae; genus Lepomis; species Lepomis macrochirus. The sequence goes on along the minus strand of JALXJV020000023.1, from coordinate 556,204 downwards.
GACATCTGTCTTTGTCCAAGATTCTCCCAGCTTCCCTTTTCTCCTTCTCTTGTCTTTAACACCTCCTCCTCCTCCTCCTCCTCCTCCTCCCTCCTCCTCCTCCTCCTCAAGTGTTATGTTAGCTATCAGGAACTCTTCTTTTCCTGCAGTTACATTTTAAAGTCTTTACATTTTAATAGTTTTATTTAGTTTGATTGTTGACGTGTTTGGTTTTAAGAGAAATGGACTTAGTGGAGAAAGAATCAAAAGGTAAACTGAGTTGTACCTAATCCGCACCTGTAGTTTCTATCAGACAAACAGGATGAAAAAGAACATCTGTTAGTGTTCTACTTTCAGCAGCGGATGAATCCACATGTGGAGCTCTAGTGAGCGTTTGGGCCAGCAGGACGGTGTATGGGAGACCGAGTCAGAATAAAGGACAGTGCTCATGGTGATGATGAACATGTGACCCAGAGCAGCGTGAGGCTCCCTGATGGTTTCAGAGTTAGAGGAGACATCAGGCTGATGGACACAGGACTTCATTTATCATTTATATGTTTTTCTTCTAACTCTAGCTGTGTCTCAACTCGGATGCGTCTGTTACTACACAAACGGGTCAAAATATTATACACTAATGCAGAAACTTTCATTTTCACACATGGGGGTAAGTCCAGTCCACTTGGGGGACGCTTTGTCTATTGACTCCCCTGGCAGTCTGCGTTAGGGGGCATCTGTTCCACGCCTGTAATTTTAGTTTGGATTGACGATATTTAGTCAGATGAAAAGACCATTGTTCGGCTCGGCATTTTTGTGGATGGTTTTGACTTTCAGACCATTTACAGGAGGTTCCAGTGGTTCTTGTATAAACAGTAAAAAAAAAAAACAAATCCACTGAAATGAGGACAGGATCATGAATATCCTGTGACGGCATCTTTAGAAACGGCCGCTCAGCTCTCAGCTCTGGTCTCACCCGGCAGATCCTTATCACATGGTCTGAATATCTGCTGGCTTTGATCGCTTGACTTTATTAAAAGTGAATAAAAATGAACATACTTTACTTAAACAAACGCAGCAGCTGCAGCTTCCTCTGTCTCCATTTTCACAAGTTTGAAAACGGGGGCAAGTTTAGCGCAGACAAAATGTTTTTTTCAACAGAAACGGTGGTCCCCTGAAGATAGAATAGAATAGAAAACTTTATTGTCATTGTCACATGTACAACGAAAATGTCAAAAGTGCTGACCAGCCAGTGCCTCGTTCCACAGATCCTGCTGTGAACGCAAGCGCACTGAATTTTCTTGCCTTTTTAATGCCTTTGTGTTTACAAACTTGTCACAGCTGATTGGGTAAGACCTGAGACACGCCCACCAAACGGGAGAAAACATACCTCGAAGATATAAATTAAATTCTTATTGAAATAGAGGATGTCACCAGAATTATAAGTTTATGTGGAGGAAAGAATTAAAAACATGGAGGCCAGAAAAAGCAGCAAGTCTTTGTTACTGAAGTGAACGTGTCTGTTGAATGAATGAATGAATGAATGAATGAATGAATGAATGAATGAATGAATGAATGAGGTGTAAATGAGTCACTGCAGCTTCAGTTTCATCACAGCTGCTTTTCTGTAAACAACATCACGCACACACACGGGGTGTTGACCTGAGTACTGTTAGTACTGCATGGAGAGTGACAGGCCAGTGCATGTTTTATTCACTACAACCCACAGATACATCCTCTGAACACACACACGCACACACATTAGACACACACACTCTGGCAGTCGGTGTGTGTGATGTCAGTGTTTCTGACAGAGAGGTTTGTTGAGTGTTAAATATTCATGATGCTTTCCGCCTTCGCTGAGGCAGAAAGGCCACAGTGTGTGTGTGTGCGTGTGTGTGTGTGTTTGTGTGTGTGCATGTATGTGTGTGTGTGTGTGTGTGTGCATGTGTATGTGTGTGTGTGCGTGTGGGTGTGTGTGCGTGTGCGTGTGTGTGTGTGTGTGTCTGTGTGTGTGTGTGTGTGTGTGTGTGTGTGTGTGTGTGTCTGTGCGTGTGTGTGTGTGTGTGTGTGTGTCTGTGCGTGTGTGTGTGTGTGTGTGTCTGTGCGTGTGTGTGTGTGTGTGTGTGTGTCTGTGCGTGTGTGTGTGTGTGTGTGTGCGTGCGTGTGTGTGTCTGTGCGTGTGTGTGCGTGGGCATGTGTGTTTATGTGTGTCTGTGCGTGTGTGTGTGTCTGTGCATGTGTGTGCGTGGCTGTGTGTGTGTGTGTTGATCCATTTGCAGGCCGTACACCATCACAGCAGATGAATAAATACAGTTTGATGTTATTAATAGCTGAGTCGCTCCAACATGCTGAACACCACTAAGAGTCAATAAAAAGAACATTTCCCATGTTTACCTTCACGTTAAAAACCTCGTAACACTTTTATATCTCAGATATTATTTCGTTGTAACCACGACTGTTTGTCTCTTCTGTCATTTCATCGTCGTTCTGTTTTGAAAGAGGTCATATTCTGTATTTAGGCATCCCCCTCTCCTTTAATTTGTTGTTATATATATTTTTGTGCATATAACAGTTTGCGAGGTGAAACAGCCCAAAGGGAGCTCCCCTCTGCTCCTGAGCTGAACACAGCTGGATTGACGTCTCCGTAACACGCAGCATGATGCTGCCTGGTGGCTGGTGTGGAGAAACACACGGAGCTGCAGCGCACAGTTACAGGACGCCCAGGCGTTAGAGCCCCTCCAGGCAGTCAGAGGACATGAAGCTGTGGAAAATGAAACCCTGTAAATCCGTTCAAGGAAAACCTCTAAATAAAACTAGTAACCTGAACGTGACCTCTTTAAAACATCTGGTTGGGAATGTTTCACACCTGAGTTCTGCATGACAGGACTGTCTCTCTCCCTGTTTGTCTCTATGTCTCTCTATCAGTCTCAAAATCTAGTGCACACACACACACACGCTGTGTGTATGTGTGTATGTAATGAGCTGGTAAATTAAACTGCATTTGTCGTTAACAGGAAGCTAATGAGTAATGACATCACACTGTGTCTGCGTGTGTGTGTGTGTCCGTGTGTGTGTGTGTCCGTGTGTGTGTGTGTGTGTGTGTGTGTGTTCACCGTTAAACTAGATTTCACAACATAAACAAACTTCCCAGATTTTATTTGATGAAGTTTTACTGCAGATGCACCTGAGCTGAGATCCACTAGAGTCAACATCTCTCTCTCTCCTGCATGCTCTCCTCTCTCCGAAAAACGTTTTACAGCTGGAATATATTGCTAATGCTAAAGCTAATGCTAAAGCTAATGCCAAAGCTCCGTCCTGTATTTAACTTGAGGACGATTCTTCACACGTCATGCAGGAGCAGATATGAAACAGTAGCTGGACTTTGATGAAAGGTGTTATTTATTTCTCTGCGTTTGACCTGTGATGAGACACAGTCAGCCAATCAGCAGCAGCTGAGTGTGTGTGTGTGTGTGGGGGGGGGGGGTCACAGGATGCTGCTGCCTGCTGTGTGTGTTTGGTCATCATGTTCCTCCTCTGGCTCTGTCTCTGCAGCCATGTCCGGCCTCGTCGTTCCTCCGATGTAAAGAATCTTCCTCCTCCTTCCTCGTCTCCTTCCTACCCTTCAGCCAAGAGCACCAATCACCTCAGAGGAGGAGGGGCCTGGGGCCTCAGGAGGCGGGGCCTAAGGCAGCAGCTGACCAGGCAGGACAGAGCCTCCAGCCTCTAAAGAAGAAAATAAAAAGGACTTTTGTACAGCAATTTTCTCTGGGTGCTTTCAGCTCTCTGTAATTATTCTGATGTTATCGTCTGTGTTGGGGGTGGGGGGGGTCTATTGGTGTAAAACTGTGATGTCACACCTGTGACATCATTGCCTCTACTTGTGATGAAATGCTGGTTGAAGAAACAGAGAACATCTGAAGATTGTGAATATTAAATGCCCCTAATAACAGAAAATGTAAATCCAACCTTCCTCTCTCCTGATTGGTCGCTGAATACCTCAATAGGAAAGTCCCACTGAGGGAAGAACAACAGGAAGTTCATGTTCTTTGTTTTGATCAGAATACAACCAAACCGAGCAACAACAAACGGAACAAGAACTTCAGCTTCAGTTTATTTCTGCCGTGAAGAAGGAGACGATGGAGGGAGATGGAGAAGCCGTCCTACGCAGGGACTTGATCCTGATTGGCTCCTCTCACTGAGAAATCATCACTCAAATGAGACATTTTGCAGAATATGAACTTGTTTACATCATCTGCAGTCGGCCAATCAGAGACCAGTATTGTGACTAACTTTGTGAATCCAGTTTGACTCGGTTTAAAGAACGAATTCTGACCTGATAATATCCTTCAGTCTTCTGAAAGCACCGTGAAAAGATCGACTAAAAGAAAGTGTAATCAGTCAAAATGATCTTCCTCCCGTTGCTAGCCCCGCCCCGTCTTCCTTTAGCCCCGCCCCTGCCTGTCTGTTTATTATTTCCATGCTTGCCACTGTAAAACAAACCCTGCATCCTGATAGGCTACTGTGACTCTCCATCTTCTTGTTCAGAGTTGTCTTTTTTTATTCTAGCTCCTCCTCATCAAGCCCCGCCCGAGCACTTGAACCACGCCCCGCCCCCAAAGCCCCGCCCCCAAAGCCCCGCCCCCGTGTTTTCTCTGTGGGTTTTGTGATTTTGTAGCTGGCTGAATATTTATACGTCACTGTGGTTGATCACGCCGCCCCGCCCCCCGCCCGTCACTGAGCTCACGAGGAAACTCTTTTTGTAACATACAGATTATAAATAGTGTATTTATATCCAAGATGTTTTTGTATAAATGGATGTCGAGTCGTCTTCATGGGGTTTTAGACGTGTGTGTGTATGTGGTGGTGCCACACTGAAAAACAAACCATTGTTTTGTATGGAAAAAAGAAAAGTGAATGTTAATGTCTTCACACATTTATAGCGCTGTCAATCAAAGCTGATGTGTCCAATCAGCTCCACTCGTTTGGGTTTTTTGTTGTTTTTAATGTGAGTCTTGTTTTAATGACTGTTTTGCCGTACTGAAATGATTTCCTCACAGTGAATAAAGTCAGCAGGTCGCTCTGACAGACCGCCGCCGCCGCCTTTGATTTGTGCAGCACAAAATTACATCAAACATAATAGCAGCAAAACAACAAGTAAAAGACACATTAGGAAACATAAAAAAACATTTAAATGATATACGTCTGTAAAGCATTAGCACATTTTGTAAAGATTGCAAATATGGAACCACGTATACAGGCCAACAAATACTGAATAGATAAATACAAATAACCTGGTTTATGTCAGACAGAACACAGCAGGCAGTGTCAAAGTTAACAGTCTTTATTCACTAACGTGCTGGTGAGGCTGGATGAGGTGCTGTGGTCCGGTGCTGGTTGGCTGTGGAGAATCAGGCGGAGGCACAGGAAACCAGGGCCGAGTTAACCCCCCAAAACACAGCAAAACCTTTATTTAAAAAGAGACGGTGGTGCCTTGAACACCTAATCTGCCTTTTTAATACAGCAGGGTTTATATGGATGTCCACTGCATTCTGGGAGCGCAGTGCTCTGGTGGGGTAGTAAGGTACTATGAGCTCTTTAAGATAAGATGGTGCCTGACCATTAAGAGCTTTGGATGTGAGTAAAATAGAAGAGGACCAAGGATTGAGCCTTGAGAAACTTAAGTGGACAGAGGACAGGAAGTGTGCTCTGACAACACAAAGAGGACCGTTTCAGCTGAGCAGCCCTTCTCTGGTCTGGTCTGATGGGGTCTAGGAATACTGTAACAAAACATTTATTTGGTACATCACTTAGTTGATGAAGAATGTGCTGCACCTTTGGAAATGTTAGGCCAACTGGAGCCGGATTAGTACAAGAGAAGGTCAGAGACAAACAGTTTAACATTCAGCACACTTGGAAATACCTTTTGTTTTCTTTTATCCAGAATGAGTTTCTGTAGTTAACAAGGTACTACATGTGTTTGACAAGTCGCTTATCATTTGTGTTTCATATCTTCCCTTTTCTTTCATTCTGTTTAAAAGTGATGATTAAAATGTTTTTTTCCTGCTGAAGACAGAAAACAGAGAAAACGATTAATGAACTTTGGTTAAATGACTGTTCCCTCAGCGGACACAAAAGCACAAACAGGATTTGATTAAGATAAATCACTGATAACCTCAAACCTCATTATTACAGACTTTATTTATTTCTCTTTGATTTCACGTCTCCTGTATTTTCCCTCCAGTAGAGCCACCATGAAGACAGCGTTCACACAGCGTCGGTCTCAGTTTGTCGTGTATTTAATACTTTTTCGTTTGTACCTATGTGTAAGTACTGTTTGATTGAATTTGTTTTTATGTATATTATATTATATACATTTAAGAGTAGGCTTAAGACTTTCCTTTTTGATAAAGCTTATAGTTAGGGCTGGCTCAGGTGAGTCCTGAACCATCCCTTAATTATGTTGCTAAAGGCCTAGACTGCCGGGGGATTTCCCATGATGCACTGAGCTCCTCTCTCCTCTTCTCTCTTCCTCTGAGTGCAACCTCATCCCATTAATGCATGTTACTAACTCGACTTCTTCCCTCTCCGTGGTCGTGTGCTTCCCCTCCTGTCACTTCCTCGCGGGTGTTGGTGGCTCTGGAGCTGTGGAGTCTGGATCTGTGGTTGGGAGTCTCCTGCTGCCCCCGTGTTCCTGCTCGACGCCCTCTGCTACAGTTGCAACTGCTGTTACTAGTCCTATTGCTATTATTACTGTTATTATTATTATCATTAACATTACTATAAATATCTGTACCATTTTTCATTCAGTCTATAGCAACATTACTAGATTATTAGAGTTCACATAGTTCTCATACAAAATGAAATTAAGAAGTTCCTGATGCTGGGATATACGGATCCAATGTAGGAAGACGTTTAACGTGCCCATAGGATGTAACCATGGAACTATTTAAATATATAAATGAAGATTAACTACTCCTGATTATGGGAGCAAATAGATGTCCATATGACTGTAAATGTGCAGACTATGAGTCACAAATATTTATTACATTTGTAAACACAAAATACCAAATACAAATAGAAATCAATGACTTTTAAATAAAAAGAAAAATTGAATAAATGCAAAATGACTTCTCTGCACAAGGCTCATATTCTGTTTTACCAGTTACAATTTCTACAAATGCGCTCAAACAAACACGGTCTAACTTGTAAATAAAACCACAGTTTTCTTGACATGTGTACAGATTCTGTGTTAAGCTCAGTGTTCAGGTGCCAGACCTGTGAATCAGGGGTACTGCTGCTTCTCAGGATTTTGAATCTGTTTGTAGATCATGTTTACAGATTGTAATATGCAGTTGTGACTCAAAGACTGTGCATTTACAGTGATACTGACATTAATTTACCCCCATATCAGGGGCCCAAAACTCCAACTCTGAGGTCCAGTGTGCCAGCTGGTATATCCAATTTTAATTGAAAAGGCGCTGGTAAATATGCAGCTGCAAAGCTCAGCTGATATCAGAAGGACCAATGGCTTGTTGTTCTGTGACGTCAGCTGATGATCAGTCTGAAGAGCGTCAGCCGCTGCTTCACTTCTCTTCACTCCTTCTGTTCTTCTTTCTGTCTTTCATCTTCAGGTCAGTTTGCATCAGGTGAGGTCAGGTGCATCGTGGGAGATGTGTGTAGTGTTTTGATCTCACGCTACCGTGGTTACAACCACTCGGCCAGCCGTTCGGCCGGCAACATGCTGACATCTGCTGAAGAGCGAGAGACCTTTGACCTCTGAGGGAGAGAGAGAGAGGAAGCCCTTTCGCCGTCGCAAACCTCGACCTGCTTCTTTAGACAGACGTGCATGTTCGT
>JALXJV020000023.1:533374-543374 GCA_024633595.2 Lepomis macrochirus | reverse complement strand
ACTGAACAGATGAGGCACCAGGATTAAATAAGCCTGGCTGTTAGCCTGGTCTGGAGCAGGCTAGCTGCACAGAATAAATCGCCATGGTAACTTATGTGCTACTGCTTTCGTGAAACCGAGTCAAGGCTTAATTCAGCCAGGATATCTGGAAAATCCCGGCTTAATCCCTTATCTTGGTTTTGTGAAACAGCCCTCTGTTGTTGTTGTTGTTGCTGTTGTTATTGTTATTGTTGTTGCTGTTGCTGTTGTTGTTGTTATTGTTGTTGCTGTTGCTGTTGTTGTTGTTATTGTTGCTGTTGTTGTTGTTGTTGCTGTTGTTATTGTTGTTGCTGTTGCTGTTGCTGTTGTTGTTGTTGCTGTTGTTGTTTCACTGCAGCTTTAAGGACTTTCTACTTGTGAATAAAGATTTTTGCCGTAATGTGATTTTTTTTCTCAGACCCTCAGTGTTTATTTGCAGCCCGTTGTCTCAGACTGATGCTCTCCATTACCGCTGATCAATACATAACCTCTCGATCGGCCTGATATTGATCGGCACGCATTGACACACTCTGTGTGTGTGTGACCTGCCTCACCTTCTCTGATCGCCCCATCAGGCTGTTTACATCAGACACAAGTGTGTGTGTGTCCAGGTCTCACGCTCAGCTCGTTAACCCACCTGTTTCCTCATTAGTGAGCCGATTGGATCGTTTTGAGTCACCTGACCCGCTGAGCAGAGACAATCTCTCAAATGTTCTTCAGTTACAGAAGTTTTCATCCAACTCGTCTTTGTTTATTTCCGTCATTTGTAAATGAAAGCTGAAAGCTGAAAGCTGCCTGAGGTGATCGAGCCCTGTGACCTGATAATGAATCTGGTTTGTAACAGGAACTTCCCTCCACGTGTCCAGTCACTGCGTCACAGCTGCTCCTGCTGCAGAGATTTTTGGACACTGTGCAGCTCTCTGCAGGGACCTGTGTGTTTGTGGCTGTCTTGGTTTTGGTTTTCAGTGTTTGTAGTCTTGTGTATGCCTGTTTCACGCCCTGCCTCTGTGTTCTGGTTCTGTGTTCTCGTCAGGTGTTCCAGTTCCCCTGCTGTTTTCTGTTTCCTTGGTCCTTGTGTTTTACTCAGTTCAGTCTCGGTCTGGGGTTTTGTCTCTCTGCTGGGGTGGGTAACCCCGCTGGCCTGGTGTGTGTTCGGTGTCAGGATCTGAGCACTCAGTTCCCTTCAGTCTTTGTTGCGTCTACATCATATGTCGAGTGCTCCAGTTTGTCTCAGTGGGAGCTTCTTGGTTTTGGATCTGATCCTGTGTTTTGGACTTCTGATCTCATGAAAGCTTGAGTGTTGTTAACTTAACGTTCCACTAACTGCAGAGCGTCTGGGTCCTGTCACCTGTTTGCCTGCCTCTGCACTCGGCCAGTCAGCGGCTGGACATACGATGTGTCCACGTTCTGTCCACCGGGGTTTGATTCAGCTCTTGCTGCAGACTGCTCGCTGCCGCTCCCACAGCTCTTTGTGTTTCTTGTTGGTCATTTGTGCTGAAAGGTCTGTGTGTTGTTCTGTTTCCGGTCAGTTGTTACACAGAGGTTGATCAGTGACAATCAGCGGCTGAAACCTCTGTCAGGGCTCAGGGGAGAATTGAACTGAAGGGTATTTCCCTCTACCGTAAATACTTCCTCTTCCAAGGGCTTTAGGCTCCTTACAGTATCTTTAAAACGCTGTACAAACAAGCTGAAGCATTAAAACATTTGTGTTGTGAAACTTGTGTGGTGTTCGGAAACTTAGATGTTCTGCGTTACCTATTCTGTCTTACTTGTTCTGCACTACCTGGTCTGTGTAACCCGTTCTACCTGCTGTCTTACCCGCATCATGTCCCACAGTATTTGTGTAGCATCATCCCACCTGTCCAGGTAGGGCAGTTGAATCTACAGAAATGTCTCTGAGTGTATATCTGTAAACAAATAACTAACATGTCTGCAGCTCCAGACACTCGTCGGTTTGTCAGCAGCTCTGAGACTTTCACTTTGACTGAGAGATGAACTCGTCTGTGGCCTCGGCCCGCTTATCAATCAGCCAATCGGTCCACTGACTCAGCTGTAAACACGGGGTCCCCGGAGGGCGGCCATGTTTGTTGATTAAACTAAAACAAGACAAACAAAGAGACAAAACAAACTAATTACCTGCAAACAAACCTGATCGGCTGAGAGCGCTAACGAGGCTCAGCGAGGTCAAACGCTGCTTACAGAGCGTGTGTGAGCGTGACGCGCACAGGATGCAGCGACATCAAGATAACGTTCCATCACTGTTTCCTGCACACATGCACATGCGCACGCACCCACACACACTCAGCTTAATAATTGATTGCTCCGCGTGGTGAAACTAAAAAACTGCTGCTTTTAATAAAACAATGTGTGTGTCTGTGTGTGTGCTGAATAAAATATCAGTTGTCATGTCAACAGATGAATTATGAATCTACACATTATGTAGCCGGTCTATCACACTAACACACACACACAAACACACACACACTCTCTGCATTGTTTTGACCCACAAACCTGTTTTTGTAAGAGTCGAACAGTTTGAGTGCAAAAGAAAAAGAAGAAAGGAAACGATATGTAGAGGAAGGAAGTCAGATTTGAAGGGGGATTCAGGCACAAGACAAGGAAGGAAGGAAGGAAGGAAGGAAGGAAGGAAATAGGGCTGACACACCATACACCAGGGCTGTGATCGCCATATTGATCCTGAAGAAGTTCTTCAAACAATAAATATCTTGAAAAACAATGACTCAGCAGGAAATGATGGTTTTACAGCTGAATGAGTCTAGAAAAAGAGCCACCAATCAGAGAGGTTCTGACTTCAGTTATAAATGATCTAGAAATTCATATAAGACCATTAGATGTATTATTGTGATCTCATTGACACAGACCGTGGTTTTCATAAAGCAGCTGACTCTGTTGAGCAGAACTTTAAAAGCTTTGGAAATGTAGCTTTGGACTTCACAAATGTATGCTGGTGAGGACCATGGCCAAGCATTTGATAATGTTGTCTAGGATTCCCTGTCTGGGGGCAGTGGAGGCGGCTTCGATGTGGAACAAATGCCCTGGGTAACGTTCGGGGGGGTATGCCGGATTTGGATAAAATTTAGCAGGTGTTGGGGAGCCAAAAGCGTGTGGCTACTTTACCTATCTCTGTGATGAACAGAGGATCTTGGGGGGAAGTGAGTCCACATAGAGACGTACTGGTTCGTACGCACTGAAGTCATAATTGAGTCGGAAGAGAGAGATGGGTTGCGGTAGAACAGATTGGTTGGTTTAGCTGTGTTTGAGGTGATAATTGAGTGTGTCTGTGGATTGTATGTAAATGTCAGCCACGGTGCCGTGAACACTTGGATGGTAGTGGAAGCTGGAGGCAGTGAACTCTGAGCAGTGCAAGAAGCCAAAAATGCCAAGAGGGACCTGGATTCTAGGACTCTGTCCATGTTTGGAGTCTGATAACCCGATCTGAGCGGGAAAGAGAGTCAGCGATAGTGTTTCCTGTGGTCTGGGAGGCTCGGGTGATGAATTGGTGCTGTGCTGAAAACAGGGTGAGCCTCTGCATGAGTTGCATTATGGCTGGGCAATGGGACCGTCCTCTGTTACTGTGTCTACCGCTGCACTATGTCTGAGTATATGGTGACCATTTAGACCCCCAAAGAAAGGCTGCGATTAGACTGGGTACATTTTGTAGATGGTACAGGAAGGAGAGAGCCGACTGAAGCCGACAGAAGGGGCAGCATCTGTGAAGAGCTGGATGTCCTCTGGCTGGGAACGTGGTCGTCATGGAAACAGATGCCGTTCGAGGGTGAAAGGAAAAGGTGCCACGTTTAAGCTCCATTTACATGTGGTGTCTAGCGGGATGTGGTCATGGAGAGGTTCTGATTCTGAGGAAGGACCGACCTTGTGGGATGATCCAGGTGAAGAAGTTAAAGTGGCCTACTAGTGAGAGAAGTTGGTGTTTGATGCAACGGTGGGCCGGAAGAAGATGGCATAGAGGGCGTCATGACGGTGAGAAGATATCTAGAAGGTGGATGACCAATAGGAATTTGAAGTAGTTAGTCAAGATCCAGCAAAGTTGATCCGATAGGGAGTCAAATTTTTATTTTTTATTTATTTACACATGTTATTTATTTATTTATTTAGGGCTGCTCTTAAACCCGAAGGTTAGACGAACTGCGAAGTAGTAGCCTATGCACCCATCCGGAGAATGTCGAAAAGATGCCAGTAGTCGGGTTGAATGGGAAGCACTTGCCCTGTATGAGGGCAATGATCATTGGTTAATATTGCATTGCCTTAGTTGGCAGATGTGCAGCCCTTTTTTAATTTTTAAAAAAAACTTTTTAAAATTTTTTCTTTAAAAAATGGTGCAGGCACATAAAGAGAAAAAGGTGTACTCTTCACTTTCTTTCAGTGTGTTCCTTGCGTGTTTGGGGGCAAGCCAAGCCATGCCAATAGTCATTTTTGCCATGATCTGGTTACAGAAAGTAGGCGTGGGTATCGATTGAAGTACTGGTTTGGGTGCTGCCAGAGAATCATAAACTTTTTACCGGTGAGTCAAATTGGTCGAAAATGGCGGCCAAAACACAGCCACGCAGTCAGTCAGGTCCTGCGTGGGTGTACCAAATCCGTCGAAAGCCATCTAAAAGACTTTTTTCTGTCCCACAAACAGCCTTCTATTTAACCTTAGTTACAAGTGCGTATTTATTGTTGTGTGTGTTACGTCCTTGTAGTGTTAAAACTGAAAATAGTGACCATATCTACCACCCAGCCAAGGAAAGTCAACATCTCCTCTTCTCAAGACTCCTAGACAATGGTCGTGCGAGGCCGCCTTCAGCAAAACACCAGCAGACCAACACACTCAGTCCTTCCCTGGGACTGGCATACATCACAGCTATCCTGCTCCTGGCTGGTGATGTAGAAATAAATCCTAGTCCACCGCCTATGAGCACAAGTAGCTTTGTTATCACTCAATCAACTCAATACAGGCAGCCGGCGCATCTCACCTGGTTACCACCGCAACTAACCCGGCTACCACCGGCGCAGCTCATCTGGTTACCAACGCAACTAACCTCGCTACCACCGGCGCAGCTCACCTGGTTACCAACGCAGCAAACCTGACCCACTTGGTCGCTGCCGCGGCTTGCCTGGCTTTCGCCGCGGACAGCATGGATGCCATGGTTGGGATCTGCTCATGTTGGGCGGAAGCACTGGAGTGGCAGCGCACGGGTTGTGCGGTCGGCTTGCGTGGACCGGGGGCGCCGGGTCGGCAGCGCGGCAGTGGCTCCATCAACAGGACCGCGTATGCGGCCTGATGCCCAGCGGCTGACCACGTGATCGGCTCATGTGGACAGGGGGCGCCGGGTTGGTGGCGAGGCGGCGGCTCCATCCGCGGGTCCGCGCCAACAACATGCTGCCCAACAATTGGCCATACACACCAATCAGAAACACTCGGACACCTACGCAGAAACGGCAATACCAGCTCAAGGTACCAGCAAAGCCGAACAGACTTTAGGTGGTGAGTACCAAACGACATCACCTTCATCAGGTATAAACTGTAGCGCTGAACACATTCAACAAATTACACCCACAGTCAAACCCAGAAACCCAGTTTTTAAGAAACATAGAGAAACAAAAATGTTTCAGACTTTAAATCAGGCAAAGATGATTTGGGATCCATGCTGTAAACCAAAAGGACTTCTAGGTGGACACTTAAATATTAGAAGCATGATCCCCAAACGTGAACAGTTACATAACATTACTAATTCGATCAAATATTTCCTTTCTAGGATTAACAGAAACGTGGTTAACTTCTTCATCACCTGAGGCAGCAATAACAATACCTGGTTACAATGTGTTTAGAAAGGACAGGGGTCAGGGGAAGGGGGGGGTGGGTTATATTATATGTTAAAGACACCCTTAAATGCAAGAAGATTGATTGGCTTGGCGATAAAAACCTTGAGTGTGTGGGAGTGGACATTATACTTTCTAGAATTACAGAAATGACATTTCTGTATAGCCTGATAGCTGAACGCTCTGGCCCCCATTCTACTTTTGGAGACTCTAGGAATTACAAGTAATCCTGCATTCTGGGAGCGCAGTGCTCTGGTGGGGTAGTAAGGTACTATGAGCTCTTTAAGATAAGATGGTGCCTGACCATTAAGAGCTTTGAATGTGAGAAGAAGGATTTTAAATTCTATTCTGGATTTTACAGGAAGCCAATGCAGAGAAGCTAAGACAGGAGAGATATGATCTCTTTACTGGTTCCTGTCAAAACACGTGCTGCAGCATTCTGGATCAGCTGAAGAGTCTTAATGGACTTTTTCGAAGAGCCTGATAATAAGGAATTGCAGTAATCCAGTCTAGAAGTAACAAATGCATGGACTAGTTTTTTCTGCATCATTTTTAGACAGGATGTTCCTGATTTTTTGCAATATTACGTAGGTGAAAAAAGGCGGTCCTTGAAATTTGCTTAATGTGAGAGTTGAACGACATGTCCTGGTCAAAGATAACTCCAAGATTTCTCACAGTGGTGCTGGAGGCGATGCCATCCAGGGAAACTATATCTTTAGATAATGCGTCGCGGAGGTGCTTAGGCCCCAGAACAATAACTTCAGTTTTATCTGAGTTTAACATTAGAAAATTGCAGGTCATCCAGGTTTTAACATCCTGAAGACACATTTGAAGCTTAGCTAACTGATGAGTTTCATCTGGCTTGATCGATAGATATAACTGAGTATCATCTGCATAACAATGAAAGTTTATGGAGTGTTTCCTGATAATATTGCCTAAAAGGAAGCATATATAAAGTGAAGAGGATTGGTCCGAGCACAGATCCTTGTGGAACTCCATGACTAACTTTGGTATGCATGGAGGACTCATCGTTAACATGTACAAATTGAAATCGATCTGATAAATAGGACTTAAACCAGCTTAGAGCGGTTCCTTTAATGCCAATGAAATGTTCCAGTCTCTGTAATAGGATCTGATGGTCAATGGTATCAAATGCAGCACTAAGATCTAGTAAAACCAATACAGAGACAAGTCCTTTGTCAAATGCAGTTAGGAGGTCATTAGTAATTTTCACCAGTGCTGTCTCTGTGCTATGGTGAGCTCTAAATCCTGACTGAAAATCCTCAAATAAACTATTGCTATGTAGAAAGTCACACAGCTGTTTGGCGACTGCTTTCTCCAGGACCTTAGAGAGAAATGGAAGGTTAGATATAGGTCTATAGTTGGCTAAAACGTCTGGATCCAGGTTGGGCTTTTTCAGAAGAGGTTTAATTACAGCTACTTTAAAGTACTGTGGCACGTAGCCTGTTGATAAAGACAGATTGATCACATCCAGCAGAGAAGTGCCAACCAAGGGCAAAACTTCTTTAAGCAGCCTAGTCGGGATGGGGTCTAAGAGGCAGGTTGATGGTTTAGATGAAGAAATTATTGAAGTTAGTTGATAAAGATTGAGGGAAGCAAAGCAGTCTAAACATATAACTGGTTTTACAGCTGTTTCTAAAGTTCCTGAGTATAGACTTAAGTCGGTGCCAGTTGAGGGCAGGTCTTGGTGGATTTTGTTTCTAATAGCTAGGATTTTATCATTCGAGGGTGAAAGGAAAAGGTGCCACGTTTAAGCTCCATTTACATGTGGTGTCTAGCGGGATGTGGTCATGGAGAGGTTCTGATTCTGAGGAAGGACCGACCTTGTGGGATGATCCAGGTGAAGAAGTTAAAGTGGCCTACTAGTGAGAGAAGTTGGTGTTTGATGCAACGGTGGGCGGAAGAAGATGGCATAGAGAGCGCCATGACGGTGAGAAGATATCTAGAAGGTGGATGACCAATAGGAATTTGAAGTAGTTAGTCAAGATCCAGCAAAGTTGATCCGATAGGGAGTCAAATTTTTATTTTTTATTTATTTACACATGTTATTTATTTATTTATTTAGGGCTGCTCTTAAACCCGAAGGTTAGACGAACTGCGAAGTAGTAGCCTATGCACCCATCCGGAGAATGTCGAAAAGATGCCAGTAGTCGGGTTGAATGGGAAGCACTTGCCCTGTATGAGGGCAATGATCATTGGTTAATATTGCATTGCCTTAGTTGGCAGATGTGCAGCCCTTTTTTAATTTTTAAAAAAAACCTTTTAAAATTTTTTCTTTAAAAAATGGTGCAGGCACATAAAGAGAAAAAGGTGTACTCTTCACTTTCTTTCAGTGTGTTCCTTGCGTGTTTGGGGGCAAGCCAAGCCATGCCAATAGTCATTTTTGCCATGATCTGGTTACAGAAAGTAGGCGTGGGTATCGATTGAAGTACTGGTTTGGGTGCTGCCAGAGAATCATAAACTTTTACCGGTGAGTCAAATTGGTCGAAAATGGCGGCCAAAACACAGCCACGCAGTCAGTCAGGTCCTGCGTGGGTGTACCAAATCCGTCGAAAGCCATCTAAAAGACTTTTTTCTGTCCCACAAACAGCCTTCTATTTAACCTTAGTTACAAGTGCGTATTTATTGTTGTGTGTGTTACGTCCTTGTAGTGTTAAAACTGAAAATAGTGACCATATCTACCACCCAGCCAAGGAAAGTCAACATCTCCTCTTCTCAAGACTCTTAGACAATGGTCGTGCGAGGCCGCCTTCAGCAAAACACCAGCAGACCAACACACTCAGTCCTTCCCTGGGACTGGCATACATCACAGCTATCCTGCTCCTGGCTGGTGATGTAGAAATAAATCCTAGTCCACCGCCTATGAGCACAAGTAGCTTTGTTATCACTCAATACAGGCAGCCGGCGCATCTCACCTGGTTACCACCGCAACTAACCCGGCTACCACCGGCGCAGCTCATCTGGTTACCAACGCAACTAACCTCGCTACCACCGGCGCAGCTCACCTGGTTACCAACGCAGCAAACCTGACCCACTTGGTCGCTGCCGCGGCTTGCCTGGCTTTCGCCGAGGACAGCATGGATGCCATGGTTGGGATCTGCTCATGTTGGGCGGAAGCACTGGAGTGGCAGCGCACGGGTTGTGCGGTCGGCTTGCGTGGACCGGGGCCGGTCGGCAGCGCGGCAGTGGCTCCATCAACAGGACCGCTGTGATGCGCCTGATGCCCAGCGGCTGACCACGTGATCGGCTCATGTGGACAGGGGGCCGGGTTGGTGGCGAGGCGGCTCCATCCGCGGGTCCGCGCCAACAACATGCTGCCCAACAATTGGCCATACACACCAATCAGAAACACTCGGACACCTACGCAGAAACGGCAATACCAGCTCAAGGTACCAGCAAAGCCGAACAGACTTTAGGTGGTGAGTACCAAACGACATCACCTTCATCAGGTATAAACTGTAGCGCTGAACACATTCAACAAATTACACCCACAGTCAAACCCAGAAACCCAGTTTTAAGAAACATAGAGAAACAAAAATGTTTCAGACTTTAAATCAGGCAAAGATGATTTGGGATCCATGCTGTAAACCAAAAGGACTTCTAGGTGGACACTTAAATATTAGAAGCATGATCCCCAAACGTGAACAGTTACATAACATTACTAATTCGATCAAATATTTCCTTTCTAGGATTAACAGAAACGTGGTTAACTTCTTCATCACCTGAGGCAGCAATAACAATACCTGGTTACAATGTGTTTAGAAAGGACAGGGGTCAGGGGAAGGGGGGGGTGGGTTATATTATATGTTAAAGACACCCTTAAATGCAAGAAGATTGATTGGCTTGGCGATAAAAACCTTGAGTGTGTGGGAGTGGACATTATACTTTCTAGAATTACAGAAATGACATTCACAGTCAATTCAATTCAATTCAATTTTATTTATATAGCGCCAAATCACAACAACAGTTATCTCACAGCGCTTTTCATAAAGAGCAGGTCTAGACCGAACTCTGAAGTTATTTACAGAAGCCCAACAATTCCCACCAAGAGCAACCACTAGGCTGACACAGGCAAGGAAAAACTTCCTTTAAGAGGCAGAAACCTCGAAGCAGAACCATG
>JALXJV020000023.1:495572-532874 GCA_024633595.2 Lepomis macrochirus | reverse complement strand
TAATATGACTGGGAGGGGTGGATTCATTTAGGCTTACATATTCTCCATCACCCAGCCAGGTTTCAGTAAGACAGAAATGCCGCCGACGCACTTGGGGGCCAGCCGGTATAGGCCCGGCCCATAAAGCAGGGACAGCGGCCCTTTGGTTCATTTTCCATACTGACACTGGGCTGGCCCAATCATCTCTTAACAGGCTCCACCCTCCCCCTATGTTTCTTGTGTCAGTCATATGTATATATCGTAAACCATCAGCTAAATTAGATTTTTATAGCAACCTTAAAACCCTTATCAATCTTACTGATGTGAAAAAAGAGCTAATCTTAATAGGTGATTTCAATATTAACTGGGACAATAAGAAAGACAGGAAAAACCTTAAACAGATAACTATTCATTTTAATTTGAAACAGTTAATTAAAACACCAACCCGAGTAACTACCTCCCGCAAAACAAGAATAGATTTAATGTTTACAAACAAACCTGAAAGAATTACTAAAACCTACAATCTTTTAACTGGTCTGTCTGATCATAACAGCATCTTCTTTTCACCAAAATGAACTAAATTCACGATTCACGATTCAGATTTCACGATTTTGTAACTCCAACTCATCTAATAATTCTTTGTATCATGATATAATCCCCAAAAGTCAACATCCAAATTTGGATATAGCCTTAAATGAGCAGGACTGGGCCGCTTTTGTCTCATGTGAAGATGTTACAGACAGCAGTGTCACATTCCATAGTATGGTTAAAATGGTTATGGTGTCATTTCTTGAAAAGGTGAGGCATAGGAGAACTAATGACAATGACCTACCATGGCTTCATAATGACTGCAGGACGCAAATAAAGATAAGAGATCAATTACTTAAAAGGGCGATTAAAACTGGCCTGACCTCAGACAGACAACAATTTACATCAGCAAGAAATAAAGTTATACAAACAATGCGGAAGGCCAAAGCACATTTTTATATGACTATTATTGAAAGCGCAAAAGGGAACGGGAAAAAAATCTGGCAAAGCATTAACAAATTAACTGGTACACAGAATAAACAAGATAAATTATTTGAACTTAAAATTAATAATGTATTGGTAACAGATCCTCTCATCCTGGCGTCTGAGTTAAACTCCTTTTTCAAAAATTCTGTTCAAGAAATATCTCAATTATTTACTCCATCTGAAAATGTTTCTGTTCCTGTTAACTACACACAGCCTATATTTATGATAGAAGAAATTACGGAACCAAATGTGGCCTCTATCATTGATGAATTAAATAACTCCAGAGCTGAGGATGAGTTTGGATTGGATACAAATTTTATTAAACAGCACAAAGAGTCTCTAGTACGTCCTATCACACATATGATTAATCTATCAATTAAACAGTCTGTTGTCCCACCAGATTGGAAGGTGGCCACGATTACACCAATTTTTAAATCAGGGAGCAGATTAGAGATTAATAATTACAGACCAATCAGTATTCTTCCTGTAATATCTAAAATTATTGAAAAATGGACAGCAAAACAACTAATAAAGCATCTGAATAAATGTTGCTCCCCTCTGCATCCCATGCAATTTGGCTTTCGTGCCCATCATTCAACTGAAACAGCTGTTAATGTCTTTATTGAAAAGGTCAAACATTCGTTAGACACTCATTCTGTTGTTGGTGCTGTTTTTCTGGATCTAAAAAGGGCTTTTGATACTGTTAATCATCAGATACTCCTGTCCAGATTAACAAACTTCAATTTCTCTGAACAAGCCATCAGCTGGATGAACTCGTACTTAACCAACAGAACGCACTGTGTCTCTGTCGACAGTATTAAATCTCCTCACCTTCATTGTTCAGTAGGAGTCCCCCAAGGCTCCATACTTGCACCAATTCTGTTCTCCTTATACATCAATGACCTGCCTACAGTATGCCAAAACATCAATATTTTAATGTATGCAGACGACGCAGTAATCTTTACCCATGCTAAAACCGTTCAAGAAGCCTCACAATCTCTTACATCTGCACTGACCCGTGTACAGGAATGGCTTGCCAAATCATGTCTACTATTGAATACTAAAAAAACTGTTTGTATGATGTTTTCTAAGTGGTCGAATATATTCCTGAAGGACAAAGAACTACAGATTGTAAACGAATTCAAATATCTTGGCATTGTACTAGATCCCACACTGTCCTTTAAAAATCATGTCAAAAGACTTTCAAAAACTGTTAAATTTAATCTTTCCAACTTTAGACATATTAGACCATCACTCTCAGGCAATGCAGCCAGAATGTTTCTCCATTCCATGATCCTTTTTAATATTGAATACTGTTTTACAAACTGGTCACTTACAAATGCCACAACACTCAAACCAATAGAGTCACTCTTCAAACGAGCCCTAAAAATCTTCGATAGAAAACTGCTTTCATATCATCACTGCTTAATCCTGCAGAAATATAACCTGCTAAGCTTTGAAAATTTTCTGAAGTTCAAATATGCCTGTGCTGTTTATAAGATCCTTCATGGACTTGCCCCACCTCCATTAAGTGAGTACATTAAATTAAAAACAACTGGAGGGGGCAGAACTGTAACCAGGGCCTCCACGAGAGGTGACTGTATGGTGCCTCACAGACTTACAACATTTGGACAATATGTATTGTCAGTTAAGCGGTCTGAGATCTGGAACAAGTTACCGGCTGTCGTGAGGGAGTGTACAACTTACCCCAGCTTTAAGAACCAACTCAAACAATGGCTCAAGACACATCAAATTTGTGACCACTAACGGACTTTGTTGTATTTTATGTATATGGGTTTGTTTACTGTTGTATTTTATCTGTTTATGTATGTTTAACATACTAGATCCAGCACATTACTACATTAAATAGCACCTTAACGTAACTAAAAAGTACTTTATGTAAATGGAATAGCACTTTACTGCGTATGTGTATATGTGTGTGTACTAGTTGCACCACCCTCCTGCACGAAACAGCTCTTTAACATAAGAGCTAACTGTGATGTCTTTTATAATATGTTGTTGAAATTTGTGGCGTCTCTTAAATTGTGTTGTATTGTTTCCAATTTCAATGTTTAGCTGTGTTACGATGACCTGACAGGGGACTACAGATGTAAATTAGCCTTTGGGCTAATTCTAGCATATTTACATTGCTGAAAAGCTAAGATGTTCATTAATATGCACTGTCCCTTTTAAATAAATAAATAAAATTAAAAAAGACATTTTGATTCTACTCGATACCGGGCTGTTTTGGTCGATACCATAAGTGTGGAGCTGGTGCGTGAGGCAGAGAGAGAGAGAGGGAGGGGAAAAGAATAGACAGAATGGTCTGGCCAATGGCGCTTTTGTAGGCCACATGCGTAGGTGCGGTGTGGGCAGGGCTGGACTGGTAATCTGGCATACCGGGCAAATGCCCGGTGGGCCGACGCACTTGGGGGCCAGCCGGTATAGGCCCGGCCCATAAAGCAGGGACAGCGGCCCTTTGGTTCATTTTCCATACTGACACTGGGCTGGCCCAATCATCTCTTAACAGGCTCCACCCTCCCCCTATGTTTCTTGTGTCAGATGCAGTCAGTGGCTCAGAGCCAGAGATCTGTTTAGGATGGATAAACAAAAGCACAAGGGTGGTGCGGAGAAGTTGCAGGCAAAAAAAAAGTCTAGAGGTTGAAGCCTCAACATGTTCAAAAATAACAGACATGTTTAGTGCCGCAGCTTCAGTTTCCAAGCCTACAGTACCTGACGACATTTTGCACAAACAGGCGAACATAGACATAGAAGAAGAGGTGACTAGCCATGGCGGCGCCGGCGGCAACCAGGCAGAGGAGCAGGTGTCTGACAGTGAAGTCAAGGAGGGACAGAGTGAGCAGGAGAGTGTAATTGAAACGGTAAGCATGGTAGGGAGGCAGTGTTAATCAGGGCGGGTGCAGGAGGATAGTGAATGGGCCTGGCTGGGCCACGAGTCACGACGAAGATGATGATGATGATTTACCTAAATCAATGAATATTTTAATAAGACAACATAATCGTTGTCGCTATCATAAGGTCTGTCCGATTGTCACCTAAAGTTACTGCACTGACAGTGCTGGCCACTCTGTAAAATAACACAGCATAAGCTATTTTGCACTGTTTTTGTAGCTAGCAGACTTCACTTATTCAATTGCAACTTCGGCTGTCTATTCTAATGTTAACCCATTAAAACCCAGAACGGCCGTCGTCATTCTTGTCTCTCTCTCTCTCTGGATGCCCTCACTTTGTGTAGGCCCTACTCCACTTGCCACCTTTGATCACTGGTCCACTTGCACTGGTACAGTGGTCCATGGCACTTAGATCTCAGCTTTGTAGGGGTTTTTGGGAATGGAACAGTAGATATGCATATCTACAGGGACCGCAAGGATGGTTTGTACTGGTTTGTTGTGTCCGACCGATTGTGGTGGGCCGGTCTGAGCAAAAATGCCAGGGCTGTTTTATTGTCCCAGTCCAACCCTGGGTGTGCGCAGCTGTGGAAGCCGGTATGGGTGTAGGATGGACCGAAGGTGCCAGAGGAGATGGTAAAGTAGGAACATGGGAAGAAGAAAGGATGCTGGGATGGAGGGATGCATATGCTTGGGTTGATAGTGACGCTTGAGAAGTAGAGTAGGGATGAGAAAGAGGTTGGAGTGCAACTGGGTTTGATACGACCTGGCCCTGTGAGGGCTGATGTGGGGTTGTATTGTGCTTCTGTTGCCGTGGGATGCACAGCGAAGGCACTGCTGTTGCCCCGCAGTAACGCTGGTGACCCAGAAGTGCTGGGGAAGCTCGGCATTTGGGAAGTTGTGTGTTGATGCGAGTCCTTGTTTTGCTTTTTTGTCGGAGTGCTGGAAGGAGATGTTCTTGTTTGAGCTGGAAGACTGTCCGTTCAGAAATATTAGTTTCGATAGTCGCTCGAGCACTTGGACTTGAGCGAGCCGGCGAACTGCAGCTAGTCGATGCTGTGTGCTTGGAGTGCTGAAGCCAGGATCTCCCCCTGGAGCTGCTGGCGGGTGAGGGCCGGACAGTATACGAATGGTCGGAGACTGCAGACTGAGATCGCCGGGGAATATGAATAGCTGAACGCAGTCAACGTCTAGACTACGTTGTTCGGGAGAAGGAGAAGACTCCGGTATGTCTGACATTAGATGCTTGTCGAACATGTCTCTGTCTGAAGGATTGAGAACAAGTTCTGAGTCCGTCATTGGAGGTAAGTGATTTGTTTGTTTGTCATGACTCACGAGAAAGCTGAGTCGAGGGGAGGTGAAGAGAAAAGGTGTGCTTAAGTACTTGATGGTCTTAGTTCCCAAGTCTAATCTATAAAATTTAATTAGTTAAACAAGTCATTATCTGCAAAGCATTTTTTTCTACATGTCTATAAAGACTTTTTTTGTAAATGTGTCCTACAGTAAATTGATGAAGATATCTGTTGTGATGTGAATATGAATCTGTGGCCCAATAGACAGGAAAGTCAACCAGAGGGGGTGTTCCATGCTTCCATTTCTTATTTTGTAACTGTTTCCATCTTGCTGAGCAGTGATGTAAAATTGTCTTGTTTTTGTTCTGCATCACAATGATATGCTCAACAAATTACAGTACATACAGTAAATGTGTAACTATGGATCCTATCCCTATCCAGTCTCTTGCAATGTATCACTCACCACGCCATACCAAAAAAGTGCAGCCCTGTGCATTTCAGACCGTTCTGATCTCAGGGTGTCCAAAGGTGTTGACAGCCCCCTGAAGCCGCCCAAAGCCCCCTACCCTTACCATAGCCAAAAACATTAGTACCTAAACCTAAGTCACTGACTTTGTGCATGTTGACCTGTCGACTCCTTTGTGTTGCTGGGGCATAGCAAACAGTGGCATTTCATACGGACCTTTACTGTAAAATAATCATGCTTTGCAACGCTGTCTGAAAGCGTCAGTTATGATGCACAGACGAGAATGCATTTTCAATCATTGTCATCCAACCTTAGCCATAGTTTACTGATACAAATAGTTTTGCAAATGTTACGGTAAAAATGATTTTCAAAATATACCAAAGCAACTGAGAAAAACTGTAAAATTAACATATTTTGACTTTATTGACTGTATTATAAAATATTCATAAGAGTATACCACGGCCTGAGGTGAGCTATTGCTTTTATAAAATGGTTAAAGTATGGCAAAAATAAAGTAGGCTAACAGACGCACTACACTTTGACTATTTCAATAGACATTTCTTTATAAGTGCAAAAAGTAGTCCCACCAGGCTGACGGTAGGCTACGTAGCGCATGGCGGTTGATAAGCAACATACATCAATGACTAGAATTATTAGAACTATTAATTTAGATCTGTTTGCACATTGCCACTAAAAACTGTCCAGCGTCAGCAGACTGATTTTGGTAACTTGAACTTAAGATGATATTCTTGATACTGTGCGCCGGCAGCCAGCAGTGAGTAAAATAATAACAGGCTGTTGAAACCTAAACTTAAAACTTAAATGTCACAGACATCTGGGGCGAGTGGTGGACTGCTCTGTGTGTGTGAGAGAGAGAGGGAAATGTTGAATCATGTAATAAGCTCTCTCTCTCTCTGTCTCTCATTATTTATATATCTCCGCCGGTATAATGCGATCTGCAGATCTGTGTCAGATTGCATTTTAATACCAGGTGTAAATGGGTGAGACCCCCACGAAGCTCAGATTATAACTCGAACCCTGTTCATCGCGGAGTGATATGGATCTGTGTCGACATCATACCTATTGTAAACGGTCATTATATCGCTACTATGAACCAGTTACATTGCTTGATTTGAGCTACCAGTTTTATAAGTAACAAGAATGAATCAGAAATGCAGACATTCCTTCAATATCATTTATTTTTCGATATCACGGCTTTTTTTTCTCAGTTGTTTACTGAGGAAAACTGGTACGAGAGACACGATGAACACAAACTGTAATTGTCGCACCAACCCCTTGAACCAATTCTGCTAAAATACAAGCACATGTCTGGCTTCACACTCAGCTTGTAGTTTGACAGTAAAACCACATTCAAAAGACTACACACATTTCTCTACACACAGGCGTAATCATAAATGTTCTGCTAAGGATATCTATATACTGTATATCTGTCCAGTTACTGTACAAATGCAGGACATTTGTGATTTTAACAGTTTTGGACTCAGTGTGTTAGCATTTCAAAGATGTGCTGCAGATATCTTGCGTTTTGCAGGTGGTGACGTAGTGATGAGAAAAGATTTCATGGATTTTAGGGAAAGTGGTCATTGACTCCATTTTGTGTGAAAACAATGAAAAATGATTCTCACTTTGGTTCACATACACTTCTGTTTCGCTGACTGTGTGAAGAATTTTGACAGTTTGATTTCAGTTTTGACCAACGCAGGTTAGCAATTGAAAAACCAAAACATTCAAACATTTTATTTTGTTATATAGAACAAAAGGATTTAGAAAGGAAGAAAGGAAGGAAAAAGGTGATGCTGTCGAGACAATAGAGGCAAAAAGAAGCAAAGGAGGAAAAGCGATGAAGTGAGGTCTAAAAAGAAGTGAGGGAGGAAAAGCAGGATGGGAACGTGATAACAGATTAAGAGAAAGAGAAATGAGTGAAGGACACAGATAAAGGAAGTAGTGAGAGTGTCCCGTCTGTCAAACTGCAGTTATTAATAACAATAACTGGATTTACTGCAGACACACACACACTCTCAGTGAAGTGTGTGTGTGTGTGTGTGTGTGTGTGTAATTGAGTTTCATGCGGTCTAAATTTGATCCATGTCTGTTGTCACAGTGACAAGTGAGGGATTATCATCCCGCCTTTCTAATATCAGCCTGAACACTCACGCACACACACAGGCCAGGTTAGTGTAATGGAGCCTCAGAGCGACGACATATGAAAGAAAATGAAATATTAAAGGAGCTATATGTAGCTTCAGCGGCCACTAGTGGTGCT
Source organism: Lepomis macrochirus (assembly GCA_024633595.2). Lineage (NCBI taxonomy): Eukaryota > Metazoa > Chordata > Actinopteri > Centrarchiformes > Centrarchidae > Lepomis > Lepomis macrochirus. The sequence goes on along the minus strand of JALXJV020000023.1, from coordinate 524,930 downwards.
GGTTCAGGAGAACAGATTTTCACCTCTATTGCAGGACCCTGGATCTCCGTCTGATGACCTGGATAACATCCCGTCCTCACACAGAAGGGTAAGGACTGAGAGGAAATCAGAAGATAAAAGGCTGCAGCGAAAGCCAACGACTGGGCCTCAAACTCTGATTGTGGGTGACTCTGCTGTAAACGATGTAAGAAGCATGTGCAGTAAGAACACCAAAGTACTCTGAATGATATGGTTCCCGACTTGGCAGAAAGAATCCTGCGTGTCGTGGCTGCACATCCTACTGTGAAAAACATCATGCTGCACACAGGGACCAGTGAAGTGAAGCAACTGACTGAAGTGTTGAAAGAGGACTTCATCATCACCAGTGAAACATTTATTGAGGCTTTCTCCTCCACACCTGCCCTCTCACGGGTCTCAGTCAATGAGCTTGTGGATGATTTCAGTTCTAAAATTACAAATGTTATTGATGCCATTGCACCAGCCAAGGTGAAGGTGGTCTCTGGTAAGAGAAGATCTCCATGGAGAAATGCCACGCTGGTTAGAACTCAAAAAAGAGAGTGTCGAAAAGCTGAACGCAGGTGGCGGAAAACAAATCTCCAGGTTCATTATGACATCTATAAAGAGAGACTTCGCATTTATAATTTGGAGCTGAGAAATGCAAGGCGTCCTTCTTCTCTGACATCATCACCAAAAACACCAACATTGCTGCCGTCGACAGGCTAACCAACCCTCCTGTGTCTGTAGCCTTTGTGAACAATGTCTTTATTCATTTTTAATTATACAAGACAGTTTACAGAGAAACACTGTTTAAGTTCCTTCATCATTTCGGTTCATTTCCCAAAAAAACACAACACATTGCTCTCTTCTCCCATACAAAACTACACAAAGGGATCAGACAAGAGTCAGTGTAAATGCAAAACAAACATTGCAAGGTACCCAGAAAATATGCATTGCTGTACTTTACACACACACACACACACACACACACACACACACACATATATATATATATATATATATATATATATATATATATATATATATATATATGTATATATATATATATATATATATATATATATAGATATATCCAAGCTCCAATAACTGGTGGATCAGACTTTTTCCAGCTAAGCTATCATTCTTTTAGCTTGTAATATAGCGAAATCTATAAATTTACTCTGCTGGTGATTTAGTTGAAGGTTCTTTGGATGTAAGTGTAGCAAGATAATTTTTGCATCTAGAGGAATATTCAAGGATAAAATTGTCTTTGTAATATTAATCACTTCCACCCAAAATTCTCTAATAATGCTGCACTTCCAAACACAATGCACAAATGATCCCTGAGCTTCTCTGCATTTAAAGCATGTATCAGGGATATTTTTATTAAACCTATTTAGTTTGACTGGAGTTATGTAAGTCTGCATCAACCAGTTATAATGAAGTAGTTTGTGTGAGGTCATCGTTGGTCAGCAGGAGCCGTGCGGGGTATATGATCCGGTGTTTGTCCAGTCCGTGTTCCCGCAGCCGCTTCCTCGTGCCGTCGTACTTCCTCTGTTGCTTAAACCTCCATTGGAAGGTCAGGAAGAAATCTTATTTTGTCGTTTTTATACGTCACCTCTTTCTGTATCCGCGCAGCTTTCAAGATATTTTCTCTGTCCTAGTTTTAACACTTGATGATGATGGCTCTCGGATACATGGTGGAACTTTGGCTTGCTGTAATCCGGTGTGCTCTCTCCAAAACTGGTGGCGTTATGTTCAGATTATCCGCTATCCATTATTCCATAAAGGAGCAGGTGTCATTGCCTTCTTCTTTCTTGGGTATGCCCAGCACACACAAGTTGTTACGTCTGCTCCTCCCTTCTAAATGTTGAACTTTGTTAGTGAAGTTTTTTGTCTTGCTCTCAAGACATTTGGACATTCCTTTTGTCTCTTTTTTAATTTTGTCTGTTTATACGGTCTCACTCTGGAATATAATGAAGCATTTATTGAAAAACAACTGAGCACAAGGAAAACGGGTTTGCTCACCGCGCCACCATAACTGGAAGTCCCTCAGCCTCTGAACTTCTATCCACCAGGGCCTGCAATGAATCTGCCTCCTTCTTCACAGACAAAATTCAAAAATCAATCAATCCATATTGCATGATACAATTCCATTCTATTAACCGTAAAAAACTGGAGGACATAATGCAATATCTGAAATCCTCCTCATGCTGCTTTCATATTCTGCCAACAGGTTTTTTAAAAAATGTGTCTAAATGCATGGCCTCAGATCTACTACAAATTGGGTCTACTCTCAGGGTTTTTCCCACAGGCCCTGAAAACTGCAGTCATTAAGCCACTTTTAAAAAAGAGCAATCTAGACAGTTCACTAATGAGGAATTATAGGCCCATATCATATTTCCCATTTTTAAGTAAAATCATTGAAAAGGCTGTTTTTCAACAGCTTAGTGCTTTCTTGGCACTAAATATCTGTTTTGATGTCTTCCAGTCAGGATTGCTGCATTTGTCACGGTCGACCACAACATGTTACAAACCAGACTTGAAGCTGGGTTGAATCCTACTTAAAGGACAGGGACTACTTTGTGTCTATAGGTAACTACACATCTGAGCTGACAAAAATGACATGTGGAGTTCATCAAGGCTCCATTCTGGGGCCTCTTTTGTTTAACATCTACATGCTTCCACTGGCTCAGATTATGAACAACAACAAAAAATGTTACCATAGTTATGCAGATGATAAACAGATTTATATAACCTTATCACCGGGGGACTACGATCCCATACAAGTGCTGAGTAACTATTGAATAAATCAACAAATTGGATGTGTTGACTTCAAAATACTGCTGTTGGTTTAAAGCACTGAATCGTTGAGCCAAAATACATTTCTTGTCTTCTGCTTCGTTCATCTGTGCTACAGTTAGCTAGCTGCTGCTGCCTTACATCACTATAGGCTAGTAGAAACCAATCACTCCACATTTGCTTCATACCGTTACATATGAAACAGCTGCTGGCATTCATCAATGAGACCTCAAGATGGAGACAGAGAGACCACAGAAGTTATTGATCAGGTATTGTTAGTTATTAGTCAGTGTGTCAGTGGACTCGGTAGGGGGGGGGGGGGGGCAGAGACGGGGGAGGGGGAAGGGGGAATATTATCTAATGGATTTTCTCTGAATGGAAAGCAATTAAAACTCAACATCAACACCATTAACCCCGAACGTGTGTGTGTGTGTTTCTGATTCGCTGCTAATCCTGGTTAAATTAATGAGAAGAAAGTTAATTTGTGGTTTTGACCCTTTTCTGCTCAGAAAAAGGATTACACACAACAATACAACACACACACACACAACAAGACAACGCACACACACATTTTCAGTGTGTGTGTGATGATGAATGAAGGGTAGGAATGAGAGACGACATGTTTACTCAGGCTGTCTTTTCAAATCTCTAATGAGTGAACACACAGGCACTTAAAGACACACACACAAATGCACACACACACTAAAACACATGCACGCGCGCACACACAGACACGCACTGTGTGGAGTCATCAGCGAGTTGGATGAGGTCGTTATAAAGGTCTTGTTATTAAATTAATCTCTCTCATTATTTTTGACCCTCTGAGCTTCTGTACACGCCCAGACACACACACACACACACACACACACACACACAGAATCACTGTTTCCTGTCTACCTCTGTTAGACTGATGAGGAGCCTCCAAGTCCAGAAGCTCAGGCTGTTTTCGAAACAGAAGGCAGCTGCCTCGATACCATAACAGACAGCTGCCTCAGAAGGAATCACTTTCAAGTGAAGGCACTTCTGTTTACATTAGTTTCGAACAGACTTCGAAGGCAGCACGTGGCGTCAGCACGCCATGTTGCATCTCTTCTGGCTGTCAGAAGACATGCTAGCCTTAGCATCAGCTAACTAGCCATTGAAAAGCCAGACGGCTAACAGACGCTTCACAATTCAGACTGAACAAACTTGGTTGGTTTCACTCACGGGCTGATATGATAGTTCAGTGTTAAGTTCTTGCTAGATTTTCAAAAATCAAAGCGAGAAAACTACTAAAAAGTTTTAAAAACGTATCATAATAAAAATTCAGCTTGTTTTTCCGCCATCTTGACCAGGCTTTTAAAAGCTCTGTCAGCCGCAGCCGAGCTGCTTTGTGGGTAATAGTCAGCCTCAAGTCACCATCGCTGCTGCCTTCAAAACTGACTGTTACTCAGAGACCGACAGCTCAGAATCCAACAGCTCAACATATTTCTGTCTCCAGGACCATCAGCACAGGTTCACCTCAAGTCTGGGTTCTTTCTCCTCTTCTCCAACAGCTGCACCTCCAGCCACCAGACCATCAAGCTCCTGAAGTTTGCTGGTGACACCATCCTCAGGGCGCTCATCTATGGTGGGGATGTGCCCGCCACAGGTGGGATATTGACCATCTGGTGTCCTGGTGCAGCCAAAACCACCTGGAGTTCAATGCTCTGCAGACTCTGCACTCCCCCATCACCCTGTGTGACTCCGGAGTCCACTTCCTGGGCACCATCATCTCCAGTGGGAGCTGAACATCACCACCCTCACCAAGGCCCAGGTACAGGTCCTGTACGCATCCAGGACCTGTACTCCCCCATGACCCTAAGCAGGAAAGGTTGTAGCTGACTCCTACCACCCTGGACACAAACTGTTTCAGACACTCCCCTCCAGCAGAAAGCTGCGGCCCATCAGGACCAGAACCACATGCCACAAGAACAGTTTCTTCCCATCTGCAGCCTCATCAACAAGGGCCGGGACACCGACAGACTCTGACTCTCACGCCCCCCTTCTACAGCACATGTAAATATCCACGCAGTCTTTCTTATTCCGTTATATTGTACATCTTGGCAATTTCTTTGTTAGGTTCATGTTTTTGTTGAGCACCACATCCCCAACTTTCCTTGTCTGTGTGAACCTGCTTTGCTATAAAGCTGATTCTGATAACTAGCATCATGTGACGGCTGAGCCTGATCGGTTGTTATTGATCAGGAACAGAGATCCTGATGTTGAACCAGGGTTAGGGTTCGGCGTGTGTGTGATTGATCAGTCGGAGCTAGCTCCTCCCTCCTCATTTACTCCACTGAGTAAATCAACCGCTCCTCACATACACTCATTATTCAGTCTGTGTGTTTTATGCTAATTCGGCCGGTGACTGATGGAAACACCAGAACCACACACACTGGTGTATTCTCTCTCTAATTAAAACCTGGTAGGATTGGCTGGAGAGTACACACACATCAGGAGCTGTTGGTGCACAAGATAACACTCTGTTACGTTTATTAAATATTGATCCTCGTCAGTCTACAGGCCCGTCCTGCACACTCTGATGGGATTGGACGGCTCGTTGTTTCTGTCTGATCAGTTACATGAAAATTTATCAATGAAAGCTGTGAGAGCAGTTTGTTCCTCTATTAGAGAAAATACACCTTCCAGTCTGTTTAATACTGACGTGATATCAGAAACCTCCTCTGTACAGTCAGCACATTGGTTGTGACCTGCCCTCGTATCTGCCAGAGCTTTTAAAACATAAGCTAATGCAAACTGTTGTCAGTTAATAATTAATATTTCTTGTTGGGAAACGTAATTATATGACTCAGTTACATCAGTGGGTAGTTCAGTTACTCAGCAGCTCGGTCAGTTTCCCATCTTCTATTTTTAACCCCAGCAGAAATAAAAATTAAGACATTAAGGTTCAACAAGCTGCTGTTCAAACACAACCAGGGGCGCGTTCATGCAAGTTACCACTCAGTGAGCCACAACAGGTTTGCTGCTTTTTGTCGGGGCTGAGCTCAGCCCAGTTGACTTCTTAATGTAGCGTACCTGTGGCTAACATTAGCATTCTAACAACACAACATTTAAATATGACTCAGGAGTCTTTCTCCTTCTTTGGTAGGATGTACTTAAATAAAACAACCCTCACGTTTTTACGGGGTTCCCCCATATTTTTTAACCTTTCTAAAAATAAAAAAAACACTGGGCATGTTTAAAATGTTTGCTATATTCCCCTCTAGTAAAGCTGGTGGCAATATGTACAACATTAGCTTTTAGAGCTGCTAATAATAGAAGATGAAGAAGAAGGAGAAGAACAGCAGCGTGAGGTTGGACAGTGCAATGCTCTACAGCTATACGCAGTATTTCACTCACATATCCCTAAAAATAGATATGTGCGAACTGAAAAAAATATTTAGGATATACAGACTGCAACATACAGTAATCCTCCTGTGTTAATGATTATAATTATTGAATTACCAATGCTTTTTGCACAGTCTACATTGGTCTCTGGTGGTAAACTACATATGAAGTTATAATGAATATAGTAACTATAAATACTACATTACATTATTCTATATTCTATAGTATGAAATTAACACAATACTTTTTGTTTAATGTTGGAAAGTTTATTTAGAATTTATAAGAATGTTTACCAATCCCAATGTGGACAGGTGTGAATTAAAAACAAATGATAATTCAATTTTCAATTCAATTTTATTTATATAGCGCCAAATCACAACAACAGTTATCTCACAGCGCTTTTCATAAAGAGCAGGTCTAGACCGAACTCTGAAGTTATTTACAGAAGCCCAACAATTCCCACCAAGAGCAAGCACTAGGCGGACACAGGCAAGGAAAAACTTCCTTTAAGAGGCAGAAACCTCGAGCAGAACCATGTCTCAGGGTGGGGGCCATCTGCCTCCACTGGTTGGGGTGAGGGGAGAGAGAGAGAGAGAGAGAGCAAGAGAGAGAGAGTAGAGGGAGGCAGCCTACACAGTATACACATAGAGGTACAGACAATAAAGGTAATGTTGCTATAGACTGAATGAAAAATGGTACAGATATTTGTAGTAATGTTAATGATAGTAATAACAGTAATAATAGCAATAGGACTAGTAATAGCAATTGCAACTGTAGCAGAGGGCGTCGAGCAGGAACACGGGGGCAGCAGGAGACTCCCAACCACAGATCCAGACTCCACAGCTCCAGAGCCAGGAACACCCGCAGGAAGTGACAGGAGGAGGAAGCACACGACCACGGGAGAGGGAGAAAAAATTGAGTTAGTAACATGCATTAATGGGATGAGGTTGCACTCAGAGAGAAAGAGAGAAGAGGAGAGAGGAGCTCAGTGCATCATGGGAAATCCCCAGCAGTCTAGCCTATAGCAGCATAACTAAGGGATGGTTCAGGACTCACCTGAGCCAGCCCTAACTATAAGCTTTATCAAAAAGGAAAGTCTTAAGCCTACTCTTAAATGTAAAGACGGTGTCTGCCTCCCGAACCCAAACTGGAACCTGGTTCCACAGGAGAGGAGCCTGATAGCTGAACGCTCTGGCTCCCACTCTACTTTTGGAGACTCTAGGAACCACAAGTAACCCTGCATTCTGGGAGCGCAGTGCTCTGGTAGGGTAGTAAGGTACTATGAGCTCTTTAAGATAAGAATGTGCCTGACCATTAAGAGCTTTGTATGTGAGAAGAAGGAATGATTTTAAAATTATATTCTGGATTTTACAGGAAGCCAATGCAGAGAAGCTAAGACAGGAGAGATATGATCTCTTTTACTGGTTCCTGTCAGAACACGTGCTGCAGCATTCTGGATCAGCTGAAGAGTCTTAATGGACTTTTTCGAAGAGCCTGATAATAAGGAATTGCAGTAATCCAGTCTAGAAGTAAGAAATGCATGGACTAGTTTTTCTGCATCATTTTTAGACAGGATGTTCCTGATTTTTGCAATATTACGTAGGTGAAAAAAGGCGGTCCTTGAAATTTGCTTAATGTGAGAGTTGAACGACATGTCCTGGTCAAAGATAACTCCAAGATTTCTCACAGTGGTGCTGGAGGCCAGGGCGATGCCATCCAGGGAAACTATATCTTTAGATAATGCGTCACGGAGGTGCTTAGGGCCTAGAACAATAACTTCAGTTTTATCTGAGTTTAACATTAGAAAATTGCAGGTCATCCAGGTTTTAACATCCTGAAGACACATTTGAAGCTTAGCTAACTGATGAGTTTCATCTGGCTTGATCGATAGATATAACTGAGTATCATCTGCATAACAATGAAAGTTTATGGAGTGTTTCCTGATAATATTGCCTAAAGGAAGCATATATAAAGTGAAGAGGATTGGTCCGAGCACAGATCCTTGTGGAACTCCATGACTAACTTTAGCATGCATGGAGGACTCATCGTTAACATGTACAAACTGAAATCGATCTGATGAATAGGACTTAAACCAGCGTAGAGCGGTTCCTTTAATGCCTATGAAATGTTCCAGTCTCTGTAATAGGATCTGATGGTCAATGGTATCAAATGCAGCACTAAGATCTAGTAAAACCAATACAGAGACAAGTCCTTTGTCTGATGCAGTTAGGAGGTCATTAGTAATTTTCACCAGTGCTGTCTCTGTGCTATGATGAGCTCGAAATCCTGACTGAAAATCCTCAAATAAACTATTGCTATGTAGAAAGTCACACAGCTGTTTGGCAACTGCTTTCTCCAGGACCTTAGAGAGAAATGGAAGGTTAGATATAGGTCTATAGTTGGCTAAAACGTCTGGATCCAGGTTGGGCTTTTTCAGAAGAGGTTTAATTACAGCTACTTTAAAGTACTGTGGCACATAGCCTGTTGATAAAGACAGATTGATCACATCCAGCAGAGAAGTGCCAACCAAGGGCAAAACTTCTTTAAGCAGCCTAGTCGGGATGGGGTCTAAGAGGCAGGTAGATGGTTTAGATGAAGAAATTATTGAAGTTAGTTGATAAAGATTGAGGGAAGCAAAGCAGTCTAAACATATAACTGGTTTTACAGCTGTTTCTAAAGTTCCTGAGTATAGAGTTAAGTTGGTGCCAGTTGAGGGCAGGTCTTGGTGGATTTTGTTTCTAATAGCTAGGATTTTATCATTAAAGAAGCTCATAAAGTCATAACTACTGAAAACTATGGGAGTACTTTGCTCAATAGAGCTGTGACTCTCTGTCACCCTGGCTACAGTGCTGAAAAGAAACCTGGGGTTGTTCCTATTTTCCTCTATTAATGACGAGTAGTACGCTGCTTTGGCATTACGGAGGGCCTTCCTATAAGTTTTAAGACTATCTTGCCAAATTAAACGAGAATTTTCCAGTTTGGTAGAACGCCAATTCCTCTCGAGTTTCTGTGATATTTGCTTTAATTTGCGAGTTTCAGTATTATACCATGGAGCTAACCGTCTTTGTTTTAGTAATCAACTTTCGATTAGGAGCAGTGGGCAGCTGTTGTGCAAAAAAATCAGGTTCCACTCAGTTTGCTAGATTCAAAGTCCAGAAATTCGTTATTAATTATTACACCATGGAAACCCTACAAGATCTATAATTGCTGTAATTAAATTCACAAAAGACTTTACACAATTGCATGAAATGAAAATGACATTAAAATGCTGAATCAACATCTGCACAAACAAATTTAGGTTTGATTTAATTCCCACATGGGAAAGAGAAATCTGCACTGCACTGAACTGAAACACCGTCCTGAACACGCGCAGTTTGTTCTGGTGAAAGATGGTGGAGTCACATATGAAGGTGAACAACACTGAGAGCATTTAGTTTTTCTATAAATGAGTTTAAATCCTGCTTTAATGGGTTCTCGTTCCCAAACAATGCAGACATCCTGTAATATGCTATCAGATGTTTAAATGCTCAGATGTTGGAATCAGACCTCCAGCCCTCATGCAGGATCCATATTAAACAGCCCTGTGTGTCAGTAACATAACGACCCTTCTGGTGATTGGTTGACTTTGGTGGCGTCTTTGACTGCTGCTCCGCTGTGTTCTGGTCATTATTCTAATGGTCGAAATGTGTTTCCAGCAGCTGGAACATCCAGACGGGTCCAAGCTGAACTTCTGATCAGCCGTCTGAAAGCTGCTGATCTCAGAGTGTTTTCTGGTTTACTGCCAGCAGGATCTCAGGAACCAATCACACGCCAGCTGCTGAAATTACAAACTGCTGCTGGATCTTTGCTTCCATCACACTTTCTTTTTTCTGGGCACATTTAGCAGATAAACTGTTGATGTGAGGAGTTGAAGCAGACTGTCAGAGGAGTTTTAATCTAATAACCGCCTCCTCCATCTATCTGCTGATTGTTTCTGCAGCTCAGTTATTATTTTTCTTCTTCTGTTATAAAACTTTGTGCAGTCCGTCGGCCACTCAGCGCTGATAAATAGCAGGTGATGGATGTCGGCTCCTCGGCCCTGATAGTTCCTCTCCGACCGCTACATGAAAGGAAGAAAGACTATTATTTCTTATCATCTTCTTAACATTATAAGCAGTGGAGTGTTATCAGGGGAGCAGAGAGGAGGTGCTCTGATAGACTGTCACCTCCTCTCCTCCGATAGCATCGCACAGAGATGAGAGGGGGAGGACGAGTGAGGAGGAGGCGGGGGGTGAATGACAGAGATATTACCGCCGTGGAAGATTTGAGCGGTGATTTCCTCCATGACAAATGACCCAGCAAGGAGAGGAGGAGGAGGAGGAGGGGAGGAGGAAGAGGTGTGGACAGCAGACCAGCTGACAGCTCAAATTATAGAAGAAAATATCATCTGATCTGCAGCCTGACGGCCGGCGAGCTCTGAAACACATCAGTTTACTGCAGCAGTTGGATCTGCCAACAGCAGAGAGTTTCAGTGAACCCTCAAACTCCAGAGTCCCAAAGTATCCGAAGACGCAGGAGTTTTGGTGAAATGTTTCTAAAATGAAGGAGGTGACATGTTGAATGTTTCCACCATCAGCTGCAGAATCTGGCCCATCCTGTCAGAACTCAGACCCGACGCCTGGAGAGGAACATACATAACATACTACAAAGTCACAGCAACGTGCTTCATTCCACGCACTGCTGTGAATTTTTCTACTCACATCTCGTAAAAAGAGAAAGAAAAAAGAAAGAGAAAAAACAAACAGAACAGAAAGCAATATAACATGTTTCTGTAAACATGTCGTAACAAAAAAATGAGTTAAATGGTGATGAGGAGGACACTTTTATGGATCAGGCATCAGTTCCAGGTACTTTACAGTCTGGTGTAGAGAGCTGACACGTACCTGTTCTTCGGTCTGAAGGTCCGTATTACGCCTGCAGGCGGGGCTGAACTCTATGCCCCGCCTCCCTCATCGTCAGGCCAGGGTTGAAAGCATGGTCCACCACAGGGGCCCTAATTTCATCAGAGATGTGTCTACATTTATTGCCTGGTCCCCTTTCTTGTGCTCCTCTTCCTCTTCCTGCTCCTGCCTCCATGTTTGCACATTTCTCAGCTACATGACTATCTGTGTTATATCACTGTGTTTTAATGTGTGTGTGTGTCATTTTGAATGGAAGTGTTTAACCCAATAACACAGTGTGGTAATGTGAGAAACTGTGTGTAGTGTATAATTATATATATAATGATGATGATGATGATGATGGAGAAGGAGGAAGCAGTGGGGTGGAACAAACAGAAAGTGACAGAACGCATACACGCAGCTTCATCAACACGTCAGGAGACATTTTAGTTAGCATGTTCTGCTGAAAGGCTATTGTTGTCATTCACACACACAGTGAGTGCTCCATTATCCAGCTGTTGTTCAGGCCGATTCATTATTAATGACTTCACTTTAGTGTCTTTCACCTAAATCGGACGATCGAGGTTCAACATCAATAAAACAACAGACTCTCTCTCTGACTGACTGACTGACAGCTCTCTCGTGTCATGTGACAGGAGACACGTTAAGGATTTTCAAGAAGTAAAGTGTTCATGCATTCAGCTCTACTGCTGTTGTGATCAGCAAAAAAACATCTGGACGGATTCATGGGATGTTCAAATCAAGATCAACTGGACATCCGTTGGCCTTGATTTGAAGCTTCTAAGGATAACCCTGACCTGGATGACTGAGAACCTTCATAGACATCATAGATATCAAGGTTACAGTACAGTTATTCATTTTCTTATGTAGGATACTTTTACTTTACTTTTACTTTTTTATTTAAACAGGAAAAGATTAAAACAATCGGGCCTGACTCAGTAGAAAACTGATTTTCAGCAGGTTCCTGTTCTGCAGAACATAAATACCTCATACACAACAGAACTCCAAAACCATACAATAACAACAGACACACAAACCACGAGAGTAAACATAAGCATCAGCAGGAGGCCATAAAGCCATCTCAGTGGTCACAGATATACCTGATATATATATACCAGATATATTTACATCACAAGCATGAGAAGCATTCAAAGAACCCAAAATGTTAGTTATATCACTTTGTGCAATTTCAGAAAAGGAGAATTGCTGAGATGCTGCTGGTACCAATGGGAGAAACTGAGGAACAATAAATCCAGAAGATAATTCCTGAACAGATGCAATAAAATACTCGTTGAAAGAATTAGCAATTTTATCATGATCGGTGAGAAGAGTACCATTTATGGTTAATTGTAAACTGTTATTATTATTTTTTTTATTTTCACCAGTTATAGATTTAATTGTTTTCCATAATGTTCTTGGATTGGAAACCATTCGATTAATTTGATTTTTAAATATAGCTGTTTTGTTTTGAATAATTCATATTTGCAGTTATTTCTGAACTGTGTGAAAATAAGCTTAGCCTCAGGTGTTTTTAATGATCTGTATGCTTTCAAAGAGGTGGCCTTCTTTTTTAAAAGCTGCAAAATGTCAGGAGTTACCCAAGGTATTGTATTTTGCCTGATATGTATTTTACAAGTAGTAGTAAATTTTTGACGTATTGTCTCCACTCTTTTATGAAAATTTGACAGAACATGATCAGGATCTTGCAAAGACATCTCATTACTCCAATCAGTATCAGCAAATTCAGCATTAAACTGAGACAATTTTGAATTTGGTACTTTAATTTTTTAATGTAACTATTTTTATGAGATCTTGGCTGTTTAAGACATTTTCTAATGACATATATAAGTGAATGATCTGAAACCGCTGTATTTATCACTCCAGATATACCATACTTAGAAGGTTGATTAGTGAAAATGAGATCCAAAATAGAATTTCGTGTTTTACCAAATCTGGTGGGATCTTTGATTAATTGATGAAGACCATGTTTTATGGCAGTTGCTTTCAAAAGCTTAGATGAATTATCAATCCAATTCAAATTAATGTCACCTAGAATAACAAGCTCCTTAGTTTTTACAGATTTTATTGAGTCAGAAAGCTGCAGTAAATATGCAGTTGAACAGACATTTGAAGACTTGTATGTCACAATAATAGTAACTGAGAATTGATTTGTAAAGTGAACAACTAATTGAAGTGACTCAGAAATTGTTGAAAGTTTTACTACAGAATGTGCATATTTATTATTTACATAAAGAGCAACACTGCCCCCAATTCTATCAGTCCTGTCTCTGCGATACAATGAATAATCTTCAATCGCAAGAAAGGAATCTGATATAACAGATAACTTTTTTGTGCTTTAACAGGTTTAGAACTAAAGACTAGAATAACAGGAGGAGATTTAAATAGCAACTGAGGTATTGTCGTTGTGTCTATAGGTTGTTGTCGCATTACACAGCAATTGAGATAGGTCCATGCGAGGGACACCTGCATGTAAACCCAGGCCCAGAGTGTTATTTAAAACATAAGTATAAAATCGCAGGAAATATAGAAAAGTGGACATAAAGACATTTTTTCAGGACCAGGGTTAAGTTCAATATTTCCAAAAATTAAAAGAGCAGAGAGTAAGAGTCTTGATAAGGACTGCTTATTTACAGTAGTGTCTCTCGTGTCTAAAGGTTTAAACTTAAAGTCATTTACCCACCGGTGGAAGATGATAGCGCGGGTAGAAATGATTGTCCGTTCAAACTGAGGAATGATGTCAACACGAGGGGCAAAACTTGTATGATCCTCCGATCGTATGTACAAGGAAGTGTTCCGCAGAGCTGGAGCAATGCAAGGCTGGCCAGACGACAGCTAGGCTTGCTCTCCAGACACGACTCCTCTGTGTTGATAACCGGGCAGACACCCTAATCCGCCTGGACCGATCGCAGGTCCCCCGCCATCCATAGAAGCAGCAGGACGGAGCATATCTGACACGGTCCTGGACACGCAATACCATGACCGCAAGACCTTGTGCACCGAGCCAGCAATCTCCCAGGTCTCATACGTCTCACCGCCGCGGCCACATTTCCAGGCCAGGCACCCCCACTCAGGCTCAGCCACTCTACAAGATGGTCAGGGACTTGGACAACACCAGGAACAGTTGTTATGCCACACAGACACACTGCAGCAACAACACAGCGAAGAACCCAATTCAGCTGGTGTAATAAAGGCTCTTCGCCGGATTCACGTTGAGCTTTAACGTTAGTTGTTGAAGAGTGCCAGTGTTGGCGTTTGTGAGTTGTCCAAACAGAGTAGTTGACCCATACTTTACGGCACTGGAACATGTGAAACAACAATATAACTAAAACTGCAATAAATCTGGCAAAAACCAGACCTGCAGACGTCTGTCATGCCAGATATTTGGTGTTAATCTGCAGCAGTGTTTCACAGCTCACAGCGGGTGCCGCCATCTTTTCCAGCCATCAGGATTTCAGCTGCTCAACAGTTCTGGGTCTCCTTTATTGTATTTTAGATTTCTTGATGTGCAAATGTGGTTTGGCATTGTCTGAAATTAGAAAGGCCGCCAGCCCACAGGACACTTTTCCACCTCAGTCCATCTTTAATGTGCTGGGGCCACAGAACGCAGAGGCCTTTCTGGATATAGTACAGTATCCCCTTTGCATAGGAGGGTTTCAGCTTCCATGTGTGGAGCTGTTGGTTTGTGTGGAGTGTGGAATCCTGCCTGGTTCTGATGCCGTCTGAGGGCCCGAATGTCATGGCCATTTTCAGCCTTGTCTCTTACATTCTGAGATTTCTTCTGAGATTTCTTCCTTTTAATGATATGATGTACTGCAGACGATGAAACTCCAGATTATTTTCAATTTCACGCTGAGAAACACTATTCTTAAATTGTCTTTCGCTGAGTGGTGAACTCCTCCCCAGCTTTACTACAGAAAGACTCATTTTATAACCCATCACGTTGCTAACCTGTCGCCAGTTGACCTCATTAACTGTGAGATGTTCCACCACCTGTTTTCTTTTATCATTACAGTTTTTTCCAGTCTTTTGTTGCCGCTGTCCCTAATTTTTAGGTGGCGCTAAATAGCAGAGTTTCAGGAGTGGACCACACATCAACCACATCATCGCCAGCATTTCCATAAATACCCACACGTCCTAACTCCTCCACTTCTCTCTTGTATCCTGCACCGCCCCCCCCCCTGTCCTGCCTCCTAATCTTCCTCCTCTCCATAGGGTTATAAGAGGGTCTGTCGTGCCCGGGTGCTACGGCGGATTTCCCTATCGTAGCTTCCCACAACTCTTCAAACGCCTCTACGACAACCGCAAGTCTCGTGACATCTTCTGTTTCGATCATCAATAAATCATTTAATCATACCTGTTGGGGGTTAGGGTAGGGTTTACCGTGTTGCTGGCATCAAATTCACAGCGAGCAATTCATTTTCCAAAAATAAAAATAATAATAAAATGTCTGTTTCAACATTTGATGTTGAAGAGTCTCTGTGCTATTTTGAATCTCATTTTGTGTGTGTGTGTGTGTGTGTGTGTGTAGTGCAGGTAGCGTGTGTGTGTGTGTGTGTGTGCGTGTGTGTTTGTGTATGGAGGCCAAACGGTGTGTTTAAGTGCATCATCCAGGTCATTATGTCTCATTGAGTCTCAATATTCAAACAAATCAATGTGTGTAAATGATGCATTAGCCCCGCCTCCTCCTGAATTAATAAACATATTAGTGAACCTGCGGCCAATAGGAATGCAGCATCCATTCATTCATTGTTTTAATAAATCTGTGTGTGTGTGCCTGAGATGAGATGCTCTCTGACAAGACATTAAAACATGAGAGGAACTCACCACCTCATTAATAATTCATGAGCTCAGCTGCTCATTAATAGTTCATAGCTGAGAAGCTTGTTAATATTCGATGATGACAGAGAGACCAGCCGCCCAATCAGATTACATCAATGGGATGAGAGAGAGACTCATGTGTATGTGGAATGAGACCAGACACATTCCTTTCATGAACTGTCGCCTACTTCAGGATGATTGACCCTTCACCTGTAACATCATGAGGATCTCCAGTGTCCTGCCAGGAGAAACTCTCAATAGACCCCTAAGACCTGGGAGTCAAGGGTCATGTGACCAACAAGGTTACATGAGCTGGCATGGCTGCAAAGTGAAAAGTGATGAGATAATGTGCTTCTACCTGTTTCTTTTGAAGTTTAGACCTGCCCTAATGTGTTTCACCTGTGTCTCGTTTTCTCCATTTATTAAGTCTTTGCCTCAAAGGTGTTTGGTTTGGTAGGTCATTCCAACACGCTCCAGGGTTCTACCTGTCAGGCTGTTTCAGTGTTCTACCTGTCGGCCTGTTTCAGTGTTCTACCTGTCAGACTGTTTCAGTGTTCTACCTGTCGGCCTGTTTCAGTAACCCTGTCAGACTGTTTCAGTGTTCTACCTGTCGGCCTGTTCCAGTGTTCTCCACCTGTCAGGCTGTTTCAGTGTTCTACCTGTCAGACTGTTTCAGTGTTCTACCTGTCAGGCTGTTTCAGTGTTCTACCTGTCAGGCTGTTTCAGTGTTCTACCTGTCGGCCTGTTCCAGTGTTCTACCTGTCAGACTGTTTCAGTGTTCTACCTGTCAGACTGTTTCAGTGTTCTACCTGTCAGGCTGTTTCAGTGTTCTACCTGTCGGACTGTTTCAGTGTTCTACCTGTCAGACTGTTTCAGTGTTCTACCTGTCAGGCTGTTTCAGTGTTCTACCTGTCGGCCTGTTCCAGTGTTCTACCTGTCAGACTGTTTCAGTGTTCTACCTGTCGGCCTGTTCCAGTGTTCCTACCGGTCAGGCTGTTCCAGTGTTCTACCTGTCGGACTGTTTCAGTGTTCTACCTGTCAGGCTGTTTCAGTGTTCTACCTGTCGGCCTGTTCCAGTGTTCTCACCTGTCAGGCTGTTTCAGTGTTCTACCGGGTCAGACTGTTTCAGTGTTCTACCTGTCAGGCTGTTTCAGTGTTTCTACCTGTCAGGCTGTTTCAGTGTTCTACCTGTCGGCCCTGTTCCAGTGTTCTACCTGTCAGACTGTTTCAGTGTTCTACCTGTCAGGCTGTTTCAGTGTTCTACCTGTCAGGCTGTTTCAGTGTTCTACCTGTCAGACTGTTTCAGTGTTCCTACCTGTCGGCCTGTTTCAGTGTTCTACCTGTCGGCCTGTTCCAGTGTTCTCACCTGTCAGACTGTTTCAGTGTTCTACCTGTCGGCCTGTTCCAGTGTTCTACCTGTCAGACTGTTTCAGTGTTCTACCTGTCAGACTGTTTCAGTGTTCTACCTGTCAGGCTGTTTCAGTGTTCTACCTGTCAGACTGTTTCAGTGTTCTACCTGTCGGCCTGTTCCAGTGTTCTACCTGTCGGCCTGTTCCAGTGTTCTACCTGTCGGCCTGTTTCAGTGTTCTACCTGTCGGCCTGTTCCAGTGTTCTCACCTGTCAGGCCTGTTTCAGTGTTCTACCTGTCGGCCTGTTCCAGTGTTCTACCTGTTGGGATGTTGCCTTGTATATATCTTGTTATGATTTGATGCTATACAAATAAAAATCAATAAGAGGACTGGGTACCAGATCAGGGTCAAAACACCTGATCAGGACACCTGTCGCTTCAATCCCGTCCACACTGGACAGAGAAAAGACCAAAGGTTTCTCATGATGAGACTTTTCTAAACCAGCTGCCTGATCAGATATAAAAGACCCTGAATGGACCCAGTATGAAAACAGTGGCTCTGACTGGTTTCACTGGAATCTTTAATTATAAAACCTTTGGCATCCTAATTGGACCCTAAAACTTCTGCTGAGAGATCTGACCTCTCTCAGTAGCGGCAGAGTCAGGAACAGACCCTGAATGAAGAAAACTTCTTTCCTCCCCAGCTGCTTCACAAAGTGTCGACCTCTTTGAAATGTGAGTCTCTGCAGAACCTGAGGAGCAAACTCAACTTTCCAAACCAAATCCCAGCGACGCAGCTGGTTGGATGGAAATGAATTTTCTCTCAGATATTAACGAGAAAAAACAACGCAAAATCAAATACCCATCAGCCCCTCTGTCTGCCTGCCCTCCATCTAGAGTCTGTATATATACGTAGGATTTGTTTCCATTTACATGGACAGCGTTGGGTTATTACAGCCATAATTACTGCGCTGCAGCGGCCCGTCACCGCCTTCATATCTGCCAATAAACCGCCGACCAAACGCCGACCGCCACACTGAAGCAGGGCATCATGGGAATGAAATTAAGTCTTGATTTGGAGAGTGTGCGGGGCGGCCGGAGCGCCGCTCAGGTTAAATGAAAAGATGACTGCAGCTGGTTTGGTGAGGCTGTTCATTTGTTAGCGGACGCTGTAGGTTCGATTCCCCCAGAGGCCGCTGCCGCTGCAGCCGGGGAAGCCTGTCCGCATCACATCAGCGCCACGGCAACGGAGAACGAATATGAAGGGAGATGATGTTCCCCACGGAAACGTGGCGTAAATAAACTCTTATGGAAATGTTCGTCTGTAACGTCGTTTTGTCACAATCAATTTCCCATTACCCGTCACCGCGGCAACGTATGCCATAATATACCACACACACACACACACACACACACACACTGTGACTGAAATTCAGTTTGAACAACGAAGACGGAAAAATGAAAAGAAACCAGGAGGGAGTTTAAAACAAAGTTAGTATGTAGAGAGAGAGAGAGGAGGAGGAGGAGGAGGAGGAGGAGGAGGACAGAGGAGGGGGGAGAGATGGAGAGGAGGAAGAGGAGAGAGGAGGGGAGAGAGGAGAGGAGGAGGAGGAGGAAGAGGAGAGAGGAGGGGGGAGAGAGGGAGAGGAGGAGGAGGAGGAAGAGGAGAGAGGAGGAGGAGGAGGAAGAGGAGAGAGGAGGGGGGAGAGAGGGAGAGGAGGAGGAAGAGGGACAGAGAGACAATAAAGAGCAGAACCCTTTAGACGATGGAATCAGTGAAGAGGAGCTTCTGGTTAAACTCCTCCGACGCTCCTGATGCTATTTGAAATGAAATGCTGAAATTTAACAACCATAAGTTCAATTCCATGAGCTTTATTGGTGTGACTGTGCAACAATATTGCCAAAGTATACATTGCCTTATTAAAATTATTTAACCTTGTTCTGAGCGTTGGACGCTTCCTTGACATCTGAAGCAAAGAAATTATCTCACCAATCTTTAAAATGGAAATGAATTTGATCCCATGAATTCGAAAGGCCTGTGTCAGCAGCCAGCTGGGAACATCCTAAAGCTCCTCGCTGAACATTGTGTCTTTACTCGAGCTCACGACAGACAGGGCGTCACTTTGTGCTGAAAGTGATGGGTTATGGGGGCTCAGGTTAGTTGTATGAAGAGACGTCTGGGTTAGGGTTACTCCACCTCCCACAGGAAACTTAATTTCCTACATTCTGGTGAAAGTTTCTGTGCCAGTTTACGGTGGAATGTTTTCATTTATGTAAAAGGAAAGACAGAATTCAGCATGTGACACTTCAGAATAAATATAAAGCAGTGTGGCTCAGGCCTTCTGTGCTGGTTTCAGATCTTTTCTTTGCTAGATTTTTCTTCTGTAATATCATCCCTGCTGAGGCAAGATTTAGTCTTCCATCCTCTTTTCTCATGTTTATGGAGAGAGAACGGAAAACTTGGCCAAAAAGAAACTGTTAAAATTGTTAAAGTTACTGGTGCTGCATGTTTGTGGGTCATTTTAGAATCAGTAGCTTGATTTTCTTTAGCTACTTTTTTGGACAATGAACATTTGTTTATTCTATATTTTAATTGCATTGCATGTTTTCTTCATGTGCAAATAAACCTTTCTAAAGGAATTCCCCTTGTTATTGAACTGCAGGCTGTTACAGGACGTTTAACAAATTAATCTTTAAAAAAGTGCTGGGGACACAGACCACATCTACACTCTCCGCACTCTTATTAGTAAACCACCAAAACATCATGGTCTGTTCCTGAAGTTAACTGAAGGTGTGTGTGTGTGTGTGTGGGGGGTGGGGGGCATAATTAAAACCATAATAACTGTGCTGTGGAAACAGACTTGCCCCCCCCCCCCTAACAGTTACATTGGTGTCCCAGGCCTCAGCCTCTGACACAGAGACCAAACGCCTACCTTTGCAGATGATCTAATGCTGCTGGCTACAATGCAAACTGCTCGCAGACCTGGACCCTGGCGGTTCATCTGGACAAGTCTTCCAAGTCCAGACCCAGGTGTCAGGGTAAACCCAAACAGGTTCTTACGGAGCTCCACTGACACAGAACACACTGCTCCACATATTTAGGACTACAGATTATCTCTACAGGAAACTTTAATCTGGCTGTTAACGAGCTCTGAGACAAGGACCAAGACTTTCTGTGACCTCTTTAAAAACAGAATCTGGCTCACAGAATTCAAATCTATGATCTGACCAATTCTACTGGATGGTCCTCCACCCTGACCTCCATCCTGTCCTCCATCCTGACCTCCATCCTGTCCTCCACCCTGACCTCCACCCTGTCCTCCACCCTGACCTCCATCCTGTCCTCCATCCTGACCTCCACCCTGTCCTCCACCCTGAACTCCACCCTGTCCTCCACCCTGACCTCCACCCTGTCCTCCATCCTGACCTCCATCCTGTCCTCCACCCTGACCTCCACCCTGTCCTCCACCCTGACTCTCCCACCCTGTCCTCCCACCCTGACCCTCCACCCTGTCCTTCCACCCTGAACTCCACTCCTGTCCTCCACCCTGACCTCCACCCTGTCCTCCATCCTGACCTCCACCCTGTCCTCCACCCTGTCCTCCACCCTGTCCTCCACCCTGAACTCCACCCTGTCCTCCACCCTGTCCTCCACTCTGTCCTCCACCCTGACCTCCCACCCTGACCTCCACCCTGTCTTCCACCCTGACCTCCATCCTGTCTCCTCCATCCTGACCTCCACCCTGTCCTCCACCCTGACCTCCCACTCCTGACTCCTCCACCCTGACCTGACAGGGACAGTCTGCTTCTTCAGGACTCACCTGGACCAACCAGACCCGAGAGGACCCCTTCTTCTTCAGCCTCAGTGCTTTGGTGTTTTGTTTTACAACATCAGCTGTGACACACACACACATACACAGACACACACACACACACACAGACACACTCACACACACACAGACACACACACAGACACACTCACACACAGACACACACACACACACACAGACACACTCTCACACACACAGACACACTCACACACACATACACAGACACACACACACACACAGATACACAGACACACACACACACACACACACAGACACACTCACACACACAGACACACACACAGACACACTCACACACACAGCACACACACACACACACAGACACACTCACACACACACAGACACACACAGACACACACACACACAGACACACACACACACACAGACACACACACAGACACACTCACACACACAGACACACTCACACACACACAGACACACACACAGACACACACACAGACACACACACAGACACACACACAGTGCTAATCTGATGCTAATAAAGCTGCAGTGTGTTTGGCAGAGGGCCGACTGGTGACCTTTACATGATGATGAAAGACAAATGTCAGGAGTGTAACTGTGTGTGAGTGTGTGTGTGTGTGTGTGTGTAGTGTGTGTGTGTGTGTGTTGTGTGTGTGTCTGTGTGTGTGTGTTTGTGTGTGAGTGTGTGTGTGTGTGTGTGTGAGTGTGTGTGTGAGTGTGTCTGTGTGTGTGTGTCTGTGTGTGTGTGTGTGTGTGTCTGTGTGTGTGTGTCTATGTGTGTGTGTCTGTGTGTGTGTCTGTGTGTGTGTCTGTGTGTGTGTGTGTGTCAATAAGCTTTAAACACACTCTGCTCTGCATCCAAA
Source organism: Lepomis macrochirus (assembly GCA_024633595.2). Taxonomy (NCBI): domain Eukaryota; kingdom Metazoa; phylum Chordata; class Actinopteri; order Centrarchiformes; family Centrarchidae; genus Lepomis; species Lepomis macrochirus. The sequence goes on along the minus strand of JALXJV020000023.1, from coordinate 502,942 downwards.
CAACAGCAGCATGTCAGAGGTGACATTTACACGCTCACACTGTCAGGAGTCACTCAGAGACATCACTGCTTACCGTGGCACCTTTCCCAGAGCATCATGGGTATTCCAGGTCGGTGCTTCCAGGTAAACAGGTTCCTAATCCATGAAGTGGTCTGGATCTGGACCTCCGAAGCTCCCAGCCGCTCTCAGCTGGTTCTGAAGATGGTTTCATCCGGACCTCCCTGTTCCAGCCTGTAATCAGTATCGTCATTTATCAAGACAAGTTGATCCGCTGCCCACAACAAGAGGGATGAAACACTGACTGGGTTTTTAAAGGTGCATACACAAGCCCTGCTTTGTTTCTGGATTCTGTCTGTCATCTTGTCAGCAGCTGAACGTGTACATACAAAAGAGTTTAATAAAAGTTCTTTGTGAAGTGAGCGAGTACAGATGTTTCTAGCGATTCAGACAGATCTGACGAGAGCCTCCTCATTTCTCTGTTAGCTGCAGGATTCTGCTGTCAGACAGCCTGATAATGTCCCAGCAGCATTTTGCATGTTGTCACTCTTTAAAGCTTAAAGCTGCTGTTTGTGTTCGCCCGGAGGCTGAAACTCAGCGACTGTGTGGAGACTTTGAAGCGTTCAGTCCGACTGTCAGAGTCTGCAGGGAGAGTCTAGAAATGTGCTGAACAACAACATCCTGCTGCTGCTGCTGCTGCTGCTGCTGTGGGCGACCGGGAGATTCATTACAGTGTGTGTGTGTGTGTGTGTGAACCCAACAGAGGATTGAGATGTTACCAGTTTAGTTTCTGCTGAGGCGGCGTTCAGACAGTTAGCGAGCGCTGTTTACGCTTTTGTCTTCTACAAAGGAACTAAATGAATCTGTGTGTGTGTGTTAGTGCGTGTTAGTGTGTGTGTGTGTGTGTGTGTGTGTGTGTGTGTGTTAGTGCGTGTTAGTGTGTGTGTGTGTGTGTGTGCGTGAGGTCTATTGATAGCAGTAAAAAGTGCAGTCAAAGTTTTCGTGTGAACGTCCCTGTAAACTGAAGGATTCCCTTGCAGCTCCTCTGAGACGCCTGAACCTGCTGCTGCCTTAAATAAAACTGCTGTCAGAGTGTTTGGACGGGTTTCACTGGGAGGCACGTACATTTAACCGTATTTTCTTTTGTTTTTCAAATTTCAGATGGGACAGGTAGATTCGAAAAGAGGAAGGGGACGACATACTGGACTGAGGCATATTATTAATTCAATTTTAATCATTATTAATTCAATGAGACGCTTAATATTTATACATTTAATATGAGTAGATTCAAACAGTACAGAATTAATTATAACCAAAACAAAAATATTGAGTTGATTTGAAAAAGGTAAACTCACTAATGTGTAAATGGTACTAATAAAAATTAATTTAATTATACATACATTAATGATATATAATTGAATATTAATCATCTACACATAAGGAAGATAGCATGAGTGCATGGGGGCCTCCGGCTAGGTAGGGGACCCCGCATGGTCGTGGTCATTTGCTTGTAGACTCCACAAGAGAATTGCTTCCGATACATCGGTCAATGATCAGTGGAGCCGAACTAGTCAACCACAGACTGTACAGAAAAACTCCACAAGAACGACAGTTACCAACAAAGAACACTATATTCTAAACAGACACCTTTAAAAAAACATAATTCACAAAGAACATTTTGTATTTCAAACAAATAGGAGACTTATTAGCTAATTTTAACAGAACTCCCTTCACCACCATGAATCATGGGAATTCTTTTTCGATTAAAATTTGCCTGATTACATTAATTTGAATTCACTCAATATTCTCTCTGTTTGGGATTAGATAAATATAATGCTCGTGTTTTATTTAATCTCAATGGGTAGATTTTATTCCAAACATTTTTATTTAAAAGTTAATTAAATATTTGCCTCAAAATCAAAAACACAATCATATTGATTATATTTTACAGTGTGAAACGTTCTGTTCCCATCGCAGGAGCCGATGTGACGCCACCCTGCACTTTTTCTTTAAAATGTGCATCACACGTTGGGTTGGGTTTCTGTAAATATCATCATATTCACCTTATTTTTCACGACAACAAGGGAGACGCCAATGCGTTCGTTTTGTCATCCAACTTCCGGCGGAGCGGGATCATTATTTCCAGTTGAACGGGACCTAAGCTAGCTGTTAGCAGTAACGTTAGACGAAAACCCAGAAAAGATGATAAGTATTATATTTTCGGTTTCAAGAGGCGAGAACAATGCAAACACAACGTTACGAGCATAACGTGACGAGGTCGGCGTGTTGTCGTGCACTTTACACTTACACCTGCCACCAAACACTGGAGGCTAATTTTTGGCTGACGGCGCTAAACGTGAAGCGCGCTGCGCCCGTGTGTTCATACCTGTGATTCAGACCATTTCATGGACGGGAAGCCGACTGATAAAGTCCCCGTCTAAGATGCTCCGGTGAAGAAGATCCGTCTGGTGCTGAACAGGTTGTCAGATTCAGGTAAGTTAGTTATACATGTGTTCTACTGCGTAACGTTACCTTTGTTAAGTTCGTTCTATAAGTTACATTTAAAGATCAGTAACGTTCACTAAAGTTTACTAAATAAGGTTACAATGCATTTTGCATGATTAACGTTTTCATTGCCGAACGTTATCTACCGCTATGTATTTCATATTTGACATTAAGGTGTTAGAAGATATTATGATCTCCTCCGTTAGTCTAACAATAGCTCACGTTATTCCTGTTTACATTTACTGCACATGTTAGCTGACCGCTTAGTTCAGTCAGATATGGATATTGACCGAGTATTAAAATAATTAGAGATGTGTATACTGTCTCGTTTTTAAAACACCTCTCTCACACACACTCCATTATATAATTGTGATGGCCATGATATATTAAACTCATGAGGTCCTAATGTAAAAATATGTTTATGGTTATATTATTTCCACAGATGCAGCGGAGAACTGTGAGAATGATCACATCCACATGCCTCCGCACTGTGATGCAGAAATAAAATGGGAGGATCCATCTTTCTCTGAGCACAGCTACACTTCAAAATCATCACTCAACCTGATATCTGACAGATAAACACAATGTGTTGAGCCGGCTCATATAATTCTGAAGAACAACACTGTGGAACAACTGCCACTTCAATCATTGTTTCTTTATAATAAACCTTGATGTGACCTGATGTTACATGTCATTTAATAGTTCTTATAAACCTTTGCAATGTGACCACATGTTGACTGTCAGTAAATAGTTATTTTTTATAAACCTTAACAAGGTGCTTTGTAGATTCCCCTTAAACGTAAAGGAATGAACTCTTGCGATTTGAAGGAATAAGTCACATCCACAAGTTTGTAAGTTCATTTCATCTTTGTTTATTACATGTTCAATGGTGAAATATAATCTGTACATGAAAGTCAGAAGATGCTGTGTCTGTCTCCCTGAAAACAACATTTACTTTCTACAACATATAAAATGGTGAGTCTATATCAGGGGTCACCAAACTTTTCTCTGGGGCCACATTATCGCTCCTGACTATGATGGGGGCCGGGCCGGGTCAGCTATATAACATAGAATTGTATGACCAGACCAAACTGACCACCAGCAGGCCTCATAGTGTAGTAGAGATTACTAGCCTGGCACGGCCATATTTGTTTACTATTTTACTAGTTGTTTGCAAAAGTAGTAATGAGTCTTCACACTTTGTTTTAATTTGAAATACCACAGATATTCCATTTATTTTTTTTCTAATAATGGTGACGATGCAGATTATATTCTTTGAAAACCGCCACACTTTCTTTACATATAATACAAACTGCACGGTCCTTACACTGAACAAAAAAATAATCGTTGGTCCACTGTTCTTTGAAAACTCTGCACTCTCGATCAACTTTTCGTTTAACGCTAGCCATTTTGCTGTCAGTTTGACAGTTTGCGCGCACGTTGTCTGTCACAGCTTGATTGCGAGCATGTCGGGTTGACTGAAAATTGGGCAAATATAGTTAATTTTATAAATATAAATTTTTAACTGAAAACAAAATACCAGATTTTAGTATTTAATTTTTTATTATTATTATTTGCCAAACAGCAATTTAAAAAAAATTAACGATTGCCGGCCGGTTCAAGTAGTGTGGGGAGGGGGGTCAGAGGGGCTGGGGGCCAGTAAAGGGGGTGGCGGGTCTGAGTCGGCCCACGGGCCTTAGTTTGGTGACCTTTGGTCTATATACTTAAAAGATAAAATAATTACCAACTTTCAAAGTATTTCAAAGTCCTATGCATTAATATTACACTTGACACTTATGTTGGGTTAGTACATTAATAACATACGCCTGTTAACGCATCACCTAACGCTGCAAGGTAATGAGAATAATGTATGTATAATCTAGATAGTCTTACCTTTCATAATATCGAGGCTGCGTGGCCACACAACCTTCCCGAACCGGCGACGAAGCCACTGCTCCCTGGGTGCTAGTAACTCGTAACGCTAGCACCGCGCCGTAAGGTTCGGGCTAAAAGATGAAATCCTCCTCTGTGTGTAACCGACCTTAGCCTACACGTAGGGCATCGGTACTTTTGTAATTTTTCACAACTCTTTCAGACAGGTCGAGTAAGGTTTGTAAAATATGTCCCAATCAGTTCCTTATAGCCGCTTCTTCATATCGCCCAAAACGTATGCTAATTACCCACGCTTACACTGAAGACGGCCGGGACATTATGAGACCGTATGTTCTTCGTAGGTAGTTTTCTGTCTGCTTCCATTTCGAAATATTTGTGGCATTACTTCTCATATTTGATTACGTTTGGTTATTGCTAGCTATAAACTTCTAACCATTCTGACTAACCGGACATAACGTTTCAGTGTTAGCGGAAGTCGGACGACAAAATGCGGAAGAACGAAGTATTAAAAGTGGGCGGGGCGGAATAAGGTGAATAGACCTGCTCTTTATGGAAAGCGCTGTGAGATAACTGTTGTTGTGATTTGGCGCTATATAAATAAAACTGAACTGAAGTGAACTGGTCGCAGCAGGCGGCCTGTGGGCAAACATTAATACATAAAAAAATACTTAGCGGCTGGAGCTGAAATACATCTCAGTCATGACAGCAACAGTTACTCACTTCCTCTAAAGTGATTGTTCCTACAAAATAAAAACACAAGAAAGTTTTTTGCAGCAATGCTGTATTTCGAGCTGAATTGAGAGCTTTTACTTTGAAAAGCAGTGAAAGGCTACTGCCCCAGCTGGGCAGCGCCTCTCGGCCTGCCTGTGTTTCAGTTGCTTGCCAGACTTTGTGCCAGTGTCAGAGTGAAACACTATTTTTACGCTTGAGAAACGGCGACATGCAGCAGGGTTTATATAAAGTGCAGACCGAAAAGATAGCTGCTTCGCTTCATCAGACACAAGCAGCTCAGACCCTGATGGAACAGCTGCTGCTTCACCAAGTGACCCCGCAGACCGGCCCCCAGTCTTATCAGGCTTCAGGACTGAGTGCTGAGGTCTGTTCAAAGCACTGGATATTTCTACAAGAGGTTTCCGATCAGGCTTCTTCCAGAGACAGACAGGAGGGAGGACTGCAGTGAGAGCCCTCAGGTGTCAGGTGTGACACTGTTTACATGGCTCACAACTCCAGGCTCAGGCAGGGTGGCCCCAGAGCAGGGACCAGCTCCAGGAAGGTCAGGACCAGCGCGCAGCCAGCTTGTGCCCGAGTTTTGGGATATAAACATTTATCAGAGCTGCTGAAGCTAACGTGTGGATCTGTTTCAGTTTGTTCCCGCCTCCTTGTCCCAAACAGGAAATATCCACTCATCCTCCTGCTACTCAGTTTTCTTTGTTGTGATTTACTTTTACATTTAATACTTCTTCCATCACTGTGGGACAGACGACCAGGAACGTGGTTCAGAACCTGGCTGGACAGCTTGGTGTCATGTTTCCTGTTTTATTTTGAAGTAGCCTGTCTCTGCTTCCTGTCTGTCTTGACTGATTGCACCTGCATCAGTGGTTCACCTGTGGCCAATCTGTGGTTCACCTGTGGCCAATCACCTGTCCTCTCTTCCTGTTCCAGCACTTTTGGATTTACTGAGGAGCGTGTATTCTGGTTGTGGCTTGTCTTCTCTGTTTGGACCTGCCCCTCTTTGGATTAAGGATTCTGGGTTTTGGACTGCCGGCTCAGCATGAATGTAAGTTTTTGTTCACACGGGGTAAATAAACCCCACCACCCAGGGCTGTTGTCACATTTCACGTACACAAAGTGCAACTAAAGGCTGCAACCTACTGCTGCACCCCCCCGCCCTGCGGCCAATCTTCGGCTGTGAGCACAGGAGGTGATGCATCACCCCAAACACTGAGCCCCTCCCACGTCTAATCAGCGGTCATTGATTAATACCTACACCGAAAAAAAGGACCAGGACCAAATCATGTCCTGGTTTGACCAGCAGAGAAGTAGGTAGCACCAAGTGCTACAAGTGGAAAGGTCAGTGTGGAACCCTGCTTCCGGTCTGCGCTCGGCTGAACGTGACTCCTCCCTTTCTGCTCCAACACACAAACAGCATGAATATTACACACTGATGTCACTTCTCATTTCAGGGTTATGAGGGCTGCATCTCTAAATAAAACTCATACAGAGCTTCTGGAAGAGGAAGGTTCCTCAGGGCTCTAAGAGCCTCCGGTTCAGATCACAGGTGCTCACTTGAACGGCCCGTGGGGAACCAGCCCTCGCCAGAAAAACTCTTCAGCACGTGATAATCACACTCATGAAGACAAAACAGTTTAAAGTCCACACATGTGAAGAACACGCACACGAGATTCCTTCCTGCAGAGTTTGATATGTGGCGGTGAAGAAGGTCTGCAGGTCACCTGGTGTAGCCGTGTGACCCCGGGCTGCGCTGGCTCCTCCCTCTCCCTACCTGCTTCCGCTCCGTTCGCGCATTCATGTGGAGGGTTCGCCACACGGGGCGCCGTCCCAAACCAACGAGGGCGGAGAGGTAGCAGGTTGTTAAACCCTCCAGTGTCGAAACAGCACCGATGCAGCTTGTTGCAGGTGTGAATCACCCTTTGCTGCACGGTGGGGGATCTTTGTTTCAAATGTGACCCTGTGACTTCGCTGGTTTTTAAATTCAGAAACTACACTAACATTTCATATCACCATTCACAGGTTAACAACATTGTGTTTTATTGGATCGTATTCATCTCATATGAAAATCAGCCCAAACTAAACAGCCTACAATAATTAAACATGACACAAGTAGATGCACAGGGGGAGAGAGGGACGTCTTTGTCTTTGACAAGCAACAAAGGCACCAAAGAAGAAGAGTAAAGTTAAAGGTTTTAACTTCTTCAGACTGTATAATGCTAAAATATAATATAATAAATATGTCC
>JALXJV020000023.1:475857-495072 GCA_024633595.2 Lepomis macrochirus | reverse complement strand
ACAAAGTCACAGCAACGTGCTTCATTCCACGCACTGCTGTGAATTTTTCTACTCACATCTCGTAAAAAGAGAAAGAAAAAAGAAAGAGAAAAAACAAACAGAACAGAAAGCAATATAACATGTTTCTGTAAACATGTCGTAACAAAAAAATGAGTTAAATGGTGATGAGGAGGACACTTTTATGGATCAGGCATCAGTTCCAGGTACTTTACAGTCTGGTGTAGAGAGCTGACACGTACCTGTTCTTCGGTCTGAAGGTCCGTATTACGCCTGCAGGCGGGGCTGAACTCTATGCCCCGCCTCCCTCATCATCAGGCCAGGGTTGAAAGCACGGTCCACCACAGGGGCCCTAATTTCATCAGAGATGTGTCTACATTTATTGCCTGGTCCCCTTTCTTGTCCTCCTCTTCCTCTTCCTGCTCCTGCCTCCATGTTTGCACATTTCTCAGCTACATGACTATCTGTGTTATATCACTGTGTTTTAATGTGTGTGTGTGTCATTTTGAATGGAAGTGTTTAACCCAATAACACAGTGTGGTAATGTGAGAAACTGTGTGTAGTGTATAATTATATATAATGATGATGATGATGATGATGATGGAGAAGGAGGAAGCAGTGGGGTGGAACAAACAGAAAGTGACAGAACGCATACACGCAGCTTCAACAACACGTCAGGAGACATTTTAGTTAGCATGTTCTGCTGAAAGGCTATTGTTGTCATTCACACACACAGTGAGTGCTCCATTATCCAGCTGTTGTTCAGGTCGATTCATTATTAATGACTTCACTTTAGTGTCTTTCACCTAAATCGGACGATCGAGGTTCAACATCAATAAAACAACAGACTCTCTCTCTGACTGACTGACTGACAGCTCTCTCGTGTCATGTGACAGGAGACACGTTAAGGATTTTCAAGAAGTAAAGTGTTCATGCATTCAGCTCTACTGCTGTTGTGATCAGCAAAAAAACATCTGGACGGATTCATGGGATGTTCAAATCAAGATCAACTGGACATCCGTTGGCCTTGATTTGAAGCTTCTAAGGATAACCCTGACCTGGATGACTGAGAACCTTCATAGACATCATAGATATCAAGGTTACAGTACAGTTATTCATTTTCTTATGTAGGATACTTTTACTTTACTTTTTACTTTTTTATTTAAACAGGAAAAGATTAAAACAATCGGGCCTGACTCAGTAGAAAACTGATTTTCAGCAGGTTCCTGTTCTGCAGAACATAAATACCTCATACACAACAGAACTCCAAAACCATACAATAACAACAGACACACAAACCACGAGAGTAAACATAAGCATCAGCAGGAGGCCATAAAGCCATCTCAGTGGTCACAGATATACCTGATATATATATACCAGATATATTTACATCACAAGCATGAGAAGCATTCAAAGAACCCAAAATGTTAGTTATATCACTTTGTGCAATTTCAGAAAAGGAGAATTGCTGAGATGCTGCTGGTACCAATGGGAGAAACTGAGGAACAATAAATCCAGAAGATAATTCCTGAACAGATGCAATAAAATACTCGTTGAAAGAATTAGCAATTTTATCATGATCGGTGAGAAGAGTACCATTTATGGTTAATTGTAAACTGTTATTATTATTTTTTTTATTTTCACCAGTTATAGATTTAATTGTTTTCCATAATGTTCTTGGATTGGAAACCATTCGATTAATTTGATTTTTAAATATAGCTGTTTTGTTTTGAATAATTCATATTTGCAGTTATTTCTGAACTGTGTGAAAATAAGCTTAGCCTCAGGTGTTTTTAATGATCTGTATGCTTTCAAAGAGGTGGCCTTCTTTTTTAAAAGCTGCAAAATGTCAGGAGTTACCCAAGGTATTGTATTTTGCCTGATATGTATTTTACAAGTAGTAGTAAATTTTTGACGTATTGTCTCCACTCTTTATGAAAATTTGACAGAACATGATCAGGATCTTGCAAAGACATCTCATTACTCCAATCAGTATCAGCAAATTCAGCATTAAACTGAGACAATTTTGAATTTGGTACTTTAATTTTTAATGTAACTATTTTATGAGATCTTGGCTGTTTAAGACATTTTCTAATGACATATATAAGTGAATGATCTGAAACCGCTGTATTTATCACTCCAGATATACCATACTTAGAAGGTTGATTAGTGAAAATGAGATCCAAAATAGAATTTCGTGTTTTACCAAATCTGGTGGGATCTTTGATTAATTGATGAAGACCATGTTTTATGGCAGTTGCTTTCAAAAGCTTAGATGAATTATCGATCCAATTCAAATTAATGTCACCTAGAATAACAAGCTCCTTAGTTTTTACAGATTTTATTGAGTCAGAAAGCTGCAGTAAATATGCAGTTGAACAGACATTTGAAGACTTGTATGTCACAATAATAGTAACTGAGAATTGATTTGTAAAGTGAACAACTAATTGAAGTGACTCAGAAATTGTTGAAAGTTTTACTACAGAATGTGCATATTTATTATTTACATAAAGAGCAACACTGCCCCCAATTCTATCAGTCCTGTCTCTGCGATACAATGAATAATCTTCAATCGCAAGAAAGGAATCTGATATAACAGATAACTTTTTTGTGCTTTAACAGGTTTAGAACTAAAGACTAGAATAACAGGAGGAGATTTAAATAGCAACTGAGGTATTGTCGTTGTGTCTATAGGTTGTTGTCGCGTACACAGCAATTGAGATAGGTCCATGCGAGGGACACCTGCATGTAAACCCAGGCCCAGAGTGTTATTTAAAACATAAGTATAAAATCGCAGGAAATATAGAAAAGTGGACATAAAGACATTTTTTTCAGGACCAGGGTTAAGTTCAATATTTCCAAAAATTAAAAGAGCAGAGAGTAAGAGTCTTGATAAGGACTGCTTATTTACAGTAGTGTCTCTCGTGTCTAAAGGTTTAAACTTAAAGTCATTTACCCACCGGTGGAAGATGATAGCTCGGGTAGAAATGATTGTCCGTTCAAACTGAGGAATGATGTCAACACGAGGGGCAAAACTTGTATGATCCTCCGATCGTATGTACAAGGAAGTGTTCCGCAGAGCTGGAGCAATGCAAGGCTGGCCAGACGACAGCTAGGCTTGCTCTCCAGACACGACTCCTCTGTGTTGATAACCGGGCAGACACCCTAATCCGCCTGGACCGATCGCAGGTCCCCCGCCATCCATAGAAGCAGCAGGACGGAGCATATCTGACACGGTCCTGGACACGCAATACCATGACCGCAAGACCTTGTGCACCGAGCCAGCAATCTCCCAGGTCTCATACGTCTCACCGCCGCGGCCACATTTCCAGGCCAGGCACCCCCACTCAGGCTCAGCCACTCTACAAGATGGTCAGGGACTTGGACAACACCAGGAACAGTTGTTATGCCACACAGACACACTGCAGCAACAACACAGCGAAGAACCCAATTCAGCTGGTGTAATAAAGGCTCTTCGCCGGATTCACGTTGAGCTTTAACGTTAGTTGTTGAAGAGTGCCAGTGTTGGCGTTTGTGAGTTGTCCAAACAGAGTAGTTGACCCATACTTTACAGCACTGGAACATGTGAAACAACAATATAACTATAACTGCAATAAATCTGGCAAAACCAGACCTGCAGACGTCTGTCATGCCAGATATTTGGTGTTAATCTGCAGCAGTGTTTCACAGCTCACAGCGGGTGCCGCCATCTTTCCAGCCATCAGGATTTCAGCTGCTCAACAGTTCTGGGTCTCCTTTATTGTATTTTAGATTTCTTGATGTGCAAATGTGGTTTGGCATTGTCTGAAATTAGAAAGGCCGCCAGCCCACAGGACACTTTTCCACCTCAGTCCATCTTTAATGTGCTGGGGCCACAGAACGCAGAGGCCTTTCTGGATATAGTACAGTATCCCCTTTGCATAGGAGGGTTTCAGCTTCCATGTGTGGAGCTGTTGGTTTGTGTGGAGTGTGGAATCCTGCCTGGTTCTGATGCCGTCTGAGGGCCCGAATGTCATGGCCATTTTCAGCCTTGTCTCTTACATTCTGAGATTTCTTCTGAGATTTCTTCCTTTTAATGATATGATGTACTGCAGACGATGAAACTCCAGATTATTTGCAATTTCACGCTGAGAAACACTATTCTTAAATTGTCTTTCGCTGAGTGGTGAACTCCTCCCCAGCTTTACTACAGAAAGACTCATTTTATAACCCATCACGTTGCTAACCTGTCGCCAGTTGACCTCATTAACTGTGAGATGTTCCACCACCTGTTTTCTTTTATCATTACAGTTTTTTCCAGTCTTTTGTTGCCGCTGTCCCTAATTTTTAGGTGGCGCTAATTAGCAGAGTTTCAGGAGTGGACCACACATCAAGCACATCATCGCCAGCATTTCCATAAATACCCACACGTCCTAACTCCTCCACTTCTCTCTTGTATCCTGCACGCCCCTGTCCTGCCTCCTAATCTTCCTCCTCTCCATAGGGTTATAAGAGGGTCTGTCGTGCCCGGGTGCTACGGCGGATTTCCCTATCGTAGCTTCCCCGCAACTCTTCAAACGTCTCTACGACAACCGCAAGTCTCGTACATCTTCTGTTTCGATCATCAATAAATCATTTAATCATACCTGTTGGGGGTTAGGGGTAGGGTTTACCGTGTTGCTGGCATCAAATTCACAGCGAGCAATTCATTTTCCAAAAATAAAAATAATAATAAAATGTCTGTTTCAACATTTGATGTTGAAGAGTCTCTGTGCTATTTTGAATCTCATTTGTGTGTGTGTGTGTGTGTGTGTGTCGTGTGTGCGTATGCGTGTGTGTGTGTGTGTGTGTGCGTGTGTGTGTTTGTGTATGGAGGCCAAACGGTGTGTTTAAGTGCATCATCCAGGTCATTATGTCTCATTGAGTCTCAATATTCAAACAAATCAATGTGTGTAAATGATGCATTAGCCCCGCCTCCTCCTGAATTAATAAACATATTAGTGAACCTGCGGCCAATAGGAATGCAGCATCCATTCATTCATTGTTTTAATAAATCTGTGTGTGTGTGCCTGAGATGAGATGCTCTCTGACAAGACATTAAAACATGAGAGGAACTCACCACCTCATTAATAATTCATGAGCTCAGCTGCTCATTAATAGTTCATAGCTGAGAAGCTTGTTAATATTCGATGATGACAGAGAGACCAGCCGCCAATCAGATTACATCAATGGGATGGAGAGAGACTCATGTGTATGTGGAATGAGACCAGACACATTCCTTTCATGAACTGTCAGCCTACTTCAGGATGATTGACCCTTCACCTGTAACATCATGAGGATCTCCAGTGTCCTGCCAGGAGAAACTCTCAATAGACCCCTAAGACCTGGGAGTCAAGGGTCATGTGACCAACAAGGTTACATGAGCTGGCATGGCTGCAAAGTGAAAAGTGATGAGATAATGTGCTTCTACCTGTTTCTTTTGAAGTTTAGACCTGCCCTAATGTGTTTCACCTGTGTCTCGTTTTCTCCATTTATTAAGTCTTTGCCTCAAAGTTGTTTGGTTTGGTAGGTCATTCCAACACGTTCCAGGGTTCTACCTGTCAGGCTGTTTCAGTGTTCTACCTGTCAGGCTGTTTCAGTGTTCTACCTGTCAGACTGTTTCAGTGTTCTACCTGTCGGCCTGTTTCAGTAACCCTGTCAGACTGTTTCAGTGTTCTACCTGTCGGCCTGTTCCAGTGTTCTACCTGTCAGGCTGTTTCAGTGTTCTACCTGTCAGACTGTTTCAGTGTTCTACCTGTCAGGCTGTTTCAGTGTTCTACCTGTCAGGCTGTTTCAGTGTTCTACCTGTCGGCCTGTTCCAGTGTTCTACCTGTCAGACTGTTTCAGTGTTCTACCTGTCAGACTGTTTCAGTGTTCTACCTGTCAGGTTGTTTCAGTGTTCTACCTGTCGGACTGTTTCAGTGTTCTACCTGTCAGACTGTTTCAGTGTTCTACCTGTCAGGCTGTTTCAGTGTTCTACCTGTCGGCCTGTTCCAGTGTTCTACCTGTCAGACTGTTTCAGTGTTCTACCTGTCGGCCTGTTCCAGTGTTCTACCGGTCAGGCTGTTCCAGTGTTCTACCTGTCGGACTGTTTCAGTGTTCTACCTGTCAGGCTGTTTCAGTGTTCTACCTGTCGGCCTGTTCCAGTGTTCTACCTGTCAGGCTGTTTCAGTGTTCTACCGGTCAGACTGTTTCAGTGTTCTACCTGTCAGGCTGTTTCAGTGTTCTACCTGTCAGGCTGTTTCAGTGTTCTACCTGTCGGCCTGTTCCAGTGTTCTACCTGTCAGACTGTTTCAGTGTTCTACCTGTCAGGCTGTTTCAGTGTTCTACCTGTCAGGCTGTTTCAGTGTTCTACCTGTCAGACTGTTTCAGTGTTCTACCTGTCGGCCTGTTTCAGTGTTCTACCTGTCGGCCTGTTCCAGTGTTCTACCTGTCAGACTGTTTCAGTGTTCTACCTGTCGGCCTGTTCCAGTGTTCTACCTGTCAGACTGTTTCAGTGTTCTACCTGTCAGACTGTTTCAGTGTTCTACCTGTCAGGCTGTTTCAGTGTTCTACCTGTCAGACTGTTTCAGTGTTCTACCTGTCGGCCTGTTCCAGTGTTCTACCTGTCGGCCTGTTCCAGTGTTCTACCTGTCGGCCTGTTTCAGTGTTCTACCTGTCGGCCTGTTCCAGTGTTCTACCTGTCGGCCTGTTTCAGTGTTCTACCTGTCGGCCTGTTCCAGTGTTCTACCTGTTGGGATGTTGCCTTGTATATATCTTGTTATGATTTGATGCTATACAAATAAAAATCAATAAGAGGACTGGGTACCAGATCAGGGTCAAAACACCTGATCAGGACACCTGTCGTTTCAATCCCGTCCACACTGGACAGAGAAAAGACCAAAGGTTTCTCATGATGAGACTTTTCTAAACCAGCTGCCTGATCAGATATAAAAGACCCTGAATGGACCCAGTATGAAAACAGTGGCTCTGACTGGTTTCACTGGAATCTTTAATTATAAAACCTTTGGCATCCTAATTGGACCCTAAAACTTCTCGCTGAGAGATCTGACCTCTCTCAGTAGCGGCAGAGTCAGGAACAGACCCTGAATGAAGAAAACTTCTTTCCTCCCCAGCTGCTTCACAAAGTGTCGACCTCTTTGAAATGTGAGTCTCTGCAGAACCTGAGGAGCAAACTCAACTTTCCAAACCAAATCCCAGCGACGCAGCTGGTTGGATGGAAATGAATTTTCTCTCAGATATTAACGAGAAAAAACAACGCAAAATCAAATACCCATCAGCCCCTCTGTCTGCCTGCCCTCCATCTAGAGTCTGTATATATACGTAGGATTTGTTTCCATTTACATGGACAGCGTTGGGTTATTACAGCCATAATTACTGCGCTGCAGCGGCCCGTCACCGCCTTCATATCTGCCAATAAACCGCCGACCAAACGCCGACCGCCACACTGAAGCAGGGCATCATGGGAATGAAATTAAGTCTTGATTTGGAGAGTGTGCGGGGCGGCCGGAGCGCCGCTCAGGTTAAATGAAAAGATGACTGCAGCTGGTTTGGTGAGGCTGTTCATTTGTTAGCGGACGCTGTAGGTTCGATTCCCCCAGAGGCCGCTGCCGCTGCAGCCGGGGAAGCCTGTCCGCATCACATCAGCGCCACGGCAACGGAGAACGAATATGAAGGGAGATGATGTTCCCCACGGAAACGTGGCGTAAATAAACTCTTATGGAAATGTTCGTCTGTAACGTCGTTTTGTCACAATCAATTTCCCATTACCCGTCACCGCGGCAACGTATGCCATAATATACCACACACACACACACACACACACACACACTGTGACTGAAATTCAGTTTGAACAACGAAGACGGAAAAATGAAAAGAAACCAGGAGGGAGTTTAAAACAAAGTTAGTATGTAGAGAGAGAGAGAGGAGGAGGAGGAGGAGGAGGAGGAGGAGGACAGAGGAGGGGGAGAGATGGAGAGGAGGAAGAGGAGAGAGGAGGGAGGAGGAAGAGGAGAGAGGAGGGGGGAGAGAGGGAGAGGAGGAGGAGGAGGAAGAGGAGAGAGGAGGAGGAGGAGGAGGAGGAGAGAGGAGGGGGGAGAGAGGGAGAGGAGGAGGAAGAGGGACAGAGAGACAATAAAGAGCAGAACCCTTTAGACGATGGAATCAGTGAAGAGGAGCTTCTGGTTAAACTCCTCCGACGCTCCTGATGCTATTTGAAATGAAATGCTGAAATTTAACAACCATAAGTTCAATTCCATGAGCTTTATTGGTGTGACTGTGCAACAATATTGCCAAAGTATACATTGCCTTATTAAAATTATTTAACCTTGTTCTGAGCGTTGGACGTTTCCTTGACATCTGAAGCAAAGAAATTATCTCACCAATCTTTAAAATGGAAATGAATTTGATCCCATGAATTCGAAAGGCCTGTGTCAGCAGCCAGCTGGGAACATCCTAAAGCTCCTCGCTGAACATTGTGTCTTTACTCGAGCCCGCGACAGACAGGGGCGTCACTTTGTGCTGAAAGTGATGGGTTATGGGGGCTCAGGTTAGTTGTATGAAGAGACGTCTGGGTTAGGGTTACTCCACCTCCCACAGGAAACTTAATTTCCTACATTCTGGTGAAAGTTTCTGTGCCAGTTTACGGTGGAATGTTTTCATTTATGTAAAAGGAAAGACAGAATTCAGCACGTGACACTTCAGAATAAATATAAAGCAGTGTGGCTCAGGCCTTCTGTGCTGGTTTCAGATCTTTTTCTTTGCTAGATTTTTCTTCTGTAATATCATCCCTGCTGAGGCAAGATTTAGTCTTCCATCCTCTTTTCTCATGTTTATGGAGAGAGAACGGAAAACTTGGCCAAAAAGAAACTGTTAAAGTTGTTAAAGTTACTGGTGCTGCATGTTTGTGGGTCATTTTAGAATCAGTAGCTTGATTTTCTTTAGCTACTTTTTTGGACAATGAACATTTGTTTATTCTATATTTTAATTGCATTGCATGTTTTCTTCATGTGCAAATAAACCTTTCTAAAGGAATTCCCCTTGTTATTGAACTGCAGGCTGTTACAGGACGTTTAACAAATTAATCTTTAAAAAAGTGCTGGGGACACAGACCACATCTACACTCTCCGCCCCCTTATTAGTAAACCACCAAAACATCATGGTCTGTTCCTGAAGTTAACTGAAGGTGTGTGTGTGTGTGTGTGGGGGGTGGGGGGGCATAATTAAAACCATAATAACTGTGCTGTGGAAACAGACTTGTCCCCCCCCCTAACAGTTACATTGGTGTCCCAGGCCTCAGCCTCTGACACAGAGACCAAACGCCTACTTTTGCAGATGATCTAATGCTGCTGGCTACAATGCAAACTGCTCGCAGACCTGGACCCTGGCGGTTCATCTGGACAAGTCTTCCAAGTCCAGACCCAGGTGTCAGGGAAACCCAAACAGGTTCTTACGGAGCTCCACTGACACAGAACACACTGCTCCACATATTTAGGACTACAGATTATCTCTACAGGAAACTTTAATCTGGCTGTTAACGAGCTCTGAGACAAGGACCAAGACTTTCTGTGACCTCTTTAAAAACAGAATCTGGCTCACAGAATTCAAATCTATGATCTGACCAATTCTACTGGATGGTCCTCCACCCTGACCTCCATCCTGTCCTCCATCCTGACCTCCATCCTGTCCTCCACCCTGACCTCCCACCCTGTCCTCCACCCTGACCTCCATCCTGTCCTCCATCCTGACCTCCACCCTGTCCTCCACCCTGAACTCCACCCTGTCCTCCACCCTGACCTCCACCCTGTCCTCCATCCTGACCTCCATCCTGTCCTCCACCCTGACCTCCACCCTGTCCTCCACCCTGACCTCCACCCTGTCCTCCACCCTGACCTCCACCCTGTCCTTCACCCTGAACTCCACCCTGTCCTCCACCCTGACCTCCACCCTGTCCTCCATCCTGACCTCCACCCTGTCCTCCACCCTGTCCTCCACCCTGTCCTCCACCCTGAACTCCACCCTGTCCTCCACCCTGTCCTCCACTCTGTCCTCCACCCTGACCTCCACCCTGACCTCCACCCTGTCTTCCACCCTGACCTCCATCCTGTCCTCCATCCTGACCTCCACCCTGTCCTCCACCCTGACCTCCACCCTGACCTCCACCCTGACCTGACAGGACAGTCTGCTTCTTCAGGACTCACCTGGACCAACCAGACCCGAGAGGACCCCTTCTTCTTCAGCCTCAGTGCTTTGGTGTTTTGTTTTACAACATCAGCTGTGACACACACACATACACAGACACACACACACACACACAGACACACTCACACACACAGACACACACACAGACACACTCACACAGACACACACACACACACACAGACACACTCACACACACAGACACACTCACACACACACACAGACACACACACACACACAGATACACAGACACACACACACACACACACAGACACACTCACACACACAGACACACACACAGACACACTCACACAGACACACACACACACACACACAGACACACTCACACACACAGACACACACACAGACACACACACAGACACACTCACACACACAGACACACACACAGACACACTCACACACACAGACACACTCACACACACAGACACACACACAGACACACACACAGACACACACACAGACACACACAGTGCTAATCTGATGCTAATAAAGCTGCAGTGTGTTTGGCAGAGGGCCGACTGGTGACCTTTACATGATGATGAAAGACAAATGTCAGGAGTGTAACTGTGTGTGAGTGTGTGTGAGTGTGTGTGTGTGTGAGTGTGTCTGTGTGTGTAGTGATGTGTGTGTGTGTGTCTGTGTGTGTGTGTCATGTGATGTGTGTGTGTGTGTGTGTCAGTGTGTGTGTGATGTGTCTGTGTGTGTGTGTCTGTGTGATGTGTGTGTGTCTGTGTGTGTGTGTCTATGTGTGTGTGTCTGTGTGTGTCTGTGTGTGTGTCTGTGTGTGTGTGTGTGTCAATAAGCTTTAAACACACTCTGCTCTGCATACAAACAACAGCAGCATGTCAGAGGTGACATTTACACGCTCACACTGTCAGGAGTCACTCAGAGACATCACTGCTTACCGTGGCACCTTTCCCAGAGCATCATGGGTATTCCAGGTCGGTGCTTCCAGGTAAACAGGTTCCTAATCCATGAAGTGGTCTGGATCTGGACCTCCGAAGCTCCCAGCCGCTCTCAGCTGGTTCTGAAGATGGTTTCATCCGGACCTCCCTGTTCCAGCCTGTAATCAGTATCGTCATTTATCAAGACAAGTTGATCCGCTGCCCACAACAAGAGGGATGAAACACTGACTGGGTTTTTAAAAAGGTGCATACACAAGCCCTGCTTTGTTTCTGGATTCTGTCTGTCATCTTGTCAGCAGCTGAACGTGTACATACAAAAGAGTTTAATAAAAGTTCTTTGTGAAGTGAGCGAGTACAGATGTTTCTGCGATTCAGACAGATCTGACGAGAGCCTCCTCATTTCTCTGTTAGCTGCAGGATTCTGCTGTCAGACAGCCTGATAATGTCCCAGCAGCATTTTGCATGTTGTCACTCTTTAAAGCTTAAAGCTGCTGTTTGTGTTCGGCCCGGAGGCTGAAACTCAGCGACTGTGTGGAGACTTTGAAGCGTTCAGTCCGACTGTCAGAGTCTGCAGGGAGAGTCTAGAAATGTGCTGAACAACAACATCCTGCTGCTGCTGCTGCTGCTGCTGCTGTGGGCGACCGGGAGATTCATTACAGTGTGTGTGTGTGTGTGTGAACCCAACAGAGGATTGAGATGTTACCAGTTTAGTTTCTGCTGAGGCGGCGTTCAGACAGTTAGCGAGCGCTGTTTACGCTTTTGTCTTCTACAAAGGAACTAAATGAATCTGTGTGTGTGTGTTAGTGCGTGTTAGTGTGTGTGTGTGTGTGTGTGTGTGTGTGTGTGTGTTAGTGCGTGTTAGTGTGTGTGTGTGTGTGTGTGCGTGAGGTCTATTGATAGCAGTAAAAAGTGCAGTCAAAGTTTTCGTGTGAACGTCCCTGTAAACTGAAGGATTCCCTTGCAGCTCCTCTGAGACGCCTGAACCTGCTGCTGCCTTAAATAAAACTGCTGTCAGAGTGTTTGGACGGGTTTCACTGGGAGGCACGTACATTTAACCGTATTTTCTTTTGTTTTTCAAATTTCAGATGGGACAGGTAGATTCGAAAAGAGGAAGGGGACGACATACTGGACTGAGGCATATTATTAATTCAATTTTAATCATTATTAATTCAATGAGACGCTTAATATTTATACATTTAATATGAGTAGATTCAAACAGTACAGAATTAATTATAACCAAAACAAAAATATTGAGTTGATTTGAAAAAGGTAAACTCACTAATGTGTAAATGGTACTAATAAAAATTAATTTAATTATACATACATTAATGATATATAATTGAATATTAATCATCTACACATAAGGAAGATAGCATGAGTGCATGGGGGCCTCCGGCTAGGTAGGGGACCCCCGCATGGCCGTGGTCATTTGCTTGTAGACTCCACAAGAGAATTGCTTCCGATACATCGGTCAATGATCAGTGGAGCCGAACTAGTCAACCACAGACTGTACAGAAAAAACTCCACAAGAACGACAGTTACCAACAAAGAACACTATATTCTAAACAGACACCTTTAAAAAAACATAATTCACAAAGAACATTTTGTATTTCAAACAAATAGGAGACTTATTAGCTAATTTTAACAGAACTCCCTTCACCACCATGAATCATGGGAATTCTTTTTCGATTAAAATTTGCCTGATTACATTAATTTGAATTCACTCAATATTCTCTCTGTTTGGGATTAGATAAATATAATGCTCGTGTTTTATTTAATCTCAATGGGTAGATTTTATTCCAAACATTTTTATTTAAAAGTTAATTAAATATTTGCCTCAAAATCAAAAACACAATCATATTGATTATATTTTACAGTGTGAAACGTTCTGTTCCCATCGCAGGAGCCGATGTGACGCCACCCTGCACTTTTTCTTTAAAATGTGCATCACACGTTGGGTTGGGTTTCTGTAAATATCATCATATTCACCTTATTTTTCACGACAACAAGGGAGACGCCAATGCGTTCGTTTTGTCATCCAACTTCCGGCGGAGCGGGATCATTATTTCCAGTTGAGCGGGACCTAAGCTAGCTGTTAGCAGTAACGTTAGGCGAAAACCCAGAAAAGATGATAAGTATTATATTTTCGGTTTCAAGAGGCGAGAACAATGCAAACACAACGTTACGAGCATAACGTGGCGAGGTCGGCGTGTTGTCGTGCACTTTACACTTACACCTGCCACCAAACACTGGAGGCTAATTTTTGGCTGGCCGGCTAAGCGTGAAGCGCTGCCCGATGTGTTCATACCTGTGATTCAGACCATTTCATGGACGGAAGCCGACTGATAAAGTCCCGTCTAAGATGCTCGGTGAAGAAGATCCGTCTGGTGCTGAACAGGTTGTCAGATTCAGGTAAGTTAGTTATACATGTGTTCTACTGCGTAGCGTTACCTTTGTTAAGTTCGTTCTATAAGTTACATTTAAAGATCAGTAGCGTTCACTAAAGTTTACTAAATAAGGTTACAATGCATTTTGCATGATTAACGTTTTCATTGCCGAACGTTATCTACCGCTATGTATTTCATATTTGACATTAAGGTGTTAGAAGATATTATGATCTCCTCCGTTAGTCTAACAATAGCTCACGTTATTCCTGTTTACATTTACTGCACATGTTAGCTGACCGCTTAGTTCAGTCAGATATGGATATTGACCGAAGTATTAAAATAATTAGAGATGTGTATACTGTCTCGTTTTTAAAACACCTCTCTCACACACACTCCATTATATAATTGTGATGGCCATGATATATTAAACTCATGAGGTCCTAATGTAAAAATATGTTTATGGTTATATTATTTCCACAGATGCAGCGGAGAACTGTGAGAATGATCACATCCACATGCCTCCGCACTGTGATGCAGAAATAAAATGGGAGGATCCATCTTTCTCTGAGCACAGCTACACTTCAAAATCATCACTCAACCTGATATCTGACAGATAAACACAATGTGTTGAGCCGGCTCATATAATTCTGAAGAACAACACTGTGGAACAACTGCCACTTCAATCATTGTTTCTTTATAATAAACCTTGATGTGACCTGATGTTACATGTCATTTAATAGTTCTTATAAACCTTTGCAATGTGACCACATGTTGACTGTCAGTAAATAGTTATTTTTTATAAACCTTAACAAGGTGCGCTTTGTAGATTCCCCTTAAACGTAAAGGAATGAACTCTTGCGATTTGAAGGAATAAGTCACATCCACAAGTTTGTAAGTTCATTTCATCTTTGTTTATTACATGTTCAATGGTGAAATATAATCTGTACATGAAAGTCAGAAGATGCTGTGTCTGTCTCCCTGAAAACAACATTTACTTTCTACAACATATAAAATGGTGAGTCTATATCAGGGGTCACCAAACTTTTTCTCTGGGGGCCACATTATCGTTCCTGACTATGATGGGGGGGCCGGGGCCGGGTCAGCTATATAACATAGAATTGTATGACCAGACCAAACTGACCACCAGCAGGCCTCATAGTGTAGTAGAGATTACTAGCCTGGCACGGCCATATTTGTTTACTATTTTTACTAGTTGTTTGCAAAAGTAGTAATGAGTCTTCACACTTTGTTTTAATTTGAAATACCACAGATATTCCATTTATTTTTTTTCTAATAATGGTGACGACGCAGATTATATTCTTTGAAAACCGCCACACTTTCTTTACATATAATACAAACTGCACGGTCCTTACACTGAACAAAAAATAATCGTTGGTCCACTATTCTTTGAAAACTCTGCACTCTCGATCAACTTTTCATTTAACGCTAGCCATTTTGCTGTCAGTTTGACAGTTTGCGCGCACGTTGTCTGTCACAGCTTGATTGCGAGCATGTCGGTTGACGAAAATTGGGCAAATATAGTTAATTTTATAAATATAAATTTTTAACTGAAAACAAAATACCAGATTTTAGTATTTAATTTTTTATTATTATTATTTGCCAAACAGCAATTTAAAAAAAATTAACGATTGCCGGCCGGTTCAAGTAGTGTGGGGGGAGGGGGGGTCAGAGGGGCTGGGGGGCCAGTAAAAGGGGGGTGGCGGGCCTGAGTCGGCCCACGGGCCTTAGTTTGGTGACCTTTGGTCTATATACTTAAAAGATAAAATAATTACCAACTTTCAAAGTATTTCAAAGTCCTATGCATTAATATTACACTTGACACTTATGTTGGGTTAGTACATTAATAACATACGTCTGTTAACGACACGAACGTTGCAAGGTAATGAGAATAATGTATGTATAATCTAGATAGTCTTACCTTTCATAATATCGAGGCTGCGTGGCCACACAACCTTCCCGAACCGGCGACGAAGCCACTGCTCCCTGGGTGCTAGTAACTCGTAACGTTAGCACCCGCGCCGTAAGGTTCGGGCTAAAAAGATGAAATCCTCCTCTGTGTGTAACCGGACCTTAGCCTACACGTAGGCATCGGTACTTTTGTAATTTTTCACAACTCTTTCAGACAGGTCGAAGTAAGGTTTGTAAAATATGTCCCAATCAGTTCCTTATAGCCGCTTCTTCATATCGCCCAAAACGTATGCTAATTACCCACGTTTACACTGAAGACGGCCGGGACATTATGAGACCGTATGTTCTTCGTATGTAGTTTTCTGTCTGCTTCCATTTCGAAATATTTGTGGCATTACTTCTCATATTTGATTACGTTTGGTTATTGCTAGCTATAAACTTCTAACCATTCTGACTAACCGGACATAACGTTTCAGTGTTAGCGGAAGTCGGACGACAAAATGCGGAAGAACGAAGTATTAAAAGTGGCCGGGGCGGAATAAGGTGAATAGACCTGCTCTTTATGGAAAGCGCTAGTGAGATAACTGTTGTTGTGATTTGCGCTATATAAATAAAACTGAACTGAAGTGAACTGGTCGCAGCAGGCGACCTGTGGGCAAACATTAATACATAAAAAAATACTTAGCGGCTGGAGCTGAAATACATCTCAGTCATGACAGCAACAGTTACTCACTTCCTCTAAAGTGATTGTTCCTACAAAATAAAAACACAAGAAAGTTTTTTGCAGCAATGCTGTATTTCGAGCTGAATTGAGAGCTTTTACTTTGAAAAGCAGTGAAAGGCTACTGCCCCAGCTGGGCAGCGCCTCTCGGCCTGCCTGTGTTTCAGTTGCTTGCCAGACTTTGTGCCAGTGTCAGAGTGAAACACTATTTTTACGTTTGAGAAACGGCGACATGCAGCAGGGTTTATATAAAGTGCAGACCGAAAAGATAGCTGCTTCGCTTCATCAGACACAAGCAGCTCAGACCCTGATGGAACAGCTGCTGCTTCACCAAGTGACCCCGCAGACCGGCCCCCAGTCTTATCAGGCTTCAGGACTGAGTGCTGAGGTCTGTTCAAAGCACTGGATATTTCTACAAGAGGTTTCCGATCAGGCTTCTTCCAGAGACAGACAGGAGGGAGGACTGCAGTGAGAGCCCTCAGGTGTCAGGTGTGACACTGTTTACATGGCTCACAACTCCAGGCTCAGGCAGGGGGGCCCCAGAGCAGGGACCAGCTCCAGGAAGGTCAGGACCAGCGCGCAGCCAGCTTGTGCCCGAGTTTTGGGATATAAACATTTATCAGAGCTGCTGAAGCTAACGTGTGGATCTGTTTCAGTTTGTTCCCGCCTCCTTGTCCCAAACAGGAAATATCCACTCATCCTCCTGCTACTCAGTTTTCTTTGTTGTGATTTACTTTTACATTTAATACTTCTTCCATCACTGTGGGACAGACGACCAGGAACGTGGTTCAGAACCTGGCTGGACAGCTTGGTGTCATGTTTCCTGTTTTATTTTGAAGTAGCCTGTCTCTGCTTCCTGTCTGTCTTGACTGATTGCACCTGCATCAGTGGTTCACCTGTGGCCAATCTGTGGTTCACCTGTGGCCAATCACCTGTCCTCTCTTCCTGTTCCAGCACTTTTGGATTTACCGAGGAGCGTGTATTCTGGTTGTGGCTTGTCTTCTCTGTTTGGACCTGCCCCTCTTTGGATTAAGGATTCTGGGTTTTGGACTGCCGGCTCAGCATGAATGTAAGTTTTTGTTCACACGGGGTAAATAAACCCCACCACCCAGGGCTGTTGTCACATTTCACGTACACAAAGTGCAACTAAAGGCTGCAACCTACTGCTGCACCCCCCCGCCCTGCGGCCAATCTTCGGCTGTGAGCACAGGAGGTGATGCATCACCCCAAACACTGAGCCCCTCCCACGTCTAATCAGCGGTCATTGATTAATACCTACACCGAAAAAAAGGACCAGGACCAAATCATGTCCTGGTTTGACCAGCAGAGGAAGTAGGTAGCACCAAGTGCTACAAGTGGAAAGGTCAGTGTGGAACCCTGCTTCCGGTCTGCGCTCGGCTGAACGTGACTCCTCCCCTTTCTGCTCCAACACACAAACAGCATGAATATTACACACTGATGTCACTTCTCATTTCAGGGTTATGAGGGCTGCATCTCTAAATAAAACTCATACAGAGCTTCTGGAAAGAGGAAGGTTCCTCAGGGCTCTAAGAGCCTCCGGTTCAGATCACAGGTGCTCACTTGAACGGCCCGTGGGAACCAGCCCTCGCCAGAAAAACTCTTCAGCACGTGATAATCACACTCATGAAGACAAAACAGTTTAAAGTCCACACATGTGAAGAACACGCACACGAGATTCCTTCCTGCAGAGTTTGATATGTGGCGGTGAAGAAGGTCTGCAGGTCACCTGGTGTAGCCGTGTGACCCCGGGCTGCGCTGGCTCCTCCCTCTCCCTACCTGCTTCCGCTCCGTTCGCGCATTCATGTGGAGGGTTCGCCACACGGGGCGCCGTCCCAAACCAACGAGGGCGGAGAGGTAGCAGGTTGTTAAACCCTCCAGTGTCGAAACAGCACCGATGCAGCTTGTTGCAGGTGTGAATCACCCTTTGCTGCACGGTGGGGGATCTTTGTTTCAAATGTGACCCTGTGACTTCGCTGGTTTTTTAAATTCAGAAACTACACTAACATTTCATATCACCATTCACAGGTTAACAACATTGTGTTTTATTGGATCGTATTCATCTCATATGAAAATCAGCCCAAACTAAACAGCCTACAATAATTAAACATGACACAAGTAGATGCACAGGGGGAGAGAGGGACGTCTTTGTCTTTGACAAGCAACAAAGGCACCAAAGAAGAAGAGTAAAGTTAAAGGTTTTAACTTCTTCAGACTGTATAATGCTAAAATATAATATAATAAATATGTCCCTCTCTCGCCCTCACTCGCCCGTCCCTCTCTCGCTCTCTCGCCCTCACTCGCCCGTCCCTCTCTCGCTCTCGCCCTCACTCGCCCATCCCTCTCTCGCTCTCTCGCCCTCACTCGCTCGTCCCTCTCTCGCTCTCCCTCACTCGCCCGTCCCTCTCGCGCTCTCTCGCCCTCACTCGCCCGTCGTGCTTGTGTGGCGACAGAAAGCAAACAGGATTTGCGGTGCTGCCGTCTAGACAAAGCGCTCCGGGATACTTTCGCTTCACGTGTTCACGCTGCTTCACGTATTCGTGGACAGCAGCTGTGCTGCAGTGAAGCTGTTTCCAGTTCAGATCTCACGGAGCAGCATGTTGTTTCTGAAATACTCCAAACTTTAGATGGTTGAAGGCGCCGTCTGGTAGCTGGAGCTTGTCCGAGAGAATCCAACACCGGATGCGGCAACTCGTCGACGTACTTACGTGATCGACGTGATCGATTAAGTCATCGAATCGCCCCGAACTCCTGTGTTTCAGCAGCTTTTCTGCTCACGGTCAAAAGTTTCTTCAGAATCTCTCCCACAGCTCTGAGAAAACAGAAGAATATTAGGAGACAAAGTCCCAACAAAAAGAGATTAAAGTCATAATAATAATTAATATAACACAATGTTGACTTCCCCTTAACACAAGCGTGAGCGACAGGTGTGTCATGTTCAGGACTGTTAACCCTTTGTGTACTAAACACTTTGACACTGGAGGACAACTCAGGTTAAATGTTAATGTGCTGATCAAAGTTA
>JALXJV020000023.1:468357-473357 GCA_024633595.2 Lepomis macrochirus | reverse complement strand
TATATATATACTATATATACTTGATATATATATATATGTGATATATGCTTGATGTATGTATATATATGTATATATATATATATATATGTACTGATAGATATATATATATACTTGATATGTATGCTGTGTTCTGGATGGTATGCTGTTGGGTTGATTGTTTATATGGTGTGATTTGTCTTTATTGTATTTTTTTCTTGTATTTGCTGTGCTCGTGATTGTTGTCTGATGTTGTGCGTTAACATTTGGTTTTCTGTTATTGGACGTGCTGTGGACCCATTCTTCATGGGACGTGCTGGGAGTGAGTCTGCAGTGAGCTCATGGGCACCATGGAGTCATGGGTGAGGTCCAGCTGATTGGTGAAGACTTGTTGCCTGTTGCTAGCAGGGAGAGGTTGTTGGGCATGAGCATATCATGTCGGCCTCTAGAATGAACAGTGCCACTGTCATCTTTCTTAGCTCTGTTGAAAAGGCAAATGAGTTAGTTGAGACTGGTATAGTTATTGAGAATCTTTTTACTCAGGTTCTCCCACTTTCTATGCCATCAAAGAAAGTTTTGTTGTCGAACGTTCCACCTTTCATAAGTGACGAAACTTTGGTGAGAATTTTATCACGATATGGTAAATTGGTGTCACCTATTAAAAAGATACCAATTGGAAGTGGATCTCCTCTGTTGAAACATGTGGTTTCATTTAGGAGATTTGTTTACATGATCCTAAAGGATGATGAGGATCTAGATCTGTCATTGCATCTCAAAGTTGACGAGTTCGATTACGTTATTCACGCTACCACGGACAAGATGAAATGTTTCAAGTGTGGTGAAGTGGGCCATTTAATTCGTGCTTGCCCTGGTAAAAATCAGGAAAATGTTTCTGCAACGGTTGACAGCGTTAATGTTAGTGAGCCGGTCGAGGCTGGTCCGTCTAACGCGGCTCGGCCGGCGGCGGTGACGGCTGAGGAGAATCCGCCTGCGGCCGAGAGTGCGGCGATACAGCTAAATGACACCACAAATGTGGCTGAGGAAAATAGACTGGGTGATGCTGAAACACCGATTATTCGTTCTCGCAAATTGAACGTGCAAGAAAGTGGTAGTGCACCTAATGTTTTACTGCCTGATTCGTTTGGTGATGGCATTGAAATGGAGACAGAACAGAGTGGTTTCAAAGTTCCATCAAAAAGGAAAACATCTGGCGAGTTTCAGAAAGTTAGAGCTAAGAAAGCTGACGTGGAGGATTGTTATGGTGAAACTGACAGTGAGTCTTCTGACTCTAGTGTCAGTCTCTCTCAGTGTGACCTCTCTAGTCGAGGTGTTGAAGTAGATGACATTAAACTTTTTTTAAAAGCTACTAAGAACAAGAGAGGGGTCTGTGTAAATAATTATTTTTCAGACACAAAGCAGTTTGTTGAGAAAACCAGGTTTTTTATGTCGGAAGGTTTGTTTACAAATAAAGAGATATATCGACTAAAAAAGATCGTAAGAAAACTCACTTCTGATAGTGCCAATGAAGGTAGTGGGAAAGTCTAGCCTGGCTAGGAATGTGGTGTGTGTGTGTGTGTGTGTGTGTGTGTGTGTGGAGTGCTGATTTGCTTCTTAGTTTTTTTCATTTCTCCAAGCGTGAGTGAAGTGAATATTGCAACTTTGAATGTAAATGGAGCAAGGGATTTGAGAAAAAGAGCAGGCATTTTTGAAATGGTTAAACAAAAAAGAATAGATGTTGTTATGTTGCAGGAAACGCATAGTGATCTGAGGAATGCTGCTGATTGGGCTGAGGAGTGGGATGGGGTCTCTGTGTTGAGTCATAACACCTCACTTAGCGGAGGGGTTGCTATTCTTTTTGCTAAGAGTTTTAGTCCAACTTCTTATCAGGTTGACGAAGTAGTTAAAGGTAGACTATTAAAAGTGAGAGCTATTTTTGAGAATTACATATTTGTTTTTATTTGTGTGTACATTCCAACTGCACAAATAGAAAGAATGTTGTTTTTAAATACTTTGTGTTCAGTTTTACAAAAATGTTGTGTCGAAGAATATTTATTCTTGGGTGGTGACTTTAACTGTACATTGTCAAACTTGGACAGGAATCATGTTGAACCTCACTTGCCCTCTCGTAATCGTTTGGTTCAGCTTGTTAAAATGCATGAGCTTTGTGATGTTTGGAGGCAGCTTCACGAGACACAAAAACAATATACTTGGACTCATGTTTGTGACAGTGTGATTTCACTGGCAAGATTGGACCGTTTCTATGTTTTAAAGCATCACTTTAATATTGTAAGAAAATGTTTAATTACTCCACTGTGTTTTTCTGATCACAGTATGGTGCAGTGTTCTGTGTTTTTAAACTCCATTAAGCCAAGGAGTGCATACTGGCAGATAAATACCACTTTGTTAAGTGACAGGTACTTTAAAAGTACGTTTAAGCTGTTTTGGGACGAGTTCAGAACCAAAAAGGGGTCTTTTAATTCTCTACGGCAGTGGTGGGATTTTGGGAAAGCCCAAATAAAGCAGTTCTGTTTGCAGTATACTCGAAACGTCACTAGAGAGATAAATGTGAGTATGAACACCTTGGAGACCGACATTTTAAAACTTCAAGAATTAGTTGAGTCGACTGGTGGTCAGAGTTATCTAGACTCTTTGTCAAACAAGAGGACACAGTTGGCTGATTTACTGGGCATTAAAACACAGGGGGCTCTGGTCAGGTCGAGGTTCCAGAGTGTGGACCAAATGGATGCTCCATCCAGGTTCTTTTTTAACTTGGAGAAAAAGAACGGTCAGAGCAGAGTCATTCATGCTCTGCGCTCCGAGTCTGGAGGACTATTGACAAACCCTGCAGACATTCGAAAGAGAGCGGTCGGTTTTTATGAAAACCTGTATAAGAATGAGATTGGGGTGGAATACAGGAGTGACAGTGATTTTTTTGATGACCTGCCTCAGGTGTCTGAGGAGGTCAATACTGAAATCTCTGGTGCTTTGAGTGTGGCCGAACTGTACAAGGCCCTCCAAGGAATGGAGTCTGGAAAGGCGCCGGGCATTGACGGCCTGCCAGTAGATTTTTACAAGTCTTTCTGGTCAGAACTAGGAGAGGACCTTCTGGAGGTTTTGAATGAAAGCTTGGCTGAAGGCCAGCTGCCTCTGAGCTGCCGTAGAGCAGTACTAACCCTCCTGCCCAAGAAAGGCGACCTTGCAGATATAAAGTGCTGGAGGCCCGTATCACTACTCTGCAGCGACTACAAACTGCTCTCGAAAGCGCTGGCTAACAGGTTGGCAGGGGTGATGGATGGTGTCATTCATCCTGACCAGACCTACTGTGTTCCTGGTAGGTCAATGTTTGACAACGTTTCATTGATTCGTGATGTTATAGAGGTCTCCAAGATGTTAAATTTGGATTGTGGGTTAATCTCATTGGATCAGGAGAAAGCATTTGACCGTGTTGAGTTTTGCTATTTGTGGAGAGTTTTAGAAGCTTTTGGGTTTTGTCAAGATTTTATAAATCATATTAAAGTTCTTTACAGTGGCGTTGAGAGTATCCTTAAGGTGAACGGTGGTCTATGTGCTCCTTTTAAAGCTCTTAAAGGTGTAAGGCAGGGTGCTCAGTGTCTGGTATGCTCTACTCTTTGGCAATAGAGCCACTTTTACAACAGATACGGGTTAAACTTCATGGTATATGTTTGCCAAACTGTAAAAATAACATGACACTGTCAGCTTATGCTGATGATGTCATAGTAATGGTTAATAGGCAAAGTGACATACAGGTTTTGTTAGGTTTACTTAATGTTTTTAAAGGTTTATCTTCTGCAAGTGTAAACTGGAGTAAGAGTGAAACTATTATTAGGTAAATGGGCAGGTGGGAGACCAGATCTCCCTGAAGGTTTAGGTTGGGGAAAATCAGGGTTTAAATACTTAGGAGTGTATCTTGGTGATGATGTTACAGTAAAAAAAAATTGGGAAGGAGTCATTGAAAAGGTTAAAGGTCGTCTGGATAAATGGAGATGGTTAATTCCAAAGATGTCATATAGAGGGCATATTTTAATTATAAATAATTTAGTTGCTTCTTCACTGTGGCATAAGTTTGCATGTATTGATCCTCCCTCACATCTTTTAGCGAAAATCCAGACTATTCTAGTAGATTTCTTCTGGGATAAATTGCATTGGGTCCCACAGAGTGTGTTATTCTTGCCTAGGAGGAGGGTGGACAGGGTCTAATACATCTTCACAGCAGAATCGCAACTTTTCGGTTGCAATTCATACAAAAACTACTAGTTGGTTCAGTTGAATATAAATGGTGTTCTGTCGCATATGTTATTCTACGTAATCTTGAGGATCTGGGTTTGGACAAAACAATTTTTTTTCTGAACCCTACAAAATTGAACACTTCTGGTTTACCAGTGTTTTATAAGAACCTTCTTAAGGTATGGAGTCTTTTTGTTTTTAAAAAAGCAGAGGTTTCACAGTCACTTCATTGGCTATTGGAAGAGCCTCTAGTTCGTGGAGCACGTCTGGATGTGGCTGCCGGTGGCCTTTTCCCAGGACTTAACAAAACACTCATAGACAGTAAAACCACCACTTTGAGGCAATTACTGGAAATAGCAGGACTTGATTTTAAGAATGAAGAAGCGACGGCTCAACATCTGGGAATTCGATCAACCCGTCTAGTTGCGCAGCTATTGGTGAAATGGCAGATGCTTCTTAATACAGCAGAAAGAACTTTGTTGACTAAGTGTCGTGACGGTCTCTGTAAACCAAATCCTGAAGACTCTTTTCCTGGTTTGGTTCTTTCTTTGAACCTAGAAGAGGTTTCTGGAGTGTTTTTAGAAAGTTTTGATTCCTTGTGTGTAGACTTTTTTTCTTGTACTGGGAAAACTTTGTATAAGTATTGTGTCATTATGTTTAACAAAAAAATGTTAGATAGAAAAAGAGATACTCCGTGGCGTGATTTTTTCACATTGAATGTGGACAGAAAACCTGAGTGGAGAGCACTTTATAAACCACCGTTGATCGAAAAAGACAGG
>JALXJV020000023.1:388357-465857 GCA_024633595.2 Lepomis macrochirus | reverse complement strand
ACATTCAGCCGGGTGGCGTTCAGGTCGTCCAATGCTGTGCCACGCCTCGCCGTCTCTTACAGACGCACACGTGAGCTTTCAGCGTCTGTATGAGATGCACCGGGCTTCCAGTGTAAACCCGTCTGCAGCAGGATCAGAGCAGCTGCTGCCGCCGTCCCCCCGCCCACTGTTAAGCGGCCACGGCGACACGGCGCTGCGGGCAGAGTCTGCCCTCGCTGTTTGGATTAAATGTGTTTGTCCTGTAGATGGAAAATAAATCTGCTTTATGACAATACTGAGGTTCACAAGGACTTGGTCAGTGATGGTGCCGACTGTTGGGAGGCACAGGAAGTGAACAGGAAGTGAACATCAAACACTGGGCTCTGGTGTCAAAGGGATTTTCTTAGTCTGTGTTGTTGTGTTCTTCTGAAACCTCGTCCTCTGTGGCCCACGTTCTGTCCCAATACACAAGTTCGCATTTTGGCAAGAACGGTTAAAAGCTGCACTAGCAGCTCATGTAGCTGCTTGCACTAGTTGCTCTCACTAGATGCTCGCATTGGCTGCTTGCACTAGCAGCTCATATAGCTGCTTGCACTGGCTGCTCGCACTGGCTGCTCACTAGCGGTTCATATAACTGCTTGCACTAATTGCTCACACTAGCAGCTCGTGTAGCTGCTTGCAGTACTTGCTCGCACTAGATGCTTGCATTAGTTGCTTGCACTGACTGCTCGCAGTATCAACTCATATAGTTGCTTGGACTACTTGCTCGCACTGGCTGCTTGCACTAGCAACTCATATAGCTGCTTGCACTAGTTGCTCGCACTAGATGCTCGCATTGGCTGCTCGCACTAGCAGCTAATATAGCTGCTTGCACTAGTTGCTCGCACTAGATGCTTGCATTGGCTGCTCGCACTAGTTGCTCACACTAGCAGCTCATGTACCTGCTTGCAGTACTTGCTCGCATTAGATGCTTGCATTGGCTGCACGCACTAGTTGCTCACACTAGCAGCTCATATAGCTGCTTGCACTAGTTGCTCACACTAGCAGCTCATGTAGCTGCTTGCAGTACTTGCTCGCTCTAGATGCTTGCATTAGTTGCTTGCACTGACTGCTCGCAGTATCAACTCATATAGTTGCTTGGACTACTTGCTCGCACTGGCTGCTTGCACTGGCTGTTCACTAGCAGTTCATATAGCTGCTTGCACTACTTGCTCGCACTAGATGCTCGCATTGGCTGCTTGCACTAGCAGCTCATATAGCTGCTTGCACTAGTTGCTCACACTACTTGCTCGCACTGGCTGCTCGCACTGACTGCTCACTAGCGGTTCATATAACTGCTTGCACTACTTGCTCGCACTAGATGCTTGCATTGGCTGCTCGCACT
Source organism: Lepomis macrochirus (assembly GCA_024633595.2). Lineage (NCBI taxonomy): Eukaryota > Metazoa > Chordata > Actinopteri > Centrarchiformes > Centrarchidae > Lepomis > Lepomis macrochirus. The sequence goes on along the minus strand of JALXJV020000023.1, from coordinate 464,494 downwards.
AATTGCTCACACTAGCAGCTCGTGTAGCTGCTTGCAGTACTTGCACGCAATAGATGCTTGCATTAGTTGCTTGCACTGACTGCTCGCAGTATCAACTCATATAGTTGCTTGGACTACTTGCTCGCACTGGCTGCTTGCACTAGCAACTCATATAGCTGCTTGCACTAGTTGCTCGCACTAGATGCTCGCATTGGCTGCTCGCACTAGCAACTCATATAGCTGCTTGCACTAGTTGCTCACACTAGATGCTCACATTGGCTGCTCGCACTAGCAGCTCATATAGCTGCTTGCACTAGTTGCTCACACTACTTGCTCGCACTGGCTGCTCGCACTGGCTGCTCACTAGCGGTTCATATAACTGCTTGCACTACTTGCTCGCACTAGATGCTTGCATTGGCTGCTCGCAGTATCAACTCATATAGTTGCTTGGACTACTTGCTCGCACAGGCTGCTTGCACTAGCAACTCATATAGCTGCTTGCACTAGTTGCTTGCACTAGATGCTCGTATTGGCTGCTCGCACTAGCAACTCATATAGCTGCTTGCACTAGTTGCTTGCACTAGATGCTCGCATTGGCTGCTCGCACTAGCAGCTCATATAGCTGCTTGCACTAGTTGCTCACACTACTTGCTCACACTGGCTGCTCACTAGCGGTTCATATAACTGCTTGCACTACTTGCTCGCACTAGATGCTTGCATTGGCTGCTCGCACTAATTGCTCACACTAGCAGCTCGTGTAGCTGCTTGCAGTACTTGCTCGCAATAGATGCTTGCATTAGTTGCTTGCACTGACTGCTCGCAGTATCAACTCATATAGTTGCTTGGACTACTTGCTCGCACTGGCTGCTTGCACTAGCAACTCATATAGCTGCTTGCACTAGTTGCTCGCACTACTTGCTCGCACTAGCTGCTCGCACTAGCAACTCATATAGCTGCTTTCACTAGTTGCTCGCACTAGATGCTCGCATTGGCTGCTCGCACTAGCAGCTCATATAGCTGCTTGCACTAGTTGCTCACACTACTTGCTCGCACTAGCTGCTTATATTAGCAGCTCATATACTGTAGCTGGTTGCACTTCTTGCTGGCACTAGCTGCTCACACAGCTGCTCACACTAGCTGCTCATCCTCCACATATCACCACTGCAGCGCCGGGGTCACTGTTTTCTCCTGGCCCTGAGTGTGTGCTACTGTGTGTGAGTGTATGTGTGTAATGTTCAGTGCATGATAGATGGCCTCATTTTAACCTGACACACACTCAGTAGGCTGTAGATGTGACAAACTGATAGCTGAGCCAATTAAAGGGCTATTACACTAAACCTGCTGTCATCAGAGGGCACAGTGTGTTTTACTGTGTGCGTCTCCATTGAGGCAGATGATTCAGCAGAAGTAATGAATGAAGTATAAAGAGACTCTGAGACGGCTGGTAGTGAACTGTAGTGCTGGCTGTACTACCTCAGTACTACCTCAGTACTACCTCAGTACCTCTTTCTCATTAATAATGAATAAACAGATTTGCGTGAGCCAGAGGGAAGGTCGTCTGAGGTTAACTTCATATCACAGACTCTCGCTCTCTCGCTCTCTCTGATGTTAACCAGCAGAGTCTCAGCATCAGTATCTCAGTAACAATCACAGTCAGTCCACCTGTGTGTGTGCTGGCCTGAAGGCAGGTTGTCAGGTGGTAGAATGTATTTCCTCTCAACATCGTAATTTACACACACACACACATTTCTTCTTTAGTGCCTTTTGAAAAATGTCAGCTGTTATTTGTTTACGACACACACACACACACACACACACACAGTGATGTTTGATGGCAAACGTCAGGTGACAGTTTCCTCTGCTGGAATATTATTTTCCAATATTCTGATCAATTTATCTATCAGACAGAGAGGGAGAGAGGGACAGAGGGGGAGATGAAGTGTTATATTACTATCCATCATCCTGCAGTTCTCTCTCTCTCTCTCTCTCTCTCTCTCTCTCTCTCTGTCTGTGTCAATCGTCCGCTGCAGCAGCATTCAGACTTCACCACATCTGACGGGGGGGAGGGGTCATCATCATCACCATCGTTAACGTCTGTTAATCACTCCACCAATTACACCCTTCTGTCATCCAATCGGGTCCCTGTCTCCGTAACCACAGACAGACAGACAGGAAGTGGAGGTGTGACAGGTGCTAACAGCAGCTCATCGCTGTGATGTCGTCTTGTTAATGAATCCACCAATAACATCCAAAGCTCGTTAATAATGTGACACTAATGGATCTTTTAGAGGAACCCTGGCATCACTGTGTGTGTGTGTGTGTGTGTGTGTGTGTGTGTTGTGTGTGTGTTTGTTAGCACCTGTTGGCTTTAGCGCTCACTGAGTCGAGCTGTTAAGAAGGTCGTCACACTTTGGTTTCACACACACTGCTCACTTATTTCCTCCTCATCTATTTTCTGCTTTACACACACACACACACACACACACACACACACACACACACACACCTCTACCTTATATCAGTAGCTGTGAGTCCGAGGACAAAGACAATATGGCCGCTGTTCATTCTATTTGCACTTAATTCAGGAGAACATGTTCTTTTTCATTAAATGCTAGTTTATACTTCTCAGTGCGAAACTTACTTTTTACTGTGCGACATTTATTTCCGCGCTTAAGTTTCTTTGCAAGAAACTTAAGTTTCTTTGCAAGAAACTTAAGCAGATTTTGTCAGATTATTAACACAAATATAATCAATAGAGAAATTACAGTTTGACTTCATACTTGATCTAACATTGTTTCACGTTTCCTTAGTTTAACAAAGGTGATACTCTGACTGGGCGCCAACCAGAGGCCCAGTGAGACACTATAAAACGCATGTAAAATGAAGTGACGCTGTAAAACCCAGTGAGACGTTGTAAAACGCACTGAGACGCTGTAAAACGCACTGAGACGCAGTGAGATACTGTAAAACACAGTGGGTGTTTCTCTAAACCAAGAATGCAAAGAACGGACTTGTGTTCTTGGGGAGAACGTTCTTGCTAGTCGTTCTTGGAAGAATAAACTTGCAATGTCACAAACACAAAACGCTGCTGACGGTTTGAGACGATGCGTTCTCGTTGGTATTGCGCAATACCCAAAGAACTGAGGTCACCTGCATTTCTCTGATTATTGAAACGGCCAGGTTTTATCCCCCAGAACAAAAAGCTCAGAATCTGGTTAACTGCAGGTTTTAACTTAAATAAATAAATAAATAAAATAAAAAAGATATAAAATAAAAGCAAATAAAAGGCAAATCCTGTGACCACAACTCTACTGTCCACTAACAAAGTAATGTGTAATATAATATTATTCATAATAATAATGGTAATAAAGCAAAGACAGTCCGCTTTCTTTCTATTATTCTAAGTTTCACAGACCAGATTTTTCTGTGCATCACTATTTATCATCCAGACGTCAAAACTTTACAACAGGACTCAGAATAACATACGAACGTTGAAACCATCTCCCAGCTGTGGGTCTCTGCCGTGTTGGCTGCAGTCTGCATGTCTGAGGGCTCTGTGAGCTAACGGTCGCTGAGCGTCACAACTCCGAAAAACCGTTGAGCACATTTTCGATTCGCCGTCATTTATAGTAAAACTGCGGATGTTTGACATCTACAGCTGATTTCAAAACTTCTCAGAAGTGGATTCAGTGATGAAATAAAGTGTGAAAACAGTAAATTTTGAGACACTGTAAAACGCAGTGAGACGCTGCAAAACACAGTGACGTGCAGCGAGATGCTGTAAAATGCAGTCAGATGCTGTAAAATGCAGTGAGACGCTGTAAAATGTAGTGAGATGCTGTAAAATGCAGTGAGACGCTGTAAAATGTAGCGAGATGCTGTAAAATGCAGTGAGACGCTGTAAAATGCAGTGAGATGCTGTAAAATGCAGTAAGATGCTGTAAAATGCAGCGAGATGCTTTAAAACGCAGTGAGATGCTGTAAAATGCAGTAAGATGCTGTAAAATGCCGTGAGACGCTGTAAAACGCAGTGAGACGCTGCAAAACGCAGTGACGTGCAGCGAGATGCTGTAAAATGCAGTCAGATGCTGTAAAATGCAGCGAGATGCTGTAAAATTCAGCGAGATGCTGTAAAATGCAGCGAAATGCTTTAAAACGCAGTGAGATGCTGTAAAATGCAGTAAGATGCTGTAAAATGCAGGGAGATGCTGTAAAATGCCGTGAGACGCTGTTAAATGCAGTGAGATGCTATAAAATGCAGTGAGACGCTGTAAAATGCAGCGAGATGCTGTAAAATGCCGTGAGACGCTGTTAAATGCAGTGAGATGCTATAAAATGCAGTGAGACGCTGTAAAATGCAGCGAGATGCTGTAAAATGCCGTGAGACGCTGTTAAATGCAGTGAGATGCTATAAAATGCAGTGAGACGCTGTAAAATGCAGCGAGATGCTGTAAAATGCCGTGAGACGCTGTAAAATGCAGTGAGACACAGTGAGATGCTGTAAAATGCAGTGAGACACTGTTAAATGCAGTGAGATGCTGTAAAATGTAGCGAGATGCTGTAAAATGCAGTTGGGCGCTGTAAAATGCGGCGAGATGCTGTAAAATTCAGCGAGATGCTGTAAAATGCAGCGAGATGCTTTAAAACGCAGTGAGATGCTGTAAAATGCAGTAAGATGCTGTAAAATGCCGTGAGACGCTGTTAAATGCAGGGAGATGCTATAAAATGCAGTGAGACGCTGTAAAATGCAGTAAGATGCTGTAAAATGCCGTGAGACGCTGTTAAATGCAGCGAGATGCTATAAAATGCAGTGAGACGCTGTAAAATGCAGTGAGATGCTATAAAATGCAGTGAGACGCTGTAAAAATGCGGCGAGATGCTGTAAAATTCAGCGAGATGCTGTAAAATGCAGCGAGATGCTGTAAAATGCAGTAAGATGCTGTAAAATGCAGCGAGATGCTTTAAAACGCAGTGAGATGCTGTAAAATGCAGTAAGATGCTGTAAAATGCCGTGAGACGCTGTTAAATGCAGGGAGATGCTATAAAATGCAGTGAGACGCTGTAAAATGCAGTGAGATGCTATAAAATGCAGTGAGACGCTGTAAAATGCAGCGAGATGCTGTAAAATGCCGTGAGACGCTGTAAAATGCAGTTAGGCGCTGTAAAATGCGGCGAGATGCTGTAAAATTCAGCGAGATGCTGTAAAATGCAGTTAGACGCTGTAAAATGCGGCGAGATGCTGTAAAATGCAGCGAGATGCTGTAAAATGCAGCGAGATGCTTTAAAACGCAGTGAGATGCTGTAAAATGCAGTAAGATGCTGTAAAATGCCGTGAGACGCTGTTAAATGCAGGGAGATGCTATAAAATGCAGTGAGACGCTGTCAAATGCAGGGAGATGCTATAAAATGCAGTGAGATGCTGTAAAATGCAGCGAGATGCTTTAAAACGCAGTGAGATGCTGTAAAATGCAGTAAGATGCTGTAAAATGCAGCGAGATGCTGTAAAATGCAGCGAGATGCTTTAAAACGCAGTGAGATGCTGTAAAATGCAGTAAGATGCTGTAAAATGCCGTGAGACGCTGTTAAATGCAGGGAGATGCTATAAAATGCAGTGAGACGCTGTCAAATGCAGGGAGATGCTATAAAATGCAGTGAGACGCTGTAAAATGCAGTGAGATGCTATAAAATGCAGTGAGATGCTGTAAAATGCAGCGAGACGCTGTAAAACGCAGTGAGACGCTGCAAAACGCAGTGACGTGTAGCGAGATGCTGTAAAATGCAGTGAGACGCTGTAAAATGCAGTGAGATGCTATAAAATGCAGTGAGACGCTGTAAAATGCAGCGAGATGCTGTAAAATGCAGTGAGACACAGTGAGATGCTGTAAAATGCAGTGAGACGCTGTAAAATGCAGTGAGATGCTATAAAATGCAGTGAGATGCTGTAAAATGCAGCGAGATGCTGTAAAATGCAGTGAGATGCTATAAAATGCAGTGAGACGCTGTAAAATGCGGCGAGATGCTGTAAAATGCAGCCAGATGCTGTAAAATGCAGCGAGATGCTTTAAAACGCAGTGAGATGCTGTAAAATGCAGTAAGATGCTGTAAAATGCCGTGAGACGCTGTTAAATGCAGGGAGATGCTATAAAATGCAGTGAGACGCTGTAAAATGCAGTGAGACGCTGTAAAATGCAGTGAGATGCTATAAAATGCAGTGAGATGCTGTAAAATGCAGTGAGACGCTGTAAAATGCAGCGAGATGCTGTAAAATGCAGTGAGATGCTATAAAATGCAGTGAGACGCTGTAAAACGCAGTGAGACGCTGCAAAACGCAGTGACGTGTAGCGAGATGCTGTAAAATGCAGTGAGACTCTGTAAAATGCAGCGAGATGCTGTAAAATGCCGTGAGATGCTGTAAAATGCAGTGAGACACAGTGAGATGCTGTAAAATGCAGTGAGACGCTGTAAAATGCAGCGAGATGCTGTAAAATGCAGCGAGATGCTGTAAAATGCAGCGAGATGCTTTAAAATGCAGTGAGATGCTGTAAAATGCAGTGAGACGCATGACGTGAGACCAACTGTAAGTCGCTTTGGATAAAAGCGTCAGTTTAATGATTAAATATAAATGTAACAGTCAAAATACGCCACATCGTTCATGATGAGTTACTTTCTTCTTCTTCTGTGCAGCGGTGACGCTGCCAATCACCGCCACTCAGCATCAGCTCCCTACTGTCAGCTTTCATTGCTAAAGGCATGTTGTTGCTTCAAAGTGATCTGATGTCAGACTGCAGCATAATGTTCTAGGAACAAGAGGAGGAGTCAGGAGGTCAAAGGTCAAACAGCTTTCAGGAGTTTCACTTCAGACTTCCTGTCAGTACTGAGTGGGCGGGGTCTCACTGGGTTTGATTGATAGGTCTGTCTGATAGCAACTTAAGGTGGATTTAAGGACGATGGCTTCAGCAGATTACTCGAAAACACACACACACAGCTAACACACACACTTACAACACACTCTGCGTGTTTCTGTGTGTGTGTGTGTGCTTCCTCCGGCTGTCGTTTCTTAACGAGGGCGGCTCGGCGGCGGTATTCCTCTAATTAGCCTCATTAGCAGGCTGCCACGGCAACCCATTTATTTACACAGAGACGGCAGATGTAAACAATAACATTAACACGCTAACGGCTGTTAGCAACATGCTACACACACACAGTAAGTGAATTGGTAAACAGTGTGTGTTAATGATGCAGTCAGACTGTTAGTCAGCTGGAAACAGACGTTACATCATTACAGTATCATGAATAGTTTAGTTTCTTATTGGCTGACTGGAGAACAGTTGCTGTGTTGCTTTGGAGCTTTTAAACATATCACAAGATTCCGCTTGTCAGTCAGGACACCTGAGTGACGCCTGAAAGCTCCCGGACGTCTGAGTAAGTGTGCGTGATTTAGGTTCGTTTGGTCAGCAGAGATGAACGGAGTGTTCACGGTAACATGAGAGGACGTTCAAATACAATGGTGGTGAAAAATGTTCATTACATCATTACCCCACAAACTACAGCAGTATAATGTTACTTTCATACATTGTCACATTGGCTACATACTGATAACCTTATTTTAATTTTGTGTATAGTTTACCTAAATTCTTGTGCAAGAAAAATCCTTTACATTGGTCTCTAATGTGTCAATACATAGTACTAACTTATCAATAATCACAATTCATGCAGAACAATTACAGCAGGTTGCAGTCTTTACTCACACAACGTGCTGGTAAATGATTTTTATTATTTTAGTGGGTGCTGTTGACTTTCCGTCAGTGTTACAGCTGATGTTTTACATACAGCCACCTGCTTTTCTGGAGGAGAACGTGTCAAACTGTTTTTAGAGATTTACAGGGAAATATTTAGACTGGAGGACAGTGAGAGAGGCGGTAAAACAGGGAGGGATATTATTACAGGTTTTATTAGAAATCAGCCTAAAAAATAATATTTGATAAAATGTTTCTCCAAATTAAATCATTCTAACAAAGAAGTGCATGTTTCTATTAGCACTGTGTTACTATTAATGCACCGACAGCAGCTGATGATAAATAGTGTTCCATCACAACAGCGTCTTTCTCCGAGAATTACAGAATTATATTCAACCTGGAATGAGTGTTTACAGCCCTGAGTACTGTCTGCAGGCACGACCTCCACCAGTCACAGGGTGAGCAGCAGCCTGCAGGAGCTGAAGCTAAGACGTTAGCTCTTAATGAGAGAGGAGCTGTAACATATACATGTATGTATCATGTATGTAACACACATCTGTCTGTGGTGTGTTTGTGTATCAGATGGTCACAGTGTTAACTGGTTTAATCAAAGAGCTCTGCAGGAGGTGAGCCCGAGAAGAGGAGGCTAATTAAGAGAAGACTCACTTCATCACACACACACACACACACTTCAGAGTAATGATGTCAACCACCGAGGCAATTAGCCGGCCGAGGGCGAGCGAGCACTCAGATACTGGACAGATAAACAGAGAGAGGGAGAGAGAGAGAGCTATAAAGTGTGTGTCAGTTTTGGTATTAATTAGTATGTTCCTGTTATTGAACAGTCTCTGCTGGGGCCCAGTGTGTGTGTGTGTGTGTGTGTGTGTGTGTGTGTGTGTGTGTGTGTGTGTGTGTGTGTGTGCTTCCTACATAGTGATCAGCAGAACAAGTTTTTAACCAACAGAGTGAGGACATTTTTGGAAAGTGAGGACAATTTGGCTGTATGTGTGGTGTAGAGTTATGTTCATACTGAGATTAGGCAAGTGAGGGTTAGGGGCCGCATTATGTTAATGAGGGCCCTCACAAGTATGGAAGTACAAAGATGTGTGTGTGTGTGTGTGTGTGGTCTTCAATGAAACAGAGCAGACAACCCGGGATAATAAGGTTTCAACAGCCAACAGCTGTGTGTGTGTGTGTGCGTGTGTGTGTGTCTGTGTCTGTGTGTGTGTGTGTGTGTACAGTATGTGCACACACAGTGTTTATCCAGAGGAATTACATGTTGTAAGACGTTTAATAAGGAAGCAGCTGCTTATTAAAGTTCGGCCACACGTGAACAACATGTGTGTGTTTATGGATTTCCTGGCTCGTATTAGCCTCCATTATAACAGACAGGAGCTGGAAGCAGCTATTACAGCTGAGAGGAATCTAATCACAAGATCGTGTAGTGTTAACGGGCAACATGTGAGCTGAGGAGGATTTACAGACTGTAATGGACAGGCTGAGAGACACTGACCAGGTAAACCGCACAGGTAAACAGGTAGGCAGCACACAGTGTGACCTCTGTTTGTAGATCTGCAGAGCCAGCGTAGCTCCTGCCTGTCCACCTGCCTGTCCGCCTGCCTGTCCGCCTGTCTCTCCGCCTGTCTTCCTGTCCGCCTGCCTGTCCGCCTGTCTTCCTGTCCGCCTGCCTGTCCACCTGCCTGTCCGCCTGCCTGTCCGCCTGTCTCTCCGCCTGTCTTCCTGTCCGCCTGTTTGTCCACCTGTCTTCCAGTCCGCCTGCCTGTCCGCCTGTCTTCCTGTCCGCCTGCCTGTCCGCCTGTCTTCCTGTCCGCCTGTCTTCCTGTCCACCTGCCTGTCCGCCTGTCTTCCTTTCCGCCTGCCTGTCCGCCTGTCTTTCTGTCCGCCTGTCTGTCCGCCTGCCTGTCCGCCTGTCTTCCTTTCCACCTGCCTGTCCGCCTGTCTTTCTGTCCGCCTGTTTGTCCGTCTGTCTTCCTTTCCGCCTGTCTGTCCGTCTGTCTTCCTGTCCGCCTGTCTTTCTGTCCGCCTGTTTGTCCACCTGTCTTTCTGTCCGCCTGTTTGTCCACCTGTCTTCCTGTCCACCTGCCTGTCCGCCTGTCTTCCTTTCCACCTGCCTGTCCGCCTGTCTTTCTGTCCGCCTGTCTGTCCGCCTGTCTTCCTGTCCGCCTGACTTTCTGTCCGCCTGTTTGTCCACCTGTCTTCCTGTCCGCCTGCCTGTCCGCCTGTCTTCCTTTCCACCTGCCTGTCCGCCTGTCTTTCTTTCCGCCTGTCTGTCCGCCTGTCTTCCTGTCCGCCTGACTTTCTGTCCGCCTGTTTGTCCACCTGTCTTCCTGTCCGCCTGCCTGTCCGCCTGTCTTCCTTTCCGCCTGCCTGTCCGCCTGTCTTTCTGTCCGCCTGTTTGTCCGCCTGTCTTCCTTTCCGCCTGCCTGTCCGCCTGTCTTTCTGTCCGCCTGTTTGTCCGTCTGTCTTCCTTTCCGCCTGCCTGTCCGCCTGTCTTCCTTTCCGCCTGCCTGTCCACCTGTCTTTCTGTCCGCCTGCCTGTCCACCTGTCTTCCTTTCCGCCTGCCTGTCCGCCTGTCTTTCTGTCCGCCTGTTTGTCCGCCTGTCTTCCTTTCCGCCTGCCTGTCCGCCTGTCTTTCTGTCCGCCTGTTTGTCCGCCTGTCTTCCTTTCCGCCTGCCTGTCCGCCTGTCTTTCTGTCCGCCTGTTTGTCCGTCTGTCTTCCTTTCCGCCTGCCTGTCCGCCTGTCTTTCTGTCCACCTGTTTGTCCGTCCTGTCTTCCTTTCCGCTTGCCTGTCCGCCTATCTTCCTTTCCGCCTGCCTGTCCACCTGTCTCCTGTCCGCCTGTCTTTCTGTCCGTCCTGTTTGTCCACCTGTCTTCCTTTCCGTTCCTGTCCGTCCTGTCTCATCCTGTCTTCCTGTCCGCCTGTCTGTCCACCTGTCTTCCTGTCCAGTCTGCCTGTCCATGCCTGTCTTCCTTTCCAGCCTGCCTGTCCGCCTGTCTTTCTGTCCGTCCTGTTTGTCCGTCCTGTCTTCCTTCCGCCTGCCTGTCCGCCTGTCTTCCTGTCCACCTGTCTGTCCACCTGTCTTCCTGTCCATCTGCCTGTCCGCCTGTCTTCCTGTCCATCCTGTCCTCGTCTGTCTCCTGTCTTCCTGTCCGCCTGTCCTGTCCGCCTGTCTTTCCTGTCCAGCCTGTCTTCCTGTCCATCCTGTCTTGTCCATCCTGTCTTCCTGTCCATCTGCCTGTCCGCCTGTCTTTCCTGTCCACCTGTCTGTCCGCCTGTCTTCCTTTCCATGCCTGTCCATCTGTCTTCCTGTCCATCCGTCTTCTTTCCTGTCCGCCTGTCTTCTGTCCACTGTTTGTCCCTGTCTTCCTTTCCTGCCTGTCCATCCTGTCTTCCTGTCCACCTGTCTTGTCCAGCCTGTCTTTCTGTCCATCCTGCCTGTCCATTGTCTTCCTTTCCACCTTGTCCACCTGTCTTTCTGTCCATCCTGTCTGTCCTTCCTGTCCATCCTGTCCACCTGTCTTCCTGTCTTTCTGTCCACTGTCTGTCCATCTGCTTCCTGTCCTGCCTGTCCACTGTCTTCCTGTCCATGTCTGTCCATCTGTCTTCCTGTCCACCTCCTGTCCACCTGTCTGTCCTCCTGTCCTGTCCACTGCTTCCTGTCCATCCTGTCCTGTCCATCTTCTGTCTGCCTGTCCTGTCTTTCTGTCCAGTTTGTCCATGTCTTCCTTTCGCCTGCCTGTCCACCTGTCTTCCTGTCCACCTGTCCTGTCTTCTGTCCATCCTGTCCTGTCTTCCTTTGTCCATCCTGTCTTCTGTCCACCTGTCTTTCTGTCCATGTCTGTCCTTCTGTCCCTGTCCTTCCTGTCCACTGTCTTCCTGTCCATCTGTCCACTTCTTTCTGTCCATCCTGTCTTCCTTCTTCCATGTCCATCTTTCCTGTCCATCTGTCTATCTGTCCATCTGTTCTGTCCATGTCTGTCCGTCTTCCGTCCATCCTGTCCGTCTTCTGTCCTTTCCACCTGTCTTCCTGTCCTGTCTTTCTATCCTGTCCTGTCTGTCCTGTCCATCTTTCTGTCCATCTGTTTGTCCACTGTCTTCCTTCCATGCCTGTCCTGTCTGTCCTGTCTTTCTGTCCATCCTGTCTGTCCATTCTGTCCTGTCCTGTCCTGTCTTCCTGTCCGTCCTGTCTGTCCACCTGTCTTCCTGTCCACTGTCTTCCTGTCCACTTCTGTCCATCTGTCTTCCTGTCCTGTCTGTCCTTGTCTGTCCTGTCCATCTGCCTGTCCATCTGTCTTCCTGTCCACCTGTCTTGTCCATGTCTTTCTGTCTTCCTGTCCTGTCTGTCCTGTCCTGTCCTTCTGTCCTGTCCTGTCCACCTGTCTTCTGTCCATGTCCACCTGTCTTCCTGTCCGCCTGCCTGTCCTTGTCTTTCTGTCCTGTCTTCCTGTCTTCCTGTCCATCCTGTCTTCCTGTCTGTCCTGTCCTGTCTGTCTTCCTGTCCTGCCTGTCCGTCTGTCTTTCTGTCCTGTCTGTCCTTGTCTTCCTGTCCATGTCTGTCCTTGTCCTGTCCTGTCTTCCCTGTCTGTCCTGTCTTCCTGTCCTGTCCTGCCTGTCTTCCTGTCCGTCCTGTCTTTCCTGTCCTTGTCTTCCTGTCCATCTTCTGTCTTCCTGTCCGTCTGTCTTCCTGTCCGTCCTGTCTGTCCTGTCCATCTGTCTGTCCTGTCTTCTGTCCTGTTTGTCCATCTGTCTTTCTGTCCTGTCTTTCTGTCTCTGTCCTGTCTTCCTGTCTTCCTGTCCCTGTCTTCCTGTCCTCTGTCTGTCTGTCCTGTCCTGTCTTCCTGTCCGCCTGTCTTTCTGTCCGCTGTTTGTCCACTGTCTTCCTTTCCATGCCTGTCCTGTCTTTCTGTCCTGTCTGTCTTCCTGTCCTGTCCGTCTGTCTGTCCGTCTGTCTGTCCTTGTCTTCCTGTCCTTGTCTGTCCTGTCTTTCTGTCCGCTTGTCCTGTCTGTCCTTGTTCCTGTCCGTCCTGTCTGTCCTGTCCTTGTCTTGTCCTTGTCTTTCTGTCCCTGTCTTCCTGTCCGTCCTGTCTTTCTGTCCGCCTGTCTTGTCCACCTGTCTTCCTTTCCATGCCTGTCCGCCTGTCTTCCTGTCCGTCTGTCTGTCCGTCTGTCTTCCTGTCCGTGCCTGTCTGTCCTGTCTTTCTGTCCATGTCTGTCCGTTCTGTCTTCCTGTCCAGCCTGCCTGTCCATCCTGTCTTCCTGTCCGCCTGTCTTCCTGTCTCTGTCCGCCTGTCTTTCTGTCCGCCTGTTTGTCCGCTGTCTTCCTTTCCGTCCTGCCTGTCCTGCCTGTCTGTCCGCCTGTCTTCCTGTCCGCCTGTCTGTCCACCTGTCTTCCTGTCCGCCTGCCTGTCCGCCTGTCTTCCTTTCCGCCTGCCTGTCCGCCTGTCTTTCAGTCCGCCTGTCTGTCTGCCTGTCCGCCTGTCTTTCTGTCCGCCTGTTTGTCCACCTGTCTTCCTTTCCGCCTGCCTGTCCGCCTGTCTTTCTGTCCGCCTGTTTGTCCGCCTGTCTTTCTGTCCGCCTGTCTTCCTGTCCGCCTGTCTGTCCACCTGTCTTCCTGTCCGCCTGCCTGTCCGCCTGTCTTCCCTTTCCTGCCTGCTCTGTCCGCCTGTCTTCTGTCTGTCCACCTGTTTGTCCGCCTGTCTTCCTTTCCGTTCTGCCTGTCCGCCTGTCTTTCTGTCCGCCTGTTTGTCCGCCTGTCTTCCTTTCCGCCTGCCTGTCCGCCTGTCTTTCTGTCCGCCTGTTTGTCCGTCTGTCTTCCTTTCCGCCTGCCTGTCCGCCTGTCTTTCTGTCCACCTGTTTGTCCGTCTGTCTTCCTTTCCGCCTGCCTGTCCGCCTGTCTTCCTTTCCGCCTGCCTGTCCACCTGTCTTCCTGTCCGCCTGTCTTTCTGTCCGCCTGTTTGTCCGCCTGTCTTCCTTTCCGCCTGCCTGTCCGCCTGTCTCTCCGCCTGTCTTCCTGTCCGCCTGTCTGTCCACCTGTCTTCCTGTCCGCCTGCCTGTCCGCCTGTCTTCCTTTCCGCCTGCCTGTCCGCCTGTCTTTCTGTCCGCCTGTTTGTCCGCCTGTCTTCCTTTCCGCCTGCCTGTCCGCCTGTCTTTCTGTCCGCCTGTTTGTCCGCCTGTCTTCCTTTCCGCCTGCCTGTCCGCCTGTCTTTCTGTCCGCCTGTTTGTCCGTCTGTCTTCCTTTCCGCCTGCCTGTCCGCCTGTCTTCCTTTCCGCCTGCCTGTCCGCCTGTCTTTCAGTCCGCCTGTCTGTCTGCCTGTCCGCCTGTCTTTCTGTCCGCCTGTTTGTCCACCTGTCTTCCTGTCCGCCTGCCTGTCCGCCTGTCTTCCTTTCCGCCTGCCTGTCCGCCTGTCTTCCTGTCCGCCTGCCTGTCCGCCTGTCTTTCTGTCCGCCTGTTTGTCCACCTGTCTTCCTGTCCGCCTGTCTTCCTGTCCGCCTTCCTGTCCTGTCTGTGTTAATTGTGCTGTTAATGAAGCGCTGCAGCAGGTCACACTTTGACATCAAAGATTTTTGCTTCAACATTCACACTGACTTCAGTAAGAAGAAAACGTCTGTGTTTTAGAGTGTGTGTGTGTTTTACTGTGTGTGTGTCTGTGTGGTGTAGCAGTTTCCATTATCTGGCCCTCATCACCTCGTCTCCACCAAAGATCCTGACAGCTGACTGGACGTCAAGCTGTCAATCAAAACAACCTCACACTCGTCTGTCTGTCTGTCTGTCTGTCTAACACCGTCCTCACAGACAGACAGAGATGTAAATGTATGACTGTCAGTCATTTCTTCCTGACAGGAATACCAATCACCTTTAAGGTGTGTGTGTGTGTGTATGATATGATGTGTGATATTATTGATGATGCTAGTGTGTGTGTGTGTGTGTGTGTGTGTGTTACCCTATGTGTATTGTGTATGCAGGTTGTGTGTTGTGTGTGTGTGTATGCAGGTGTGTGTGTGTGTGTGTGTGTGTGTGTGTGTGTGCAGGTGTGTGTGTGTTACCCTGTGTGTGCAGGTGTGTGTGTGTGTGTGCAGGTGTGTGTGTGTTTGCAGGTGTTGTGTATGCCCTATATTGTGTGTGTGTGTGTGTGTGTGTTACCCTGTGTGTGTGTGCAGGTGTGTGTGTGTGTTACCCTATGTGTGTGTGTGTGTGTGTGCAGGTGTGTGTGTGTTACCCTGTGTGTGTGTGTGTGTGTGCAGGTGTGTGTGTGTTACCCTGTGTGTGTGTGTGTGTGTGTGTGTGTGTGTGCAGGTGTGTGTGTGTGGGGAGCTGGTGCAGACAGCTGAATATCATCAGTATTCAGAGATGGACGAGTCTCTGCAGTTATTTCCTTCAGCAGCTCTCAGTGCCTGTTAACGTGCACGTGCACACACATACACACACATGCACACTGTTTATTACAGTTTTCTGACTGAAGTGGATCCTTCCCGTCGTGGTTTCTCTGCACAGACTCATGCTGATGTCACTGTTCTGACAGGAAGTCACAACAACTAAAACATTTCAGCTTCAGGTTAATTTTCCTACGCTTTAACTTCTTCTAACATTTTGAGGCAGCAGCTGCCTCCATCGTTGGTACCTAACTCACCTGAAGCAGCGAGATGATGTGAGGATGAAGCCCTAGCGGCGGTACTGCGAGCAAGGCCGGTGAGCAAAATGTTCCTAAACTTCCTGAAACTTTTTCACTGTTAAACGTTTAAGGGGTCAGGAACGCGTCACTAGAGACGGAGATTAGGACACAAGGACTGGTTTAAGGTCCAGGCCCGGATTTACTTGATCTTTTGTTTAGTGCTCAAGAAGAACGAAATGAGATGCTGAGTGAGGCTGTGTTCGAAACAGAAGGCCGCTGCCTCGCTGCCTCGATACCGTAACAGACAGCTGCCTCAGAAGGAATCACTTTCAAGTGAAGGCAGCACTTACGGCAACGTGTGGCGTCAGCACGCCATGTTGAGTCTCTTCTGGCTGTCAGAAGACATGCTAGCCTTAGCATCAGCTAAGTAGCTATTGAAAAGCCAAACGGCTAACAGACGCCTCAGAAATCAGACTGAACAAACTTTGCTGGTTTCAGTCACGGGCTGATATGATAGTTCAGTGTTTAGCTGAATATCGATTTTCATAAATCGAAGCGAGAAAACTACTAAAAACTTTTAAAAATGTGTATTTGTTTACAAATTCGGCTTGTTTGTCCGCCACCTTCACCAGTTTTTGAAAGCTCTGTCAGCCGCAGCCGCACTGCTTTATGGGTAATAGTCAGCATCAAGTCACCATCAGTGCTGCGTTCAAAACTGGCTGTTACTGGGGCAGCTTGAAGGCGTCTCAGGAGACAGGAAGAGACCGTTGGAGCCGTTTGGAACAGCACTCAGTTCCTCGCCGTCCTGTTAGACACCTGCTGAGACAGCAGTTTTCCAGCACAGCCTGAGCTGCAGTAAAGTCAGTCATGATTAATACAGTCAAATGAAACCATGTTCAGCTGCATCACAGTGAATCACACTGTTTTGAATAAAAACATGTTGATTGCTTTGGTAGTTACTTCATATGAATCTTTAATCTTTCGGATGGTTGGCAGCGAGCTGCACGTCCCTGTGTTCCATGAATGGGATCTTTACTGCATCTGAAACACGACACAGGTCACTGTTCACTAGTGGTGTGACGAGATCTCGTGACGATGTTTCTCCTCAGGTAAAAAGCTGAAAGTCTCGCAAGACTCACGCAAATTCCATTTTTCACACGCTGTCAAGCCGCACATTAATTTATGCGAAATACAAAGGTATTACTGATCACAAATCAACTCCGCCCAGCTGAGGCCCCAGCGGCGTACGCCCTTATAGTAATCAAGCGGATTATCGCAGATCTGACAATCATCTAAACATCTAAACACTGAATTAACTAATGAACCTGTTGACTTGTACTGTAATTTTAATAATCCTGTCACTGCATTTCAGTGACCACATTCAGGCTACATCCACTCCACCACCTTTTCATTAGAAAATGAGTTTCAAAATGAAACCGATCTGCATCTACAGCAGCGTTTCAGCTGCGGATCAGAACTGATCTCTGTCTGCATTAAAAAGACACACACACACACAGGTGTGAAGTTTGTCCGGTGGGACGTAGCTGTGATGTGAGACTGAGATCATGACCTCGTCTTATTTATGTGTGTGTGAGACACTTTCAGCCCACTCAATTATCATACTGATGCTCTGTGTGTGTGTGTGTGTGTGTGTGTGTGTGTGTGTGTGTGTGTGTGTGTGTTGTGTGTTGTGTGTGAAGTGTGATGCTGTTGAGAAAATTCATCTTCACTTTTTTAACAGAAACAGACGTGTTGTTGTTTTCAGAAAATAAATCTTCTCTGGTAGTTTGTTGCTGTTTGGTTTGATGACGGAGTTTCCACAAACACACTAACACACACGCGCACACACACTCACATGCACGCACACACACACTCACTGTGTCTCTCCTGAGCTGCTCAGCGCTGCAGTTTTTAAAGGGAACCTTAGTGACCCGAGGGTTGGAGGAGTGAAGCTGCTCACTGTGGTCGAGTCAGTAAAAGTGGAACTTGGCTTTAGAAAACGGGTTCTAAGCGGTTCTGCTGCATGTTTATGATCGAGATACTTAGACGAGAAAATATGATCCAAGTTCCTCCTCCTCCTCTCCCCCTCCTACTGTCCTCCTGCTGCTCCTCCTCCTCCTCCTGCCCTCCTCCTCTCCCCCTCCTACTGTCCTCCTGCTGCTCCTCCCCCTCCTCCTGCTCCTCCTCCTCTCCCCCTCCTCCTCCTACTCTCCTCCTCTCCCCCTCCTCCTGCTCCTCCTCCTCTCCCCCTCCTCCTCCTACTCTTCCCCTCCTCCTGCTCCTCCTCCTCTTCATCATTCTCATTTCCTGCTGCAGCCCTAATTCTCTGAATATTAAACACCTCCTCCCCGCCTCCCTAGTGACCATTGTCTTAATGGGCCTCCCCTCCCCATCCCACAACCTCTGCTGCTCCTGCTGTTGCCATAGTGACAACAATCCTCTAGTGATTAGTGTTAGTAATCACCATGGCAACACCATCAGTACCAGTGTAATCATGTGTCAGGAGGTGAAGAGGAGGAGAGAAGAGGAGAAGGTCCCGGTGGTTCTCCTCTTTTTCTGCGATGTGGTCCCGGTGGTTCTCTTTGTCTGCGATGAGGTCCCGGTTGTTCTCTTTGTCTGCGATGTGGTCCCGGTGGTTCTCCTCTTTTTCTGCGATGAGGTCCCGGTAGTTCTCTTTGTCTGCGATGAGGTCCCGGTGGTTCTCTTTGTCTGCGATGTGGTCCCGGTGGTTCTCCTCTTTTTCTGCGATGAGGTCCCGGTAGTTCTCTTTGTCTGCGATGAGGTCCCGGTTGTTCTCCTCTTTGTCTGCGATGTCGTCCCGGTGGTTCTCCTCTTTGTCTGCGATGAGGTCCCGGTTGTTCTCCTCCTTGTCTGCGATGAGGTCCCGGTTGTTCTCCTCTTTGTCTGCAATGAGGTCCCGGTGGTTCTCCTCTTTTTCTGCGATGAGGTCCCGGTGGTTCTCCTCTTTGTCTGCGATGAGGTCCCGGTTGTTCTCCTGTTTGTCTGCGATGAGGTCCCGGTGGTTCTCCTCTTTGTCTGCGATGTGGTCCCGGTGGTTCTCCTCTTTTTCTGCGATGAGGTCCCGGTAGTTCTCTTTGTCTGCGATGAGGTCCCGGTTGTTCTCCTCTTTGTCTGCGATGTCGTCCCGGTGGTTCTCCTCTTTGTCTGCGATGAGGTCCCGGTTGTTCTCCTCCTTGTCTGCGATGAGGTCCCGGTGGTTCTCCTCTTTTTCTGCGATGAGGTCCCGGTGGTTCTCCTCTTTGTCTGCGATGAGGTCCCGGTTGTTCTCCTGTTTGTCTGCGATGAGGTCCCGGTGGTTCTCCTCTTTGTCTGCGATGAGGTCCCGGTTGTTCTCCTCTTTTTCTGCGATGTGGTCCCGGTTGTTCTCCTGTTTGTCTGCGATGAGGTCCCGGTTGTTCTCCTGTTTGTCTGCGATGAGGTCCCGGTTGTTCTCCTCTTTGTCTGCGATGTCGTCCCGGTGGTTCTCCTCTTTTTCTGCGATGTGGTCCCGGTGGTTCTCCTGTTTGTCTGCGATGAGGTCCCAGTAGTTCTCTTTGTCTGCGATGAGGTCCCGGTTGTTCTCCCCTTTTTCTGCGATGAGGTCCCGGTAGTTCTCTTTGTCTGCGATGTGGTCCTGGTGGTTCTCCCCTTTTTCTGCGATGAGGTCCCGGTGGTTCTCCTGTTTGTCTGCGATGAGGTCCCGGTTGTTCTCTTTGTCTGCGATGTGGTCCCGGTGGTTCTCCTCTTTTTCTGCGATGAGGTCCCGGTGGTTCTCTTTGTCTGCGATGAGGTCCCGGTTGTTCTCTTTGTTCGCGATGTGGTCCCGGTGGTTCTCCTCTTTTTCTGCGATGAGGTCCCGGTAGTTCTCTTTGTCTGCGATGTGGTCCCGGTTGTTCTCTTTGTCTGCGATGAGGTCCCGGTTGTTCTCTTTGTCTGCGATGTGGTCCCGGTGGTTCTCCTCTTTTTCTGCAATGAGGTCCCGGTTGTTCTCCTCTTTGTCTGCGATGAGGTCCCGGTGGTTCTCCTCTTTTTCTGCGATGTGGTCCCGGTGGTTCTCCCCTTTTTCTGCGATGAGGTCCCGGTAGTTCTCTTTGTCTGCGATGAGGTCCCGGTTGTTCTCTTTGTCTGCGATGAGGTCCCGGTGGTTCTCCTCTTTTTCTGCGATGTGGTCCCGGTGGTTCTCCTCTTTGTCTGCGATGAGGTCCCAGTTGTTCTCCTCTTTGTGTGCGATTAGGTCCCGGTTGTTCTCCTGTTTGTCTGCGATGAGGTCCCGGTTGTTCTCCTCTTTGTCTGCGATGAAGTCCCGGTGGTTCTCCTGTTTGTCTGCGATGAGGTCCCGGTAGTTCTCTTTGTCTGCGATGAGGTCCCGGTAGTTCTCTTTGTCTGCAATGAGGTCCCGGTTGTTCTCCTCTTTTTCTGCGATGAAGTCCCGGTGGTTCTCCTCTTTGTCTGCGATGAGGTCCCGGTGGTTCTCCTGTTTGTCTGCGATGAGGTCCCGGTAGTTCTCTTTGTCTGCGATGAGGTCCCGGTAGTTCTCTTTGTCTGCGATGAGGTCCCGGTTGTTCTCCTCTTTGTCTGCGATGAAGTCCCGGTGGTTCTCCTGTTTGTCTGCGATGAGGTCCCGGTAGTTCTCTTTGTCTGCGATGAGGTCCCGGTAGTTCTCTTTGTCTGCGATGAGGTCCCGGTTGTTCTCCTCTTTGTCTGCGATGAAGTCCCGGTGGTTCTCCTGTTTGTCTGCGATGAGGTCCCGGTAGTTCTCTTTGTCTGCGATGAGGTCCCGGTAGTTCTCTTTGTCTGCAATGAGGTCCCGGTAGTTCTCCTCTTTTTCTGCGATGAAGTCCCGGTGGTTCTCCTGTTTGTCTGCGATGAGGTCCCGGTAGTTCTCTTTGTCTGCGATGAGGTCCCGGTAGTTCTCTTTGTCTGCAATGAGGTCCCGGTTGTTCTCCTCTTTTTCTGTGATGAGGTCCCGGTGGTTCTCCTGTTTGTCTGAGATGTGGTCCCGGTGGTTCTCCTGTTTGTCTGCGATGAGGTCCCAGTAGTTCTCTTTGTCTGCGATGTGGTCCTGGTGGTTCTCCCCTTTTTCTGCGATGAGGTCCCGGTGGTTCTCCTGTTTGTCTGCGATGTGGTCCCGGTGGTTCTCCCCTTTTTCTGCGATGAGGTCCCGGTGGTTCTCCTGTTTGTCTGCGATGTGGTCCCGGTGGTTCTCCCCTTTTTCTGCGATGAGGTCCCGGTGGTTCTCCTGTTTGTCTGCGATGTGGTCCCGGTGGTTCTCCTCTTTTTCTGCGATGAGGTCCCGGTGGTTTGTTTGTTCAGTTCGATATTATTGTATTTTAACTTGTGAATTTTATGAAGGTTTCACTTCTTTGAGTCTTAAAAACTAAAAATGAATGAATAAAAATGTTAACCTCGTTAACCTTTTGTCTTCTTCTATGCTGCTGTAGATCTATAAACTAACGTACTGCATTTCTTTAGCACAATTTCAGAACTTCATCAAGTAGCTTCATTTGAATTGGAGCTTAATTGTCTCCTTGGCTCACCTTTGTGGGCTTCTTTCTCTGTGACAGTTTGTGAAGAGGTCGGTTTGAAAATAACTTTTAGCCTATTAGCTAATTCAGGAAACCTTTTCACCAGCTGGTTAACAAGGATCTGAGCTATCCCCCTGTGATTAACACTCACACACTCTCGCCTCCATAATTATGACCAGTAGCTTCTTCTTCTGCTCCCCATATTCCGGTCTGCAGGCGTGTCATCACGGCGGTGAGTTATGTGGCCAGTTAAATGCCAGGTGGATGACATAACATTACATTACCTGAGGTAAAAACATAATTAATGCTGATGAACCTGGTCGATTAAGTTCTCATCATGAACAGGGAGCAGAACAGGTGTGAAACCCAGTGTGCCAGCTCACCTGACAGATGGAGCTCAGGTCTTACTAACTGTTAGCATGTTGGAGCTGCGGTCTGGTTACGTTTGAGTGTTCAGGAAAGACTGTCATCATGTTTAAATATTAGTTTAAGTTACTTGTGCGCTTGCACATCCTCCACCGCACCAACTTACACAACTTCACCTGTTCCTTTATTACACCTATATTAGGTGTTTCTAGGCTGTACCTGCCCGCCGAGAATTTACCTCGCGGGAGTGCACAGTGAAAGCAGAAACAGACATTATAATGACAAATAGCAAAGTAGAGTTTAAAACCGTGATTCTGTGTGGGTTCAAAGTAGAGCCCGACCAATAGATGGGCCAGCCGATATTATCGATATGACCTAATTGCATTTAATCAGCATCGGCCGTTTATAACGGCAGATATATGACAATTAACAAAGAAACCTAGAGTGAGATCCTTCACTCAGGTCAAGGCTGTTGCATAGTTTGCCCACCAGAGGGCGACCAGCTGCAGCTCCCCTGTTAACAACACTGCCTCACCACAAAAACCACAGAAGAAAACAATCAGCTGACCGGAGCTTCCTGCAGAGGGCTGTGTGAGGGGGGAGTCGGTCTTTTGTCAAGTTAATTACATGACTTTAATAATTCTAATAAAAACAGACCCAGTCGCTTCTCCTCTCCTGAAAACATTCATGACTTGCTAACCCTCCCGTTTTTCAATGCACTCCCCGGCTTCCTCCCAGCTCACAGCAGGTTAATGTTCCCGTAGCTCGGTGTTGGAAGCTGCTGACAGACGTAACTGTAGATTTATTTCAAACAGTGTGTCAGTTCTAGTGAACGGTCCACATTTGTCTCTAGTTCATCACTTCTAAAGATTCTCTAAAATCACGAAACATTACAGCAGCAAACGCTGCCCGTTGCTAAATTAGCCACAAAGCTAACGCCGTGTTTATCAGTGGAGGAGCGCTAACGCTAATGAGCCGTTAAACTACAGTTTCTGGTGTATTCTAAATAGCCGCCTGTCTGCAGTTAGTCTGCCTGTCTGAAATGATTAAACCAGAGCGGACGTGTAAATAAACAAGAATCTAACTCGGCTTCCTGCAGCTCAGGCTCTTTGTGTGACGCTGTAGATGTGAAATACTGCGGTCAGAGGCGTAACGGCTCTGGTTGCAGTTCTAACGTTAGTTAAATGAAATCTCCTCACTGTAGAGAGTCATTTTGTATTATATGTCCATGATTCATACCGATGGAGGTTCAATGGTTTCTCGTAGCTTTGGTCAGAATTAGAGTGCTGCTAAAGGGATGAACAAGACGCGAATGTGTAAAGTGAAACACATGCTGATTCTCTCTCTGTTTACAGACGGCTGAAAAAGTTGCACCTTCCAGTAGCAAATATTTATTGATGTGCAATTGTGCATGTTGACTTTTTGAGAGTGTAATCGATTTTATTAACATAATAATATAATAAAATGTTTTATAGCCCACAGACACACCAGCTTTCAGTATCGACCTGTTGTCAGTGTAGTTTATTCAGTAAAGGAGTCTACCATCCAAATCATTCTTAAAATCAAAATATCAGCTCTTTTTCACTCTAATATCGGCATCGGCCCCCAAAAACCCGTATCGGTCGGGCTCTAATTCAAAGTCTGTATTTCATTACACTTAGTAGAAGCAGCGTTCTTTGATATGAGGTGTCCTATCCTGTTAGGCACGATGCATTACTCTGCGGTGACTTTGTCTCTGCACAGGAAGCGCTGAGCAACATTCAAATATTCTCGGTTCGAATTTCACTGAACAGGAAGTCCAATCAGAAATGTGTCACTGAGCTTTGAAGAAGCTCTTAAGAGCAGGGAACGAGAAATTTACGCTTTTATCATATTTAAAGAAACAAGTCCCGGCCGACGGCCGACGTCTAAATCACCACTGAAATATTCATAAAACTCAGACAGACAGATGGAAATCTATTTTCTAAATGTTAATCTGTGGAAAAAACAGTCAGTGTTCATATTTATTTCATTAAAGACATCAAGTCAGAACCAGAAGTGATGTTCAATAAAATAAATATGAACACAGCGGAGGGTTAGTTTTCACTCTGTCGTCCATTTAAACCATCAGACGAATGTTCAGCATTACAACACACACACACACATATTACACACTACAACACGCACACACACCAAAACGCACAGTCACACTGAATCAGGTGTGTGTTGGAGCCTTTTAGCACTTTTTGTTGTCACTTTGAATTCAAACCTAAAAAAAACTTAAGGATGAACATTTTCATTTTGTAATTTTTAAAATAAGTGTGTGTGTTGTGTGTGTGTGTGTGTGTGTGTGTGTGTGTGTGTGTGTGTGTGTGTGTGTGTGTGTGTGTTCCAGCTGGGCGGGCAGAGAGGCAGGCGCCTAAAAGCCAGAATAAATATTAAAAGCAGATCAATATTTTATTCAAGATAAATTATTATGGAGTGTTTCTGAAAGCCTGCAGTGTGTGTGTGTGTGTGTGTGTGTGTGTGTGTGTGTGTGTGTGCGCGTGTGTGCACGTGTGTGCACGTGTGTGCGTGCATGCAGCAGATGATGTGTGTTAATAATAAATCACAGTGAGTCAGTAACAGTATATTGTGATGTTAAAGTGACTGCGGCGTCGTTCTGATCTGACGTGTTTTTAAAACATATGACAGCAGCTCAGATGACACGTTAATATTTCATCACGTCGCTGAGAGTTTGTCTTCACATGCAGGCTGGATGCGGTTCAACCCGTCTGACTGGATTCATTCCTGTTAACGCTTCAACTGAAAGCTCTGTCACTAACCAACACAGTCAGAGCAGCCAGTCACTGTCCTCTTTGTGCAGCGCAGTTAAAGTCCTAATGAGACCGTACACTGCAAAAACTAAAATCTTACTAAGATTAATTATTTTAATTGAAGACAAAATATACTAGTTTTTTTGTCTGACAAGATTTTTTTTTAATGTCAGAGAATTTCACTTGTTTCAAGTTTTTTTGGCTTTAAGTAGCAATTGAAATATTCTTGTTCTGTTGGCAGATAATTTTGCTTGTTTTACTGTAATATTTCCCCAGTTTTAATGCTTTTTTTCTTGTTTTTGAGAGCTCAGTTTTTGCAGTGTGCACTACAAACCCTCTTGACTACAGTAAAAGACTTCCGACAGCTCATGTGAAACTGTGGCCGCAGAGATTATCTTGAGTGCTAAATTATTATTATTTAGAAACGATCTCAGCCACACTCAGAACTTTCTTGGCAAGACCTCGTGAAGAGCAGCAGAAACAGCTGTGGCTCAGGAGGCGGAGCGGCGGTTCGATCCCCGGCTCCTCCACTCTGCATGTCGAAGTGTCTTTGGGGTTCCACATTGCTGTGCTACCAGTGTGTGAATGAATGGCTCCTTTCTGATGAAAGTTGGCCCCGTGCATGGCAGCCTCTGCCACCAGTGTGTGAATGGGTTAATGTGACAGGTAGTATAAAGCGCTTTGAGTGGTCGGAGTTAAACAAGTACACTCCATGTACCGTGTACTTATTCTACCAGGGTCAGACTCGTGACTCCATCAAGCATTCAGGAAACCTGAGCACATTCGAGTCTCCTCATGAAGTGACAGAGCGTTTGATAGAAACCGTCGGTGCAGCACAACCCAAACTATGTTGAATGTGCTCGATCTAGAAAATACCTGCGGTGCACTAAAAACAGTCTCAGTCACGCTATAACTAAACTGTAGTAATATCTTCAGCACATTAGAAACGTGTTGACTTAGGAGAAAAATGATCTGAAGTGCACTGCAAACATGCTCACAGACACTCCCAGACTTCATGGAAGGAAAGTGCTCTAGAAAAGTGTATTTCTGGAGTTCACACTATAAACTCTGAGGGCTGCTCCGCTGTGCACCAGAAAACTCTTTCACACTGTGATGCAGCTCGGATGTCTTTCCCAGGATGGCGCTGGATTCTTCTTCTTTCTCAACTGTCTTCTTCACTCTGTTGCAGCATCTTGAAATAACAAGAGAATATTTAGATGGAAGCAAGTGAGACTAAAGCTGCACTGACCTGTACTGTGATTGTGTGTGAAGCTCACCAGAGATGAAGAAGAAGTTCCTGTTTCTGACTCCTGAAATGTTTGTTTTTCAGATGCACCGGAGTCGGCCGGCGTGCGTCAGGTGTGTGGATGAGTGTTAACAGGATCAGACAGCAGCTTGAACTCTGCTGTGCGATTGGCTGCTGTTACAACAGGTTAAACCAATCACACACACACACACATACTTGGTGTCAGACAGTTTTCCACCTGGATGGACTAACATCCGTTCATTAGTTCAGACAGGCTGTGAAACGCCGCGCTCTCTGTGTGAAACTGATGACATTTCACAGCTTGCCTGGTTTGCATGTTGAGCGTGTTTGATCTGATGCGCCTGAACGCACCACAGGTGGAGAGAGTCAATAAGAGAACAGAGAGGTTACACCTTCTCATTAAACATGACAGGGCTCATAGAGAGCAGCTGAATACATGCTGTTACTTTAACCGCACACACACAGGTTCTCTCTGGGAATCAGCTGACTTCATACTAAAACAGGTAATCATTTACATTTCACCTGAACTCACTGTGGACTTGATGTTGTGGTTCTGCAGACCTTTTGGTGACCAGCAGCCAATGAACAGGAGGTGAGTCCGTTCAGTCTCCAATAATCAGTCTCAGTGTGTTTATGGTCTGTTGTGTCTTTCCCTTTGCCTGTCAGACACACTTATGTCTCTTGCGATGAAGCTAGGCTAAGCTAGTTAGCTAGGTTTGCCCCTGCTTCTAGTCTTTGTGCTAAGCTAGGCTAAAGATGTCCCGGGCCTATCTCTGAACCACGTTTCTTCTTCTTCTGCACCTTATCTCCCCGTCCTCCTCCTCCTCTCTTCTTTATTTCTGAGGAAGATGAAGATTCTGATGAAGAGCAGAAACTGACATGCAGACACTATTAACAGTGTAATTAACCATTCAAAACTGATTTAAAGACCGTTTTTGGACTGAGGGGATGATGTCTGCTGGTTTGTGGACTGAGGTGATGACGACGTCTGCTTGTTTGTGGAATGAGAAGGTGAAGACATCTGCTGGTTTATGAACTGAGGTGATGACATCTGCTGGTTGGTGGACAGAGGTGATGATATCTGCTGGTTTTGAACTGAGATGATGGTGAAGTCTGCTGGTTTGTGGGCTGAGTTGATGATGTCTGCTGGTTTGTGGACTTAGGTGACAATGTCTGCTGGTTTGTGGACTGAGTTGATGATGTCTGCTGGTTTGTGGACTGAGTTGATGATGTCTGCTGGTTTGTGGACTTAGGTGACAATGTCTGCTGGTTTGTGGACTGAGTTGATGATGTCTGCTGGTTTGTGGACTTAGGTGACAATGTCTGCTGGTTTGTGGACTGAGTTGATGATGTCTGCTGGTTTGTGGACTGAGCTGATGATGTCTGCTGGTTTGTGGACTGAGTTGATGACGTCTGCTGGTTTGTGGACTGAGATGGTGACATTGTCTGCTGGTTTGTGGGCTGAGGTGATGACGTTTGCTGGTTTGTGGACTGAGTTGATGATGTCTGCTGGTTTGTGGACTGAGTTGATGATGTCTGCTGGTTTGTGGACTGAGCTGATGATGTCTGCTGGTTTGTGGGCTGAGGTGATGACGTTTGCTGGTTTGTGGACTGTGAAGGTTCAGACGTCTACTGGTTTTAGACTGAGATGATGACGAAGTCTGGTGGTTTGTGCACTGAGACGATGACAATGTCTACTGGTTTGTGGACTGAGTTGATGATGTCTGCTGGTTTGTGGACTGAGTTGATGATGTCTGCTGGTTTGTGGACTGAGCTGATGATGTCTGCTGGTTTGTGGACTGAGTTGATGATGTCTGCTGGTTTGTGGACTGAGCTGATGATGTCTGCTGGTTTGTGGGCTGAGGTGATGACGTTTGCTGGTTTGTGGACTGTGAAGGTTCAGACGTCTACTGGTTTTAGACTGAGATGATGACGAAGTCTGGTGGTTTGTGCACTGAGACGATGACAATGTCTACTGGTTTGTGGACTGAACTGATGATGTCTGTTGGTTTGTGAACTGAGATGGTGACAATGTCTACTGGTTTTGAACTGAGATGATGAAGATGTCTGCTGGTTTGTACACTGAGATGATGACGAAATCTGCTGGTTTCTGGGCTGAGATGGTGACAACGTCTACTGGTTTGTGGGCTGAGTGATGATGTCTGCAGGTTTTTAACTGAGATGATGACAAAGTCTGCTGGTTTGTGGACTGAGACAGTGACAGCGTCTGCTGGTTTTTGGACTGAAGTGCTGACAAAGACTGCTGGTTTATGGACTGAGATGGTGACGTCTGCTTGTTTGTGGACTGATGTGATGACAAAGACTGCTGGTTTATGGACTGAGATGGTGACAACATCTGATGGTTTGTAGTCAGAGGTGAAGATGTCTGCTGGTTTGTAGTCTGAGATGGTGACAATGTCTGCTGGTTTTGAACTGAGATGATGAAGATGTCTGCTGGTTTGTACACTGAGATGACGACGAAATCTGCTGGTTTATAGTCTGAGGTGCTGACATCTACTGGTTTGTGGACTGAGATGGTGATATCAACTACTGGGTTGTGGGTTGAGGTGATGACGTCTGCTGGTTTGTGGACTGAGTGATGATGTCTGCTGGTTTATGGACTGAGTGATGATGTCTGCTGGTTTATGAACTGAGCTGATGACGAAGTCTGCTGGTTTGTGGACTGAGCTGATGACGAAGTCTGCTGGTTTGTGGACAGAGGTGGTGACATCTACTGGTTTGTAGACTGAGATGGTGACTTCTGCTGGTTTTTGGGCTGAGATGGTGATGTCTGCTGTTTTGTGGACTGAGATGGTGACAACATCTGCTGGTTTGTGGACTGAAGTGATGACAAAGACTGCTGGTTTATGGACTGAGATGGTGACAACATCTGCTGGTTTGTGGATTGAGGTGATGACAAAGTCTGCTGGTTTTGAACTGAGATGATGACGAAGTCTGCTGGTTTGGACTGAGGTGACAACGTCTGCTGGTTTGTGGACTGAGCTGATGACGAAGTCTGCTGGTTTGTGGACAGAGGTGGTGACATCTACTGGTTTGTAGACTGAAATGGTGACTTCTGCTGGTTTTTGGGCTGAGATGGTGATGTCTGCTGTTTTGTGGACTGAGATGGTGACAACATCTGCTGGTTTGTGGACTGAAGTGATGACAAAGACTGCTGGTTTATGGACTGAGATGGTGACAACATCTGCTGGTTTGTGGATTGAGGTGATGACAAAGTCTGCTGGTTTTGAACTGAGATGATGACGAAGTCTGCTGGTTTGGACTGAGGTGACAACGCCTGCTGGTTTGTGGACTGAGCTGATGACGAAGTCTGCTGGTTTGTGGACAGAGGTGGTGACATCTACTGGTTTGTAGACTGAAATGGTGACTTCTGCTGGTTTTTGGGCTGAGATGGTGATGTCTGCTGTTTTGTGGACTGAGATGGTGACAACATCTGCTGGTTTGTGGATTGAGGTGATGACAAAGTCTGCTGGTTTTGAACTGAGATGATGACGAAGTCTGCTGGTTTGGACTGAGGTGACAACGTCTGCTGGTTTGTGGACTGAGATGATGAAAACTGCTGGTTTATGGACTGAGGAGATGACGACGTCTACTGGTGTGTGGACTGAGTTGACTGTTATAATTAGTCATTTATACTTTTAAACATTATCTCAAGATAAACACCAGACAAACAATAATAACACCAAAACAACAATAATAATGATAATAATTATGATAATGATGATGATCATCATTTGGGTGGTTAAATTGGTTCAGTCCAGTTTGTCTGTCTGGATTCAAACCTCAACATGTAGCTTTTTTACTATTCCGGTACGTGTGTGTGTGTGTGTGTGTGTGTGTGTGTGTGTGTGTGTGCGCGCACGTGTGGAGGTGTTTAATACAGGCATAAGCGTCCGTCCGTCTCATCAATCTGTCACTCTAGAGACGTGTCAGTCCAAACAGACCTCAGCCAATCAGAGCGTAATGTGAGTGAGAGGAGCGGGAGTGAGGAAGGGGAAGGGGGACAAAGGTGAAGTCTCACCAATTTACCTGTCGCAGGTGTGGGAGGGAAACACAGACACACACACACACAGAGGACGACACCTTCAGATTATGCAGCAACATCCTCATTTTCATCTGTCGTGGTGACATCACACACACACGCAAAATAAATGACAGTAAACAGGTATAAAGGTGAAGATGTGTTAAGGTGTGAATGAAGAAATTTATTCTACGCCTTTTTAATAAATATTAAATAGTTTACTACTTCTCAAAGACAAAGTTTGTAACTTTGTCTTTGAAGACAAGGTTTGCTTTACAAGCGCAATCATTTTACACAATAGACAATAAAACACAGTAAAATACAATAACACACAATAAAACACTCAAACACAAAATAAAACAATAACACGCATTTTTGCATCTTTGTCTCATCAGATCAAAGATTTGCCATCAGAGATTTGATCTAAATGTGTTTGTCAGCTGAATAAAATGTTGATTTTAGGACAAACTGATCTGAGTTTGTGTCACTTCATCATTTGTACATCATTTTATTCAACAGGATTTTCCTGCTGAAATAATTATGAAATAACAAGAAGCGCCTGTTTGTTTCACTGATGAGTATAACTCATTAATTTGTGCTCTGATTGGCTGATGGTAATAAAGCTCAGATCTGATGGATGGATTCTTCTGCTCTTGAATAAATGTCAGCATATACACCAACTCTCAGAATATAAAATATTCAGAATATTAAAATCTGAAACTTTTTTATTCAGCAGGCAATAAAAAGTTCAAACAGACCAGAGAATAAAGAAAAATACTTTAAAAAGAAACCAAATTAAAGAAGTAAAAAAAATGACATTTAGATGACTTCCAGAGTTTTATTTGAGAAAGAGGTGTGAGGACGAGAGACACTGAGAAGGAACTAAGAGAGAGAGATCTTTACCCGAGTCCTTCAGCTTGTTCTTCTGCTCTTTACTCTCCTTCATTCAGCAACACACACACACACAGTCACACACACACACTCACACTGGATAATTTAAGGAAATTCAAACACTCACAAGGCGCGTGTGAATAGTGGCCGAGGGAGTATGTTGTGTTTTGGAGAGAGAGA
The DNA here is from genome assembly GCA_024633595.2 of Lepomis macrochirus. Taxonomy (NCBI): domain Eukaryota; kingdom Metazoa; phylum Chordata; class Actinopteri; order Centrarchiformes; family Centrarchidae; genus Lepomis; species Lepomis macrochirus. Next base: position 434,079 of record JALXJV020000023.1, on the reverse strand, counting down.
GTGAGCAACAGACGGTCCTGATGGTGTTAAAGTAGCTGCTGCACAGACGGTAGCTTGGTCATCCGGGTGTGAAATATAAAGCCGACGCTGAAGCGCCTTTAACCTGCGTCCCCTCCAGCAGCCAGCAGGGGGCGACTCCACCAGCTACAGAAAGAAAATGTTTCTGCTTGTCAGCTGATTTATTCCCTCAGTAAACACTTTCCTGATGAGTTTATGGTCTCAGTCGCTAGTTTCAAGTCTTCTTCAACACAGCATGATGTTCATTTAGTAAATTATGGTCCCATTTAGAGGAACAGAGACCAGGAAGCATTTTCAGCTTTAGGGCGGGGCTACAAGCTGACTGACAGGTCGCTACCATGGCGAGCCACCAATCAGGATAGAGGCGACTCGTATCCGCTGCTCTGTGTACGTTTAACCAGCGCCGTTGAAAAAGCTCAGGAGTCGGCTGCTCATTTTTCAGAAGTACGTTTTGTTTTAAGCCTGTTTGTCACTAGCTAAAATTAGCATCCCAGCTAATATCACAGTTAATGTGAATTACAAATGCACCTTGCTAACCAAGCTAGCTAGCTCCACCCATTCATCCAAATATGGTCAATTCTGGCTCCAAAAAAATGAGATGGCGATGACTAAAATGCCAAACTCAAGGCGTCAAAATGGCAGTACACATACCAACAGGTGACATCACGGCAGCTACGCCCACTTCTTTTATACCGTCTACAGTCCATCTGAGCGTGTGTGATGAAAAAAGGTGTTGCAAGGTATTTAGGAGCCATTGTTATTGAAACCCTGATCAGTAGGCCTAGCAGTAATACTAGTATTCAAAGCATCAATGGTCGCACTGACCTTTGCAGTACCAGTATAAGAGTTAGATCAGTAGGTTCCCCCTTGTCATGCTGGAGGTGTTTGTGTTCTCCTGCCATCCTGAGAGAACCCTTTACAGTTAGACCAATGGGGAAAATGTGAATTACAGACCCTTGAAATTAGAGCACAGAGGGACATCCTCAGTGGGATTAGAGACTGGTGCCCTCTCCTGGAGCCTGGGAGGTTGGTAGGTTGCAGGTAAAAAGGCACCTGGGTCGATCCATGGTGTTCAGCCTCAGCAGCCACAGGGAGAGGACTCAGTGTGAGGTGCAGGTCACTGTACAGAAACGCTGGACTGAACCCTGGTGTGAGAACCTGACTCCGTCTGGGGGGAAAGGGGCCTCATCATACAGAGTAAGCAGAGGTTGGGGGCTCCTGACTGAGCGCTGCTGATGGATGTCGTCCAGTAGAACCAGAGGAAGGTGCTGACTGCACAGGAACAAGTCAGTTCTGGTCCAGGCTGTTCTTAGCGGAGGATAACCACTGAAAGTAAAAGGGTGCAGGGAAGCAGACTGCTGCTGATAGCTGGAGCTCAGATTCCTGAAGAATTATACAGGTTCTGGGGCCATGGTCTGGAGCGGTGGAGGGTTCTGGAGTGAAAGCTCGCCACTCTTGGGTTCACACTTTGGGTTTCCTGTGAACAGCAGGTAGATTGTTAGGAGTTGTGAGCTTTGCTCAGGGGCTCCTCGGCATTGAACAAACACTGACCGGCCACATCTGCTCAGCCGATCCTGTAATCCTGCACCTGCGGATTAGAGAGCACACAGATTATCTCTTTCACACACTGTTTATCCTCTGTGTGTGCGTGTTAACAGGATCCGGGACTTTATGTTGCCGGGCGGATTAACAGCTGTGTTTCTTTCCAACCGGAGGACTTCAGATCACTGAGTGTGTTCATGTTTGGCTTCATGCCTGCACGCACATACACGTGCACACATGCTTGTGTGTACAGGAGTGTGAGAGAAACCAGAGACTGGCTGAACACTCGTGCTGCAGCAGTGAACACACCCAGCTGTTTGTTTGGGAGAGACGCCTCCTCTGTTCATGACGGCTCACTTAAAGAACGACACCATCGTCTTTATTGATCATCAGAGTGGAAAAGACAGAAATAAGTTCACATAGAAAATAAAAGTGAGTAGGGTGTATCAGATGACAATAGAAACTATTCAAATTACATAGTGCTTCATTCACACAAACAGGTGTGACTCCACGTTTCCTGTCTCGCCAGCTCTCAGCGCTGTGCTTCTGTCTCGGCTTTGGTCTGGGTCACCAGGAGAATCCAGCTGCTGGTACTGTGGAAGACAAACGATCGGTGAGCTCCTCTGCTGCGGGAACAGGAAATGCTTCACCGGTGAACAGGAAGCTGCCGAGGAGCCTCTGAGCGAACAAATGTCATTTAGACGACGTCCTCGCCAATTCAGAGAGTCATCAGTCTGATCCTGAGAGTCTCCGTCACAATGTGTGTGTGTGTTCAGTCTATTACAGCTTCATATCGCAGCTGCTGCCTCACTGCATTAAAACTGTTAGAGGGGAATTTATGTCAGCGAGCTGCCGTTAGCTCAGATATATGACACACACACACAAACACACACGCTGTAACACACACGTCATGTTCTCAGGGAGGCAGTAACTTCCTGCTTCGTTCCTCAAAACAATCTGAAGCCATCAGTCTGCAGCAGCTCATCGCTGAACCCCGTACCCACCGGTGGGACAGGTGACCAAAGAAGTCTTTTAAAAAAATGAATTCTGCTTTTTGCAAACTGTAAAAGAGAAACCAAAGTTTTTATTATTCGTCTGCCGGAGGCTCTCGGCTCTTCAGCTTCATTAACCGACTCTCATCTCGAACGCAGCCTCTTCACATCAGAGCTGCTAAATGACTCATTGACCTCCTCCGCTCGCCAGCTGCTTCCTCATTGGCTGTGTCTGACCTTGCTGCGCTTTCATGGTAAGGGGAGGGGTTCAGTGATTGGCTGAGAAGCAGGAAGCAGCGACTGAATGCATTAGTGTCATTAGAGCAACACTCGGCATTAATACAACACTTGATTATCACACACAGAAACAACAGAGAGCAACCGTCTCCGAGCTGCTGCTGATGCTGCAAAGACAATAACAGGACACAGAGAAGACGTAAAGGAGGACAAGATAAAGACGACGACGAGCTCGACGAGTCTGAAGAACACAAACAAAGGTAAAGGAGACAAAGTAGACGAAGCATGAAGAAAGAAGAAGTCAAAGAACATAAAATAAAGCTGTGTGTTCCACCTGAAGATCACCTGACCGGCTGTGAGACCTGCTTCCTGTCCGCTGCACAGGTATATCCGCCTGTTACCATCATGTGATCACACAGACGGACTGGCTCCACCTCCTCTCTGTTTCATGAACCAAGTTTTAGAGAAACACAAAGAAAAGTTGTTTTGATATAAAATCCTCTGACTGCTGATTGGACAGGCCCAATTAGCACATAAGGTGAGCGTCCAATAAGAGCTCAGACAGTAAGTGCCGCCATGGATCGTCAGTCTCATGCCGCTAATGAAGTTCAACAAACTGAAGCAGGAACTGTAGTTGGGGGGGCGGAGGTGGCAGTGATGGTTGACCTTTGTGACCTCGCCTGTCTTAGTGCTGTTCTGCTTCAGTAATTACCATGGTAACAACACATCATCATCATCATCATCATCATCGCCGCCCAGCAACAGGAAACAGTCACAGGGATGTGCTAATTTAACCAGCTGGAGGGCGAGAGACTGTTTTAACCAATTATCACCCAGCAGTCACAACCGCACACATGCACATGTACACACACAGACACACACACACACACACACACACACACACACACATAAAACAATGTAAACTGACATGAGGTGTAAAAACTCTGAAACATTAAACAGATTAAACTTTAATGTGTCATCACTTTCTCTCTCTCTCTAATCACTAAAAGTAGAGGTCTCTCGCTCTTTCCTTACAGAAACATGAGGTGAGGATCAAGGGTTCTTTAGTCCAGTTAAGGTGGTTCTGTAGTCGAGGGAGGCTGTTGAAGAAACCTAAGTTCTACATGTACAGACATGTTACAAACATACAGATTAAGTAAATAAAGGTTAGAGTTTTTGATATAACGAAAATAATGACTGACCACAAAATATTTCCATCGAAGGTCCGACTGAAACTGAAACTGGCTCAATGGTTTGTAATGGTTTGCTCTCTAACTCGTACAGCGCTGCCTTATCTACGGAGACTTCATGCAGGGGGGTCAAAGTATGGATGGACCGGAGGTCTTGAATCCAGCACTCCGGCTACAGCCACTGAAACTCCGTCTGCAGGTGAGTCCAGCTAATGAAGTAACTGATGTTAATAAACATTCATAACTTACCTGCACATCTGGAATGTTCTGCCCACCGATGGGAGAGAAGGAACCTGTTTTTATTATGAATAAAACGTCTGAACATGTTTAACCCTTCAGAGACACAAAGTACCTGGAGCTTCTTTTCCCTGATGGGACAAACACCAGGCGCACACACAGTAACACACACAAACACACAGTAACAAACAGTAACACACAGTAACACACAGTAACACACAGTAACAAACAGTAACACACAGTAACACACAGTAACACACAGTAACACACAGTAACAAACAGTAACACACAGTAACACACAGTAACACACAGTAACACACACAAACACACAGTAACACACAGTAACACACACAAACACACAGTAACACACAGCAACACACACAAACACACAGTAACACACAGTAACACACACAAACACACAGTAACACACAGTAACACACACAAACACACAGTAACACACAGTAACACACAGTAACACACAGTAACACACAGTAACAAACAGTAACACACAGTAACACACACAAACACACAAACACACAGTAACACACAGTAACAAACAGTAACACACAGTAACACACACAAACACACAAACACACAGTAACACACAGTAACACACACAAACACACAAACACACAGTAACACACAGTAACACACAGTAACACACACAAACACACAGTAACACACAGTAACAAACAGTAACACACAGTAACACACAGTAACACACAGTAACAAACAGTAACACACAGTAACACACACAAACACACAAACACACACAAACACACAGTAACAAACAGTAACACACAGTAACACACACAAACACACAAACACACAGTAACACACAGTAACACACAGTAACACACACAAACACACAAACACACAGTAACACACAGTAACACACAGTAACACACACAAACACACAAACACACAGTAACACACAGTAACACACACAAACACACACAAACACACAGTAACACACAGTAACACACACAAACACACAGTAACACACACAAACACACAGTAACACACAGTAACACACACAAACACACAGTAACACACAGTAACACACACAAACACACAAACACACAGTAACACACAGTAACACACACAAACACACACAAACACACAGTAACACACAGTAACACACACAAACACACAGTAACACACAGTAACACACACAAACACACAGTAACACACAGTAACACACACAAACACACAGTAACACACACAAACACACAGTAACACACACAAACACACAGTAACACACAGTAATACACACAAACACACAGTAACACACAGTAACACACACAAACACACAGTAACACACAGTAACACACACAAACACACAGTAACACACAGTTACACACAGTAACACACAGTAACACACACAAACACACAGTTACACACAGTAACACACAGTAACACACAGTAACACACACAAACACACAGTAACACACACAAACACACAGTAACACACAGTTACACGCAGTAACACACAGTAACACACACAAACACACAGTTACACACAGTAACACACACAAACACACAGTAACACACAGTAACACACACAAACACACACAAACACACAGTAACACACAGTTACACACAGTAACACACAGTAACACACACAAACACACAGTTACACACAGTAACACACAGTAATACACAGTAACGCACAGTAACACACAGTAAAACACAGTAACACACAGTAACACACAGTAACACACACAAACACACAGTAACACACACAAACACACAGTAACACACAGTTACACGCAGTAACACACAGTAACACACACAAACACACAGTTACACACAGTAACACACAGTAACACACAGTAACACACACAAACACACAGTAACACACACAAACACACAGTAACACACAGTTACACGCAGTAACACACAGTAACACACACAAACACACAGTTACACACAGTAACACACAGTAACACACAGTAACACACAGTAATACACACAAACACACAGTTACACACAGTAACACACAGTAACACACAGTAACACACAGTAACACACAGTAATACACAGTAACGCACAGTAACACACAGTAAAACACAGTAACACACAGTTACACACAGTAACACACACAGTAACACACACAGTAACGCACACAATCTGTTATTTAACACTTTCTGACACACTTGCATTAACGAGGAAACACCAGCTCAAAAAATCGACTGAATCTTAAATGTGATTTCTTTGGGAAGAAAGGGAAGGGATCAGTGTTTGACTGCAACATCTGGATTTCTTCAGCTTGTCTACAGGACTCACTGGATTCTGTTTTCACTCACGTAATTGACCAATGCTGATGAACTAAAACGTGTGGACACTGTGTATCTTTTCGAAAGGATTATTACATATATTTTCCTGCAGGTGAAGGAACATCAGTAACACCGCCGCTCCTGGAACACAGGGAACCCATCCTGAAGTCCAGGAGTGGGTCCAGGCAGCACCTGCAGATCCAGCTGAGGCAGGTAAAATCAAACTTAACATTTCCAAAGAGAAGAAGAATGAAAACTTCACTGCTGCTCTCATGACGAACACCGCAGTGGAAAACTCAGAACCCGTGAGAACCGTCCTGAACATGATATCACAGGAGGGACCCGTCTCGAGGGCCAAACGATAGATTAAGTAAGAGACACGTGGCCCCAGGCTGGGGGCCACAGTTCATGTACTGCAAGATTTGAGTTCTACGGGCTGGTCTGCTATGTTTTCCTTCATGAAATACTTTGACTCACACTACTCTAGTAGTAAACTACTCTAATATTAGTGTTTTATTACTGAAACCAAGGTCTGTAGTTCAGGAATAATGTCCTCCTTTAACTCAGAGTGAAAACAAGTGTTGCTGATAATCTTTATATATTAATTGTGATAATTATTATATATATTTTATTTATTAAGAGAACTAAAGGAGAACATTTAGTTAAATACTGACCCGTATTATTTATATTCAGGATGACTAAAACTGAAACGAAATGACCTCTGATGTTAAAATGTATGATCAAGTCATTAATGCTTTTATTTTGTAAGGGGCCATATTAAACTTTATTTTGGAGTTTTGTAGCAGTTTCTGGTGCTCAGGAAAAAAATGGAGGCCTTTTTTAGACAAAAGTGTCGAATAAATGTAAAAATCTGTAAACGTAAATGAAATCATCTGAAACTATAATTTAATCTAAGTCTATTATGTATTTAATTAGTATTGCAGCTGCTTTATCTGCTCACCTTATTTGGGATTATTTGTGCGTCCTTACTCTTTATTTTATTTTGTTGGCTTCATGATGGATTTTGTATTAATGTTTTCTCACACTTCATTTTTCTTATCTCTGTCTTCTGAAAATGTATCTACAGTGTGAAGCTGCTGAAGGCAACACTTCTTAAATACAGTAAAATAGAAACGAAAGTAAAAGTGCGTGAAAAGAAAAGAAAAATGTAAAACTAAAACATGTTTAATGTATCTTGGGTTTTTTTTGTACTGTAAATAGAACCATTAATGAAAGTTCCTTTTTATAATAATAGTGATAATAATAGTGATGCGTGTGCAGCAGTGTGGAGGTATGTTCTGTTACAAACCACAGCAAACGGCAAACAAAGAGACTGCTGCTGTCTGAATGTACCGGGTCTCTGAGGAGGGGCGGGGGGGCGGAGGGGCGGAGGGGCGGAGGGGCGGAGGGGCGGAGGGGCGGGGGGCTTGACGGTAACAGAGTGGAGATGTGAGAGAAGAAATGGAGGAGAGACTTTTTTTCTCTAAAACGAGTGTGTCTGTGTGTGTGTGTGTGCGTGTCTGTGTGTGTGTGTGTCTGTGCGTGTGTGTGTCTGTGTGTCTGTGTGTCTGTGCGTGTGTGTGTCTGTGTGTGTGTGTGCGTGTGTGTGCATGTGTGTGTCTGTGTGTGTGCGTGGGCCTGAGCTGCAGAAAAGGCCCAGAGCTCCCCCTGGTGTTCAGGATCAGAAAGAGCTTTGTGGCCAAGTACTTTTTCCACGTAGGAGGAATCTGCTGTGGTGGTGAGGTGCTTCACGTAGGCAAACATACAGTTGACATTAATAAATATAGAAATATAGAAATATGAAATAAACAGATGCAAGTTTTAAAAGAATAATAGAAGTATGTGTAGAGAAAAAAAACACGTGGCAGATGTGCATTACTCCAGGTTTGTGTTGTGCAAACGTGTTATAGTGTGAGAAGATTTATAGGTATATAAATATATAAATTCACAAAATATTAAAAATATAGAAGAAGAACAACGAATATGTGCAATGTGCCAGTTTGTGCAGTGATATAAAAAAAACACACTGCAGCAGCACATTGACTCACACAGACAGGACGTCCACATTAAAACAATAATTGTCATAATCATAATACACAATTGTTTATGAGTGAATGTAAAATATGATATAGAAATCATAGTAAGAAAAATAACACGTGTGTCAAAACAAAAACAGAAAATACATTTTTCTCTGTTTTTCTTTAAAACTGTTGTGACAGTTTAATTTGTATTTCTAATATTTCAATGATTCTCGGATTGATAGCAATTGTTTTTTATTTGATCATTTTAAGCCTGACGGTGCGACACACGGAGCGCTTCAGGAATCTTTTCAAAGGTTGTGAAGCTGCTGATTAATTCATATTGATGGACAGAAAAAGATCAGTACAGAAATAAATCAGCAAACGACAGATGGAAGGAATGCTGCAGGAAAAGTTCTTTCTCTGTGTTTAAACTTTGTTAATGAGACCTAACGAGCGCTGTGATTGGCTACAGAGCTTCTGTGTCCATAAACGACTTTGAGAGCTTCAGCATCAGATCCAAAAGAATCCAACTCAGACAGTGAAAATAAAAACATTCAGTGACGTTGTTAATTTGACCTTTACAGGTCAGCTGCAGTTAAAATAAAAAAGAAGCTTCACAAAATTTGACTGAAACAATTTCAGATGATTAAAACAAACTAAGAAGGTGATGTTTTCACACAACAACACAAGCGACGGAAACTTTTTCATTTCTTCAGATTCAAACTGTAATTATGATTTAAAGAAAAACACAACTCCTTCAGAAACCTGAAAACTCTGAAATAAAAATGTGAAGCTGCTTCATATTTCTGATTTACAGTTACCGCAGATACTCTCGCTCTCTCTCACTGCGTCTGTGTCTCTCTACCACTCCCTCTCTTCTTCTTCAGTGTCTCACGTCCGTCTTCCTGCTCTCAGTAAAATGACATTTAGAGCAGCAGGGTGAGAAAAGCAATCTGCCGTCCCTCCCTGGAGAGAGAGAGGGGGGAGAGGGGGAGAGAGGAGATGTAAATGTAAAAATGACTGGAATAAAAAGACAGAGAGGGAGGAAGTGATGCTGGGGGGGTGAGATCCAGAGAGGTGAAAAGAGAGAGGGGGGAGGGGCAGAGGGAGAGGGAGAGAAAGACAGGGGGAGCAGAGAGGGGCAGAGAGACAAAAAGGGAGAGGGGGGAGGTAGTGAGAGGGAGAGAGAGAGAGGAAAAGAGAGATGGAGAGAGAGAGAGAGAGAGAGAGGAGAGAGAGAGGAAAAGAGAGATGGAGAGAGAGAGAGAGGAGAGAGGGAGGGAGAGAGAGAGAGGAGAGAGAGAGGAGAGAGAGAGGGAGGGAGAGAAAGAAGGGGGCAGAGAGGGGCAGAGAGACAAAAAGGGAGAGGGGGAGGTAGTGAGGGAGAGAGAGAGAGGAAAAGAGAGATGGAGGGAGAGAAAGACGGGGGCAGAGAGGGGCAGAGAGACAAAAAGGGAGAGGGGGAGGTAGTGAGGGAGAGAGAGAGAGGAAAAGAGAGATGGAGGGAGAGAAAGACGGGGGCAGAGAGGGGCAGAGAGACAAAAAGGGAGAGGGGGAGGTAGTGAGGGAGAGAGACAGAGAGAGAGGAGAGAGAGAGGAGAGAGAGAGAGAGGAGAGAGAGAGGGAGGGAGAGAGAGAGAGAGGAGAGAGAGAGGAGAGAGAGAGGGAGGGAGAGAAAGAAGGGGGGCAGAGAGGGGCAGGTAGTGAGAGGGAGGGAGACAGAGAGAGAGGAGAGAGAGAGAGAGAGGAGAGAAAGAGAGGGAGAGAGCGAGGGAGGGATGTGTTAGTGTGTGTTACTGTGTGTGTGTTAGTGTGTGTTACTGTTTGTGTGTCACTGTGTGTGTGTTAGTGTGTGTTAGTGTGTGTGTTAGTGTGTGTGTGTGTTACTGTGTGTTACTGTGTGTGTGTTAGTGTGTGTTACTGTTTGTGTGTCACTGTGTGTGTGTTCCTGTGTGTGTTACTGTGTGTGTGTTGCACTAGGTGTTACTGTGTGCACACTGAAACACACCTCAGTATAAACTCACCTTAGAACACAGGTGAGGGGAACATGGTCTCTAATTTAAATCTGGCTGGGGCCTTTTTTCAGTCTCTGGTTGCTCCAGTTTATTCCAGGTGCTCCAGGGTCTCTGGTTTTCTTCGGTTTCCTCCACACTGCCTCCTGCTGTACAGACCCTTTTTATTCTTACAATTCTACTGCACCTCCAACAGCTTTTTAGTGAATCAGTGAACTAGTTTGCCGTCTTGTCTCCTTCTGATCCATATATGGAACTGGTCTTTATTCGGGTAAATCTGTGTTGGTAGTCCCTCGTGATCGGTGGGGTTCTCTGAGACAGAGATGCACAAACTTCAGAGGCAGTTTAACCTGCTGTAAAGGACAAAAACAGGACATCTGTGTGTTAATAGGAAATGACAGCACAGTGTGCGCGGACGATGTTACGCTGTCAGCTGTGAACTGATTGGCCAGATGTCAGCTAACGCAGCTAGCGGCCCAGAGGGGCCACGCCAGAACCCTTCAGTTTTGTCTGAACCAGAAACTTTTTGTAATTAAGTATAAAATAATAAAAAAAATCTACAGCATGAGACTTTTTTACTTTTCTGATCTCCTGACTGTTTTTCTCCTGCTTTTCTTTATTTCACACAGAAACTGAGATCACTGACTGAATGTTTCAGGATACGTAGATTAAACTCACACAACAGCATCTGCTTGTCTTTCTGTACGTTCCTCCCTGGGTTCTGTTGAATTTAACTCCTACACTGACAGAAGATGGGAGCGAAGGGGTTCCCCTGTTTTGTGGGGATGTTTGGTCTCATGTCTCGGCTTTGTGGAAATCAAAGAGAAACAAAATGTTTCCCCAGCTTCTCCCTGAAATTATTTTCTTCTTGTTGCGTCGCCCTGTCGTGGACTCGCTGTCAGATTTGAGGTGGTTAGTTTTGTGTCTTTAAATTCTGAAAGCGCTCCTTGTGGTCTGGCTACAGGAGCCCGGAGGGTTCAGTTCTGTGTTGGATCAGCAACTGGAGGTCACTTCATCTTTTTGTTTTAAATCCATTGAAAACATAATAATAACTAGAACTGCGAGCAGTTGTAAACGGGGTCCAAGCCACCTGTCGCCAGTCGCCCCCCTCGCACTGCGGAGGGCGCGCGAGTCGTCCCGGGCCCGCCATGATTAATTGTGCCATAATCACGGGCCCCAGAGCCAAGACGGGGCCTGTGGAGCAGAAAAGACCATAGTTGTAAATGAAAGTGGCTTGCAGTTATGGAGATCTGAAATGAATGTAAGTCAATGGGAATTTTATTGGGTAGCGCCAACTAGCGGCTAACTGCACCAAATTTTGCACAGCCCTTCTAGGGGGCAGGGCAGATAAGGTCGTCAAGTTTTGTGTTGATCAGCCTTTCCAAGCCAGAGTTATGGTATACTTCGTGTTTTTAGCGTTTTCGCAAATATTTGTTAGCCTGTAATTCGGCCGGTTTTTGTCGAATCAAAATTCCCTCTACAAACTTTCTTCGGCTCGGTCCAGAGATGGTCTGTGCAAAGTTTCGTGTCGATCGGACTTGGGGCTTCGGAGGAGATGATTTTGGCCGGCTTGTCAGTTTTGCGATTCTGCGCGAAAAGCTTAGGCGGACATGGGCGTGGCCTACCTCACGTGATTCAGCTCAATCCCCCGAACACATAGACATAAGACTTATGAATGTGCGATGTAGTTGGCCTTAGTTATGAAGAAAAATGTACTTTGTTTGAAAATCCCATTGAAATGAATGGGGCCTTTGAGCTTCGATTACAGCGCCACCTTTTGTCCGAACTGCACCAAATTTTTGTGGTGTCATCAGGGGCCCATGGGGAAGAATTGGCCCAAATTTTGTTTGATTCGGACTTGTGGTTCTGGAGATATAAAATGAATGTAAAGTCAATGGGAATTTTTTGAGTAGCGCCAACTAGCGGCGAATTGCACGAAATTTGGCACAGGCCCTCATGGGGGTCTCCTATATAAGGTACTGAAGTTTGGTGTTGATGGGCCACTGCTAACCTGAGATCTGACATCACTTCCTTTTATTAGCGTTTTTCGCAAACGTTTGTTAACGTATAATTGCGACATTTTTTTGTCGTATCAAAATTCCCTCTACAAACTTTGTAGAGCTCGGTCCAGAGATTATCCGTGCCAAGTTTCGTGTCGATCGGACTTGCGGCTTCGGAGGAGATGATTTTGGCCGGCATGTCAGTTTTCGCGCTGTAGCTCGAAAAAAGTTTAGGCGGAAATGGGCGTGGCCTATACCACGAGATTCAGCTTGATCCCCCGAACGCGTGGATATAAGGTTTGTGAATATGCGTTTTTGTATGCGGGGGAGAGAGGGCAAAATGTCGAAAATCTTTGTTACAGCGCCCCCTAGCGGTAGAAGTGTGCGAATTTTGCGCCTGAGTTACTTGGCGGGGCTTGTACCTACCCTGTGAGTTTCAAGCGTCCCTAGCATTTACGGGGTATGCTGCAGTAGTGGAATTAGCGGCGGAAGAAAAAAAATAATAATAAAAATCTTAGCGAAAACAATAGGGTTCCTGCACCGCTGGTACAGGGAACCGCGATGCCTTGCATTCGCGGTTCCCAGCCCACTCGGGCTTGGACCCCTAATAATCTGGTGTGCAGATTGCCACTTTCTGCTCATTAGCTGGCCTCCTGTTAAGTAGGTTAAACAGGAGAACGCGTCCACTTCCCACTTCAGACGTTCTTTAATAGAGACCAAAGCAATCTGCAGAGGAACAAAGCCGTTATTAGTGTCTTTTGTCTCGGCCAGAAAGCTTCCAGCTGCTAATTAACAACCACGGTCTTATCACACACCTCCACCACTCACAGCTGCAGAAACAGCCAGCCTGCAGAACACCAGCCTGCGCTCCCCCCAGGGTGAACAAAATAACAGAAACAAGGTCCAGGAGCTTCCACACCATCAGATACCAGACTTCATGTGTGATCACATACAGATCCTTGTTTATATAATCCTTTCATTGGTCTCTGTTTTTACAGTTTTACAGAAAGATTCCTTAAACTGTAGAGTGACTTTCATTTACCACTAATTTCACCTCAAAACGTGTGACTCTCTGGCTGAAACAGCTGACTGAAGCTCTGAGCGTCAGGATGTTGAGTGAAAAGAAATGAGTTTATTTCCTCTTTTATTTTGAAGCTTTCTGCCCTTGGAGTCCTGGTTCTGCTGGATTTCCTGCCAGTGTGTCTCACCAGTGTTGCCACCTGTCCTAGTTTTTCATGCAAATGCAGTTAAGACAATGTAAACGTGCAAACCGTTCTCACTGTGGTCACACAAGGTCAAACCCGTGAAGCAGCAGGGGTCCCCTTAGAGGCCCTGTAGGGTCACTTTAGCAGGACCTTTCCCAGTAAAGTCAGTGGAAGGCTGGTGTTCAGGTGGATGGAAACAGGACGTGATTTAGGACGAATACAAGTTCTGTGTGCTTCTTTATGTACTGTGTGCACTTTGTTTCTCTTTTTGCAATAAAGACTTATGAAAAACTACTACTGCTACTACTGCTGCTGCTACTGCTACTATTTCTACTACTGCTGCTGCTACTGCTACTATTTCTACTACTGCTGCTGCTACTATTTCTACTACTGCTACTACTGCTGCTGCTACTGCTACTATTTCTACTACTGCTACTACTGCTGCTGCCACTGCTACTATTTCTACTACTGCTACTACTGCTGCTGCTACTGCTACTATTTCTACTACTGCTGCTGCTACTGCTACTATTTCTACTACTGCTACTACTGCTGCTGCTACTGCTACTATTTCTACTACTGCTGCTGCTACTGCTACTATTTCTACTACTGCTACTACTGCTGCTGCTACTGCTACTATTTCTACTACTGCTGCTGCTACTGCTACAATTTCTACTACTGCTGCTGCTACTGCTACTATTTCTACTACTGCTACTACTGCTGCTGCTACTGCTACTATTTCTACTACTGCTACTACTGCTGCTGCTACTGCTACTATTTCTACCACTGCTGCTGCTACTGCTACTATTTCTACTACTGCTACCACTGCTGCTGCCACTGCTACTATTTCTACCACTGCTACCACTGCTGCTGCCACTGCTACTATTTCTACCACTGCTACCACTGCTGCTGCTACTGCTACTATTTCTACTCACTGCTGCTGCCACTGCTACTATTTCTACTCACTGCTGCTGCTACTGCTACTATTTCTACTCACTGCTACTACTGCTGCTGCTACTGCTACTATTTCTACTACTGCTGCTGCTACTGCTACTATTTCTACTACTGCTGCTGCTACTACTGCTGCTGCTACTGCTACTATTTCTACTACTGCTGCTGCTACTACTGCTAGTGCTACTACTGCTACTACTGCTGCTGCTACTGCTACTACTGCTACTGCTACTGCTACTATTTCTACTACTGCTACTTCTGCTGCTGCTACTGCTACTATTTCTATTACTGCTGCTGCTACTACTGCTGCTGCTACTGCTACTATTTCTACTACTGCTGCTGCTACTACTGCTACTGCTACTATTTCTACTACTGCTACTGCTACTACTGCTGCTGCTACTGCTACTACTGCTACTGCTACTACTGCAACTACTGCTACTGCTACTACTGCTACTGCTACTACTGCTGCTGCTAATGCTGCTACTACTGCTACTGCTACTACTGCTACTACTGCTACTGCTACTACTGCTACTGCTACTACTGCTGCTGCTAATGCTGCAACTACTGCTACTGCTACTACTGCTACTGCTACTGTCGGGTCAGAAATAACTGCTACTATTTCTACTACTGCTACTGCTACTACTGCTGCTGCTACTGCTACTACTGCTACTGCTACTACTGCAACTACTGCTACTGCTACTACTGCTACTGCTACTACTGCTGCTGCTAATGCTGCTACTACTGCTACTGCTACTACTGCTACTACTGCTACTGCTACTACTGCTATTGCTACTACTGCTGCTGCTAATGCTGCAACTACTGCTACTGCTACTACTGCTACTGCTACTGTCGGGTCAGAAATAAGGCCAGGCTAGGCCAGTAAAGGCCTGGACCCTACCTTCGCCAACGTAATAAACTCAACAAATAATACTCTATTAGTTTTCTTCTTTAGCTGATTCATCGTAGTCAAAAAACTTCACTGGAGACGATCAAGAGTCGGTGCAAAAGAGTTAATTCCAAAAAAGGACAAATAAACCCGAGTAACATCCTAGCAGGTCAGGATGGAACTGAGCAGCGGTCGGCGTGCAGCGCCTTATATTTACCTTACGCTCCACCTACAAAGTGGGTGTCACACCGTGACTCCACCTGCAGGGGTCGCTGACCACTCCTCTGCAATGGTGAATTTCTTATCCTATGCTGCCATCTTGAGGCCACTTTTGTGTACTATTTATTGATTCCAGTGCAACTTTTTGATTGTTGTTCTAGCCTTATTTTATCATAATTTATCCCTTTTTATATTTTTTTTATATATTTCAGGACTAGAAATTCACCACTGGGTTTCAACTTCAATCTCACCATATTTTTTTAAAAGTCTTAAGGCATACTTTTGACACTATTAAAACTTAAACTTCTATCATTGTATTTTTTAAAAACAATCAACATAATCAACATAATCAATACGTGTATTGCATGATCTCATACATCAAAACAGAATCAGATCATCCATGGAGTGCACTGTGTCACATCTTAAACTGCCGTGTCCTATAGTAACCTCGGCACAGGCCTGCTTCTAGAAAGTACCTGGCACCACTCGACCGCGCTTGGCACCAGGGATGCCACGTGCCGTGGCTGGTACTCCTGCCTCCTGTCTCTGATAGGCTGAGATGTTCCTTCTGCTATTGGACAAGACACATGCTACATGATCTGCCCAAGATGTTTTCCTTTTTTATATCATTCTGCCTCACAAGTTCACTGTAAGTTCACTCGCGAATTTACTTTCGGTCATACTACACAGTTCACTCCGGTACATGCTGAATGACATGAGAAACCATACTAACCCACATCTTATATTTATACTTGGTTACAGTAGATGCACGTCTGATTGATACAGCATCTCTAAATGATTATAAAGTGATTGATTGATCTGTGATTAAGTTTCAGTGACTACACTAATCAATAGGTGTATCCAGTACATACAATAAACACAAAAACCCATATTATGTGAGTACATAAGTCATAATATGTGAGTACATGAGTATACATCAAAATGAGATTGATCAAAGTAATATTCAACACTTCCCTCAAAAACTCTCCAGTGGGTGTTTTGATGCTGCCTTCGCTATCTTCTCCCTCCCTTTGCTCCCAAAGCACACGAACCTGCTCACTCACACAAACATGTGCAACTGTTGAGCCTGGGCAGTTAGATACAGAAAGGAGCACACACATCCAGAACTATAGGGTTTTAACACTGTGATCCTAACTTTACACTATAAAATAACACTTTAAATAATGACTATGTGGACCACCCTTACTCTAGCAATTAATGACAACAATTTAGGCTATAATGCTCCAAAATAATTCAGAACACTACTGCTACTACTGCTACTACTACTGCTGCTGCTACTACTGCTACTACTACTACTGCTACTGCTACTACTGCTACTACTACTGCTGCTACTGCTGCTACTGCTACTACTACTGCTGCTACTGCTAATGCTACTATGACTACTACTACTGCTGCTACTGCTACTGCTACTACTGCTACTACTACTGCTGCTACTGCTAATGCTACTATGACTACTACTACTGCTGCTACTGCTACTGCTACTACTGCTACTACTACTACTGCGGCTACTACTGCCAATACTGCTATGCTCTGCTACTACTACTGCTACTGCTACTACTGCTACTGCTACTGATACAACAACTACTACTACTGCTACTACTGCTACTGCTACTGATACAACAACCACTACCACTGCTACTACCACCACTACTGCCACTGCTACCACTACCACTGCTACCACTACCACTACCACTACCACTGCTACTACCACCACTACCTACTACCACTGCTACCACTACTCACCACCACTGCCACCGCTACCACTGCTACCACTACTACCACTGCCACCGCTACCACCACCACTGCTACCACCGCTACCACTGCCACTACCACTCACTATTACCACCGCTACCACTGCCACTGCTACCACTACTACCGCTACTACTCACTACTCACTCACTACCACTACTACCACTGCTACCACTGCTACCACCACCACCGCTACTCACCACTACCACTACCACTGCTACCACTGCTACCACGACCACTGCTACCACTACTGCTACCACTGCTATTACTGCTACCACTACTGATGCCACTGCTACCACTGCTACTGCTACTACCACCGCTGCTACTGCTACTGCTACTCACGACTACTACCACCGCTGCTACTGCTACTACTGCTACTGCTACTACCACTGCTACTACAGCCACTACTGCTACTACCCCGCTGCCACTGCTACACGCTACTCACGACTACCACTACTGCTGCTACTGCTACCTACAGCTACCACTGCTACTGCTACCACTGCTACTACTACTACTGCGGCTACTACTGCTAATACTGCTATGCTCTGCTACTACTACTGCTACTGATACTACTGCTACTGCTATGCTCTGCTACTACTACTGCTACTGATACTACTGCTACTGCTATTGATACAACAACTACTACTACTGCTACTACTACCACTGCTACTGATACAACCACTACTACTGCTACTACTACCACCGCTACTGATACAACCACTACCACTGCTACCACTACCACCGCTACTGATACAACAACCACCACCACCGCTACCACTGCTACTGCTCTGCTACTACTACTACTACTGCTACTACTGCTACTGCTCTGCTACTACCACTACCACCGCTACTACTGCTACTGCTCTGCTACTACTACTACAGCCACTACTGATACCGATACCACCGATACCGCCACGGCCACCACCACCACCACTTATACCACTGCTACCACCGCTACCGTCCGCTACTACCACTACCACCGCTACCACTGCCACTGCTACCACTACTACTCTACCACTACCACTGCTACTACCACTACCGCGGCTACCACCGCTAATACCGCTACTGCTCTGCTACTACCACTGCTACTGCTGCTACTACTACTACTGCTACTGCTACTATTACTACTGCTACTACTACTGCTACTACTGCTACTACTGCTACTACTGCTACTACTACTGATGCTACTGCTACTACTGCTACTGCCACTGCTACTGCTACTGCTACTACAGCTACTACTGCTACTACTACTGCTGCTACTGCTAATGCTACTACGACTACTACTACTGCTGCTACTGCTACTACTACTACTGCGGCTACTACTGCTAATACTGCTATGCTCTGCTACTACTACTGCTACTGCTACTGCGGCTACTACTGCTAATACTGCTATGCTCTGCTACTACTACTGCTACTGCTACTACTGCTACTGCTATTGATACAACAACTACTACTACTGCTACTACTGCTACTGCTACTGATACAACTACTACTACTGCTACTACTACCACTGCTACTGATACAACTACTACTACTGCTACTACTACCACTGCTACTGATACAACTACTACTACTGCTACTACTACCACTGCTACTGATACAACTACTACTACTGCTACTACTACCACTGCTACTGATACAACAACTACTACTACTTATACTACTGCTACTACTGATACTGCTCTGCTACTACTACTACTACTGCTACTACTGCTACTGCGGCTACTACTGCTAATACTGCTACTGCTCTGCTACTACTACTGCTACTGCTGCTACTACTACTACTACTACTGCTACTGCTACTATTACTACTGCTACTACTACTGCTACTACTGCTACTACTGCTACTACTGCTACTACTACTGATGCTACTGCTACTACTGCTACTGCCACTGCTACTGCTACTGCTACTACAGCTACTACTGCTACTACTCACTGCTGCTACTGCTAATGCTACTACGACTACTACTACTGCTGCTACTGCTACTACTGCTACTGCTACTACAGCTACTACTGCTACTGCTACTACTGCTACTACTACTACTGCGGCTACTACTGCTAATACTGCTATGCTCTGCTACTACTACTGCTACTGCTACTACTGCTACTGCTATTGATACAACAACTACTACTACTGCTACTACTGCTACTGCTACTGATACAACTACTACTACTGCTACTACTACCACTGCTACTGATACAACAACCACTACCACTTCATACCACCGCTACCACCGATACCGCTCCGCCACCACCACTACCACCGCTACCACCGCTACCGCCACCACTACCACTTCTACCGCTTCCACTGCCACCACTACCACCGCGGCCACCATTGCTAATACCGCTACCGTTCCGCTACTACCACTGCCACTGCTACCACCACCACTACCACTGCCACTCTCACTAGTACCACCACCACCGCTAGTGCCACCACCGTTACCGCTGCTACCACTACCACCGCTACTGCTACCACTGCTACCACCGCTACCGCGGTTACCACTGCTAACACTGCTACCGCTCCGCTACCACCACCGCTACCGCCACTGCCACTACTACCACTACTGCCACTCCTACTAGTACCACTACCACCGCTAGTGCTACCACTGCTACCGCTCTGCTACCACTACCACTACTGCTACTACTGCTACTGCTCTGCTACTACTACTACAGCTACTACTGATACTACTGATACTGCTACGGCTACTACTACTACTACTTATACTACTGCTACTACTGCTACTACTACTACTGCGGCTACTACTGCTAATACTGCTACTGCTCTGCTAGTACTATTGCTACTACTGCTACTACTACTACTACTACTACTGCTAGTGCTACTACTGTTACTGCTGCTACTACTACTACTGCTACTGCTACTACTGCTACTACTACTACTGCGGCTACTACTGCTAATACTGCTACTGCTCTGCTACTACTACTGCTACTGCTACTGCTACTACTACTACTACTGCTACTTCTACTAGTACTACTACTGCTACTACTGCTACTACTGCTACTGCTAGTACTACTACTGCTACTGCTACTACTGCTACTACTACTACTGCGGCTACTACTGCTAATACTGCTACTGCTCTGCTACTACTACTGCCACTTCTACTAGTAATACTACTACTGCTAGTGCTACTACTGCTACTGCTACGGCTGCTACTGCTACTACTGCTATTGCTCTGCTACTACTACTACTACTACTGCTACCACTGTTACTACTACTGCTGCGTAACTTGGTTAACTTACAAGAAAAATTTAATTTTGACTTTACATTTCACACAGGACACGAACCCCGGTCTCCTGGTTCAAATTCCGGGTTCTGGCCCTCCATCCACCCGACTGCCTCCTTACTCAGTCTTTTCTGTTAAATCTCATCTACCTGCCTTTATGGTATAAAGGTGCCGCTACAGGGCTTCCCCCCTCTGCGCTGAACTATGACGCTGCAGGGAACCCCAGTATGTTCCAAACTGACCGGTTCTGACCAGGTGTCCATATGTGATGAGTCGGGAAGGGAGAACAGGTTGTGAAAAATGGTGCTATGGTGTACCCCGGGTGTTGAAAAGCGACTCTAAGGAGTCTGAGCAGCCGTCCACAGGTGAGGAGTTGGATGGAGAACGAGATTAGTCCAGCTGGACCATAAGAAGCGCCTGTATCTGTTCTACGCAGAAGTTTGGACATTCAGTCCTTCTGTCTAATCACAGAAAGAGTTTTGACATCTTCGACTCATCTGGATCAGAAATCTTGTCAGCTAGCTGACAGCAGGTTGACTGTGTGGGAGGAATCTCTCTGCAGCCTGCAGCAACAGAGACTGATCACACTTTAATTACAGCTGACTGCTGATGTTAACGTCGCTCAGGAACACCTACTGGATGAATATAGTTCTTGTGGCTCTAAGCTCTGTTACTGTGCGTTCACGTATAAAATCATTAATAATCCATTAATTTGATCATATTTTATATTTTATTTTGCTTAATGAACTTTCTTTTCTGGAATCACCGGTCCATCGCACAGCTCGCCGCCACACCTGTTAAAGGGCTCCTGCTCTGTGTCTTTCTTTATTTCACCTTTTACACCCGGAGGATCAATAAAGTAGTTCTGATTCTGGATCAGTCGGTGTTGACAGCCTGTCACTATGGCCACAAAGAGTTTGGAGGCCGCACCATTGATCGTTCCTCGTCAATACATGTTTTCTTCTTCTGTGGTTTGTTGTTCGTGTTTGCTCAGCCGGCCGTGATGCATCCATTTTCACCACAGAGAGAGAGATTGAGAGTGTGTGTGTGTGCAGACCTAAATCAGTTCACAGTCACGTTGTGGGGACTTGCCTTCCTTAAGGGATCCCACAAAGTGAATCATGAAACTGCAGCGTGAAGACTCAGTCTGAGGTTAGAGCACATACAGGAAGTGAATGTCAGTGTGATATTTTATTATTACTTTATCATTTATTAAGTCTTCATGTATGTAGGCCAATTCAAGCCTTTGTCATGACTTAAATTATTTTTATTTTGCATTTCTTATTATTTTTCATAATGTCTTTATTATTTAGTAGTGTACGTTTTGCTAATAAGAAACAATATTCTGAGAAAAGACCGTTGATCCACAGACAGCTTAAACTACTAATAGGGGACTTTTCATATTTAATTACAGAATGATTCTTTTCAAACTCGGTTAAAGTTCCAGTTGAAATGTGGACGTATATATACATATATATATATATAT
This sequence comes from Lepomis macrochirus, assembly GCA_024633595.2. Taxonomy (NCBI): domain Eukaryota; kingdom Metazoa; phylum Chordata; class Actinopteri; order Centrarchiformes; family Centrarchidae; genus Lepomis; species Lepomis macrochirus. Next base: position 411,795 of record JALXJV020000023.1, on the reverse strand, counting down.
ATATATATATATATATATATATATATATATATATATATATATATATATATATATAAACATGTCCAGCTTGTCTTTGTTTCCTTCATAAGTGAATTCAGTGTTTTTCTGCTCAAACTAACAGTTTAAATTTCATTTCTCAGTTTGCAGCGCTGCAGTCGCTCTGACTGCAGCGCTGCAAACTGACGATAATTAAGTCTCTGTTTGCTTTCTATGTAAAAACACTGAAGTTATTGACATCTGTCACCACACACATACACACATTCATTTAACACACACACATTCATAAAACACAGTGTTTTGCTGTGTGAGCAGTTTGTTGCTTCATAAATATGATTCCCTGTTTTCTCCTGATTGGCTTTTCTGCTGCAGTGGCAACGAGGGAATTATTGATTGATTTACTCACCGCCTGGAAAATAATTGTACACAGAGAGAGAGAGAGAGAGAGAGAGATGAACATTAGCATTTAAAGAGGGAAAGTTTCAACGTTTAATAACCAAACTGATCAATGAACAATTAGAGGTGATGGCTGACACACTGCTGCTGCTGATGTGAACACACACTGATGATGGATGGTGTGTGTGTGCGTGTTGAAACCCCACTTTTAGTAATTGCCTTAATTCATCGAGAACATCTCAACCAGTAAAGTCCGTCCACATTAAACAGGAACAGCGTCTTTGGATTAGTTTGTCAGGACTGCTGAGTTCACTCTCGCTGCTGGCTCATAGAAGCGCCGTCACATCCTGCAAACGTTACTGAACAGCAACAGGCTGCTGAGTTTTCACCCTTCGGATCCATTCTGTGTAGAACAGAGTTCTGTGGTGAACAGCCATGAGCCGGCCACTCAGACAACAGGCTGAGTGTAACTGAATGTAGCTCTGTGTGAACACACACTCTTTACCTTCCATTCATCTGAATGATGGAGAAACTGCCGTCTCAGCAGAAAATAACTGCTCTTTAACACCTCTGCTGATTTAAACCTCGCCCCCGTCCCCCTCCTCCTCCTCTGCTTCTTCATATCTCAGTCCATCTCCCTCCTCTCCCCCTCCCCCGTCTCTTTATCTCTCTCTCTAAAATGACTCTTAAAGACTTCCCACTCGACTAAATCTCTCTCTCTTCACTGCCGGCGCATCATTGGTCGGCTGCTGACATTTTGTTAGACGTCGTTAAGGCCGGCGGCGCCATAAAGCACCCGAGGGTGACACCTTCCACCCTGCCGGAGAGAGAGAGAGAGAGAGGGAGAGAGTTATAGTTCTTATTTAAGGTCTCGATTAACCTTCTTTTTTGTACGACTAATCAATTTTCATGATACGAGCTCCATAAAGTCCAGCTAATACCACACACACAGAACACACATACTCGTACAGGTTGGTGTGTAAAGAGCAAAGGTGGAAGAAGAACTCAGAACCCTTTACTCAGGTGAGGAAAGGATCAAAAGCAACAATATGACTTCCAGGTGAAGCGTCTTCTTCTCGGTCTTCTTCAGTCACACGAGAGGGTGGAACCCAGTCTACTGAATTCTAAAGAACCCCCTAAATTGTCAATAACTCCGACAATTTAAATACACATTTAATAATCTGCTAAGTTCTGTGTGTGTGGCATGAAGGAACTACAAATTTCTTTTCATCATGGAACCTCCTCACTGACCCACAGAACCTCATTTGCGCTTAGAAACTCACCATTAACTCCTAGAACCTCCAGGCTGACTCATAGAAGCTCCTCATAAACTCCAAAATCTGATGTTTGAATCTGATTTTAATAAACTTGTTATAAACTTGTTAACCTCCTCACTGGCCCTAGAAACTCCTCATTAACTCCTAGTACCTACTCGCTGACTCACATAATCTCCTTAACTCCTAGTAACCTCATTACTGACTCATTGAACCTCTTCATAATCCCTAGAACCTCCTCACATAGTCCTAGAACATCCTGTGTCACATTCAGTGACTCATAGAACATCTTCACTGACCCCTAGAACCTGCTCATTTATTCCTAGAACTGCCTCAGTTACTAACTAAACTAGTTAACTCCTATAACCTCCTCATTAACTCCTAGTACCTTCTCACTAACTCATATAATCTGCTTAACTCCTACAATCTCCTCAGTGTCTCTTAGAACCTTCTTAGTGACCCTTAGAACCTATGACCTAACTCCTAATAACCTCATCACTGACTCTTAGAACCCACTCTTTGACCCCTAGAACCCACTCACTGGCTCAATGAACCTAAGAACGTCCTCATTTACTCCTAGAACCTGCTCACTGACTCATTGAACCTCTTCTTATTTCCTGGAATCTCCTTACTTAGTCCTAGAACATACTCAGTGACTCATAAAACATCTTCACTGCCCCTAGAACCTCCTCATTAATTCATAGAACCGCTTCAGTGACTTAAATAAACTCATTAACTCCTAGAACCTCCTCATTGGCCTCTAGAACCTCCTCATTAACTCCTAGTACCTATTCACTGACTCATATAATCTCCTTAACTCCTAGAATCTCCTCATCGTCTCATAGAACCTCCTTATTGACTCCTAGAACCTCATATTTTAACTCCTAGTAACCTCATCACTGACTCTTAGAACCCACTCTAGAACTCTCTCACTGACTCATTGAATCTCTTCGGAATTCTTGGAACCTCCTCACTTAGTCCTATATCATCCTCATTAACTCATAGCAACAACATCCTTACTGATCCCTAGAACCTCCTCAATGACTCCTAGAACCTCCTCATTGACTTACATAAGTTCCTTATTTACTCCTACAAATCTCTTCAAAGATTCATAGAACCCCCTCACTGACTCCTAGAACCTCCTGACTGACTCATCAAACCTCTATAATAAAACCTAGAACCCCCTCACTTAGTCCTATGTCATCCTCATTGACTCATAGAACATCTTTACTGATCCCTAGAACCTACATTCCGGTTCCGGTTCAGGGTACGCTGGCATGTCTTGCTGCCGCTCCTGTTACCATTCGGTTTGTTTACTCTCGTTGTTTTAAGCTATATTTATTTATTTTTTAAGTTTTTAGTCTTGTCTTTAGTGCTGTAACGATTGCGATGTGGCGGTGTATTTGGGATTATAATTTTTAGTTCTGTGCTTCATCTGGAATAACCTGCAGCGTGTAACTCCGGATCAACGCTTCGGTTCGGTTATCTGTGTGCATTGTACGACTCTGTGCTTGCCTTTGCTAGGGAGATCCACCTGGATTAACCTGCAGTGTGTTCCCCCGGATCATCGCCTTGGTTCGGTTGTCCGTGTGGATTGTACGACTTTGTGCTCACAGTGCACTACGGAGTTCTATTCGCTCTGGCCTTGCGAGTGTGCACTCACCGACCATGGCGCTAAGGTACACTACACATCAGCTCTTGAGTTTAAGACAGAACTATTATTGCCTAGCCAAAGACTACAATCTTTGTTGAGACGCTGGACTGCTACGTCCTAAGCGATATATCCATCGGGGTTTGAGCCTTGCTGTCTCATCCTCTCCTAATATCTATGTCCCTACCTGTCAACGTAAGACTAACAAACTGCTCCATGCTCTTTCATCTCCACTTCAGAGCCAGGCTCACGACACTTTATTCAATGCGCGGGCTGTGAACAACAAAGCGCTGCTTTTATCAGATTTTCTTACAGATTAAAAACTGGACTTCTTGTTCTTAACTGAAACCTGGCATAAAGAAAATGATGGGCTCCTGTTTAACCAGATCACTCCAGCGGGCTTTGGAGTATTAGATCTCCTGAGGCTATCTGGCAGGGGTGGAGGCATTATTGTGGTTTACAACCTGAAGTTGAACACAAGCTCTGTGACTGCTCCCCAGTTTTCATCATTTGAATGCCTGGTTTTGAGCATCTCATCTCCTGTATCCACCATCATCGCTACAGTCTATAAACCACCTAAGGCTAAGACACATGCGGCTTTTATGTCAGTGTTCGCAGACTTTCTGTCGATGTTGACTATGAAGTTTGACAGAATTCTAATTGTGGGAGACTTCAATATTTATGTGGACCGGAATGACTCAGTTGCTGCTAAGGAATTTCTGTCGCTAATTGATTGTTGTAGCTTCACACAGTTTGTAACTGACCCGACCGATAACAAGGGTCATACGCTTAATCTTGTGATTGCTAATGGCTCATTTGTATCGCAGTTTTCATCTGTTGAAATTGGACTGTCTGATCATTCAGCTGTCTTTTTTAACCTCGAACTGTATCATTCAAGTGAGCCTACCATACGAACAGTAACCTTCCGGAAGTGGAAGTCCATCGATCAGACAGCTTTCTCCAATTCTGTGGTTTCCATCCTAAACAGTCTTCATCCATCATCAGTGGAGGAAAAAGTTCTGCAGCTAAACTCCACTCTTGCTGCTAATCTTGACACTTTTGCTCCTCTAAGGTCACGTAAGGTCACATTCGCCCGCTCTGCTCCATGGTATACTGATAATCTGCGTTCTAGAAAGGCTGTTTGTCGGAAACTGGAGCGCAAATGGCGCCCTACTGGTCTGAGTGTCTACTACCAACAGTGGAAGGAGCTTCTGGGGGGTTATCATGCTCTAATGGAGTCTGAAAGATCATCTTACTTCTCTTAGGCTATTGTCAATAATCAAAATAATCCCAGACACTTGTTCCAAACCATAAACAGACTGCTTCAAGTTAATCCTGTTTCCAACATGCCTGTTTCTCAGCAGCTCTGCGATTCTTTTCTACAGTTCCAAAGATTGTCAATGTTCGCAAAGAAATTTCTGTTAACCCTGATTGTGCCACTTCTGTCCTTCACTCATCTCGGTTCACTAGTGTTTCTTTCACTCATTTCTTACTGCTTGATTCTGAGGCTCTCACAAGGGAGGTATCCAGCATGAAATCATCCACTTGCTTGCTGGATCCAATTCCTACTATTCTATTTAAATCATGTTTTGCTGTGTGGTGCCCTACTATCCTCATATAAATGAATCACTGGTCACAGGGTTCGTTCCAGCAGTATTGAAGACTGCTGTTGTTGAGCCTGTACCTAAGAAAAAGAATGTTCCCATGGATGATTTTAACAACTTTCGTCCCATCTCCAATCTTCCCTTTTTGGCAAAAATACTTGAGCATGTTGTTGCCTCTTAACTCTGTAATCATCTTACAACAAATACCCTCTTTGAACCCCTTCAGTCAGGTTTTCGTAAATTTCATAGCACTGAAACAGCATTGGTCAAAGTAACCAATGACTTATTGATGGCCTCTGATTCTGGAGCTACCTCACTTCTTATTCTTCTTGACCTTAAAGCCGCCTTCGATACTGTGGATCATGATCTCTTGCTCATTCGTCTTGAAAGGGTTTTTGGTGTGTCCGGGAAAGTTTTAAACTGGTTTAAATCCTATTTTACTGACCGCTCCCATTTTATTTCTGTGTGGCTTTAGGTCTGACACTTGCTCTGTGCTTTCTGGTGTTCCTCAGGGATCAGTTCTAGGCCCTCTACTCTTTAATATTTACCTATCTCCTCTTGGGCATCTGCTGCATTCGCTGGGCCTCCATTATCACTTCTATGTTCATGATACTAAAATCTACATTCACTCTAAATCAGGAGAAGACATTGATGCTTGTTATCTTTCTGTCTGTATGTAAAAGCATGGATGAGCAATAACTTTCTTTGCCTGAGCAGCGGGAAAACTGAGGTTATGCTTATAGGTTCCCGTCATCAAATTCGCAAAGCGGCTCTCCCAGGGCGACTGTACCTGTTTGTTGATGGCTCTGTTCTAGAGACTAAAACTAAGATGAGGAACCTTGTTGTTATTTTTGACACTAGCCTCACCTTTGATTCTTTTGTTCTGAGCACTGTGAAGGCATCCTTTTTCGACATCAGAAATATTGCCAGACTATGCCCAATGCTAAATCTGTCAGTCGCTAAAAGGCTGATTAATTCATTTGTTGTCACACGGCTCAACTACTGTAATGCCGTTTTAACCGGAGTTTCTAACACCACAATTAAAAAACTGCAATATGTTCAGAACTCTGTAGCCGGATCCTGACAGGAACCACTAAATTTGACCATATAACTCCCGTCTTGAATTCAATTCAATTCAATTTTATTTTATTTATATAGCGCTAAATCCTAACAACAGTTATCTCACAGCACTTTTCATAAAGAGCAGGTCTAGACCGTACTCTGAAGTTATTTACAGTAGCCCAACAATTCCCACCAAGAGCAGCACTAGGCGACACAGGCAAGGAAAAACTTCCTTTAAGAGGCAGAAACCTCAAGCAGAACCATGGCTCAGGGTGGGCGGCCATCTGCCTCGACCGGTTGGGGGTGAGGGGGAGAGAGAGAGAGAGAGAGCAAGAGAAAGAGAGAGAGAAGGACAGAGAGAGAGAGCAGAGGGAGGCAGCCTACACAGTATACACATAGAGGTACAGACAGTAAAGGTAATGTTGCTATAGACTGAATGAAAAATGGTACAGATATTTGTAATGGTAATGATAGTAATAACAGTAATAATAGCAATAGGACTAGTAACAGCAGTTGCAACTGTAGCAGAGGGCGTCGAGCAGGAACACGGGGGCAGCAGGAGACTCCCAACCACAGATCCAGACTCCACAGCTCCAGAGCCAGCAACACCCGCAGGAAGTGACAGGAGGAGGAAGCACACGACCACGGGAGAGGGAAGAAGTCAAGTTAGTAACATGCATTAATGGGATGAGGTTGCACTCAGAGGGAGAGAGAGAAGAGGAGAGAGGAGCTCAGTGCATCATGGGAAATCCCCCGGCAGTCTAGGCCTATAGCAGCATAATTAAGGGATGGTTCAGGACTCACCCGAGCCAGCCCTAACTATAAGCTTTATCAAAAAGGAAAGTCTTAAGCCTACTCTTAAATGTAGAGACGGTGTCTGCCTCCCGAACCCAAACTGGAACCTGGTTCCACAGAAGAGGAGCCTGATAGCTGAACGCTCTGGCTCCCATTTTACTTTTGGAGACTCTAGGAACCACAAGTAACCCTGCATTCTGGGAGCGCAGTGCTCTGGTGGGGTAGTAAGGTACTATGAGCTCTTTAAGATAAGATGGTGCCTGACCATTAAGAGCTTTGTATGTGAGAAGAAGGATTTTAAATTCTATTCTGGATTTTACAGGAAGCCAATGCAGAGAAGCTAAGACAGGAGAGATATGATCTCTTTTACTGGTTCCTGTCAGAACACGTGCTGCAGCATTCTGGATCAGCTGAAGAGTCTTAATGGACTTTTTCGAAGAGCCTGATAATAAGGAATTGCAGTAATCCAGTCTAGAAGTAACAAATGCATGGACTAGTTTTTCTGCATCATTTTTAGACAGGATGTTCCTGATTTTTGCAATATTACATGAGGTGAAAAAAGGCGGTCCTTGAAATTTGCTTAATGTGAGAGTTGAAGCGACATGTCCTGGTCAAAGATAACTCCAAGATTTCTCACAGTGGTGCTGGAGGCCAGGGCGATGCCATCCAGGGAAACTATATCTTTAGATAATGCGTCACGGAGGTGCTTAGGGCCTAGAACAATAACTTCAGTTTTATCTGAGTTTAACATTAGAAAATTACAGGTCATCCAGGTTTTAACATTCTGAAGACACATTTGAAGCTTAGCTAACTGATGAGTTTCATCTGGCTTGATCGATAGATATAGAGTATCATCTGCATAACAATGAAAGTTTATGGAGTGTTTCCTGATAATATTGCCTAAAGGAGGCATATATAAAGTGAAGAGGATTGGTCCGAGCACAGATCCTTGTGGGACTCCATGACTAACTTTGGCATGCATGGAGGACTCATCGTTAACATGTACAAACTGAAATCGATCTGATAAATAGGACTTAAACCAGCTTAGAAGGGTTCCTTTAATGCCAATGAATTGTTCTAGTCTCTGTAATAGGATCTGATGGTCAATGGTATCAAATGCAGCACTAAGATCTAGTAAAACCAATACAGAGACAAGTCCTTTGTCTGATGCAGTTAGGAGGTCATTAGTAATTTTCACCAGTGCTGTCTCTGTGCTATGGTGAGCTCGAAATCCTGACTGAAAATCCTCAAATAAACTATTGCTATGTAGAAAGTCACACAGCTGTTTAGCGACTGCTTTCTCCTGGACCTTAGAGAGAAATGGAAGGTTAGATATAGGTCTATAGTTGGCTAAAACATCTGGATCCAGGTTGGGCTTTTTCAGAAGAGAACAGAGAAAGCCCGATCACTTTTAAATTTTAAACGGGATCGTGGAACCACGAGAAACAATTGCTCATTGGAGCGCAGAGATCTACTGGATTGACAGCGGCTGATTAAATCAGTAACATACTCTAGTGCTAGGCCATGCAGAGACTTAAACATACAACGCTTTGTATTGAAAACCAATGTAATTTAATTAACACCGGAGTAATTTGCTCTCTCTTCTTAGTACCCCTTAAAAGTCTGGCAGCTGAGTTCTGAACGAGCTGCAATTGGGAGAGAGCCTGACTCACACCAAGATACAAATTACAATAATCCAAATGGGATGACACAAAGGCATGAACAACCTTCTACATATCATCAAAAGAAAGTTTATATTTCAATTTAGATAATAATCTATGATGGAAGAAACTATTCTTAATGACAGCATTGATTTGCCGGTCAAATGCCGGCAGGGTGGTGATGGTGCAATGGATAAGATGTCTGCCTTCGGTGTGAGAGACCCAGGTTCAGTCCCCCACTGTGACACATCCACCATTGTGTCCCTGAGCAAGACACTTAACCCCTAGTTGCTCCAGAGGCGTGCGACCTCTGACATAAATAGCAATTGTAGCAATTTGGATAAAAGCGTCAGCTAAATGAATAAATCCTATGCTATGAATAAAAGCTGAGAGTCAAAAATGACACCAAGGTTCCTCACGCTAGAAAGATTTTTCCCAGAGAACAACCCTAGGCAGTCATTATCCACACACCCCTTATTTCCATATAAAATCATCTCGGTCTTATCCTCATTTAATTGGAGAAAGTTATTTGCAAGCCAACACTTAACTTCGGCCAAACATGCATAAAGAGACTGAATGGCACATTTATGCCCATGTTTCAATGGTAAGTAAATTTGAGTATCATAAGCAGTGTTGGGAACGTTACTTGAAAAAAGTAATTAGTTATAGTTACTCACTACTTGTTCCAAAAAGTAACTGAGTTAGTAACTGAGTTACTCTGTAATAAAAGTAACTCGTTACCAGGGAAAGTAACTATTTCCGTTACCTACTCTCTGCTGCTTCATCGAATCTCTGTTTAGCTGGTGTGTGTGTGTGTGTGTGTGGCGCGTGTGCCACACACACCGAGCTTCTCTTGTCCCACGTCTCTCCCCGCCGACAGAGTTTAACAGGCAGGCGAGAACGGGAACGGGAACAGGTGAGCGCCACGTTGCACCCAGAGAAGCTGATATGGAGAGCGTAGCGTACCGGTCCACTTCAAGCACTAATTACCTCGTTATTACCCACCTCCTGACTAGCTGTGTGAGCCAGCTGGTGCGTTCGGATTACACAGTTTATTACATAGTAACGCACCGCATTTAACGACCAGTAGCGTTAACGGCGTTGTAACGACGGGAAAAGTAATTAGTTAGATTACCCCGTTACTAAAAAAATAACGCCGTTACGTAACGCCGTTCTTTTAAACGCCGTTATTCCAAACACTGATCATAAGCATACAAATGATACTGAATCCCATATTTCTCTAAAATCGGACCTAGAGGGAGCATATAAAGGGAAAATAAAATTGGTCCCAGTATAGAGCCCTGTGGAACTCCACACACAAGAGGGGCAACGGAAGAAAAATAATCTAAACTGACTGAAAAAGTCCTATCCTTCAAATAGGAAGAGAACCATTTCAACTCCTAGAACCTACTCACTTACTCTTAGAAAGTCATTTTTAACTCCTAGAACCTCCTCAGTGACTCCTAGAGCATCATCTTTAACTCCTAGAACCTCCTCACTGACTCTTAGAACGTCATTTTTAACTCCTAGAACCTCCTCAGTGACTCTTAGAACATCACCTTTAACTCCTAGAACCTCCTCACTGACCCTAACTACCTCAGCACAAACACTGGAAGTTGTATCCTCTGCAGACATTTAGGAACAAGAGTGAAAACCTATAATTGTTCTTCAGGAACACAGAGAACATCGAGTGGTTGAACATGTTGCATCATCTGGACGTCCGCAGCTTTAACCTGACACTCGCATACTTGTTTAATTTATAAACATTTTCTGGTTACAAATAACGTTGATGTAAACAAACCTTTAACAGCATCAGACCTGTCAATCAAAACACCTGACTGACAGGTTGGGGCGGGGCTAAAGTTACAGTTTAGATCTCTGATTGGACTTTTATTACTTTACAGCTTTGATACAAACACACACAACTAACCTCAGAACAGTCAAACATCCTGTTCTCGCACTCGGTGACAGTCTGACAGGCTGTGTGCTGGAAAGCAGCAGAGCAGCAGAGAGAGGCCGAGCCGGGTTACATGACTGTGAGAGAGAGAGAGTTCTGTAGATGACTGAGTTTGATGTCTCATCACCATCAGAGCTCTCTGTTCATTGATTAAGACAAATAAAATCTAACTTTCTTTCTTAATGTTTTCAGTCAGAGAAACAAGAAGGCACACAAAGTGAAACATGTTCATAATGTCATCATGCAGCCATGTTTTTATCGCCTTCGGTTCTGCTTCCTGTCCAAACAGGAGTTCTACAGCAGGGACACGTTCAGTCTGAGCAGGGTTTCTGGGCTGAAAAAGGTGTGTAAGGGGCTCTGTTTCCTCTCGTGTGGTGGGCATGTCAGAGGTGTTACCCAATCAGCAGCAATCTGTGTATAATCTTCACATGAGATGAGAATAACCCCTCATTTATTTACAGAAAATAATGTTTGTCCCATAATGTTTCACTAGCTTCCTTCAATTGCTCTGAACAGCGAGGCTATCACTTGTGATGGGGGGGCCCGAGTCGACACGTCTCCCCAGGATCACATCAAAACTTTCTGATCAGAAGACAAACATCAGGAGCAAAGCGGAGAAGCGGATTCTTGGGTCTAATCGTCCAATATAACAGTTTCCCATCATACCTTTCTGCAGCCTGTCAGCAGCGGCCGGGTTAAGCAGGCGGATGTCGCCTCTCGACCTCGACCTTCAGCGTCTCAGAGGACAAAGCCCTCATTGGAGGAAACGTTCGGGGGCAGACAGACGGAGATGGACGGGGGAGAGAGGCAGAAATCCATTCAGAGACGTTAATAAAATCAAAGAGCCTGATATGATCAAGCATGAAGTACATCACAAAGGTAATGTGAATTTAAGCCCAGATCCTTTCATTATCAAAAACAGTGAGCCGTCGCTCGTCGGCGGAGGAACGCCGGGCGAATTTATGAGGCCAACTTCCTCAATCTAATAGAAGGATTCAGGTGTTACTAATGGACGAGAGAGGGAGGTAATAGAGGAGAGAGAGAGCTAATATGGAGTGATGGAGGTGGAGGAGAGACACTGCGGGAGAGCAGGAGAGAGAGAGAGATGAAGACAGATGAGGAGAGGAAGAAGAAAAAGAAAAGTTAGAGACGAACTAAAGAAAGAGAGGAAGAGGAAGGCGAATGATGAGACAGAAGAAGAAGGTGTGAGGAAAGAGCAGGACGACTGAACTGAACAGAACAACAAAGTTCCCTCTAATGCAGGGACGGGATTTATTCAGGAAGTCCTGTTAGAGACTGGCAGAGTCGTCGTCTTCTTCTCACTCTTCACTCTGAATGCTTTCACAGTTGGCCTGAAACTCTCTAATTTACGACTCTTAATATTTATTGATTACTGTTCCTCCTCAGAGTTCTAGTCCTCCTGGTCCAGTGGCCTACCCACTACTTTAATTGATAATGTGAATAAATTATAAAAATATGTAACAGGAGAACTGGGTTAAGATTCCTAACAGTTCCCCTCAGGCTGTCTTTTCAGAATGAAAAGCACCGTCACCAGGAAACAGTTTACGCTTGTACAAAAGATGTCATGTGTATTGTTCTCAGGAAGTTGTGCAGCGTCTCTCTGGTTTCTGGGCTGATTTGTGGACGATTTGTTTTGTTTTTTTGGGAAATGGACGCCAACAGGACTGCAGGTTGTCCGGTTCTTAATTTGAAGTTCAGGTTGTGTGTCACATGTTGAGACGTTGGGAGGCTGAGCTGACTGCAGGCTGTCACAGAGCGGCCACAGTTCAGCAGCTGCAGCAGCCCGAACACGTGTGCTGTAATAAAGCTAATCAGACTGGATTAATCGCAGCCGGGTCGATAACAGAACACGTGAACCTTCTGCTGTTTGTTGACACACAGACTCAACGTTTCATCCCATAAGCACAAAATGAAATTGATTTAACCTGGGTTAATTTCCCAGCTGTGTGTGTGTGTGTGTGTGTGTGTGTGTGTGTGTGTGTGTGTGTGTGTGTGTGTTGACATGTATTACTCAAGTGTGCGTTGAATTAAATTAGCTGTTTTTGCGGAGGGCAGCAAACATTGTTAGCTTTACAAGCTGATCACTCAACTAAAACTACATTACTAATTAAAACCCTGCTCTGTGTGTGTGTGTGTGTGTGTGTGTGTGTGTGTGTGTGTGTGTGTGTGTGTGTGTGTGTGGGATGGGGGGGTGGCAGCCATTTTATGGGTGTCAGTCTGATTTTGAACTCTGGACGAGGCAGGAGAGACGGGTCAACACACTCACACTTTCCTTTTATTTTCCATTTCTCCATTTCTATTCCTCCTCTCCTGTCACACTGTCTGTCTCCCCCTCTCTCTCCCTTCCCCCTGTCTTTCCCTCTCTCTCTCTCTGTCAATCACTCAGTTACTCAACCAACACATTACCAGTTTCCGGACACACACACACACACACACGCAGCTGACCATCATTACCAGGCTGCAGTGAAGCAGAAAAGCTCAGTAATAGCAGGTCACCACCCTGTGTGTGTGTGTGTGTGTGTGTGTGTGTGTGTGTGTGTGTGTGTGTGTGTGTGTGTGTGTGTGTGTGTGTGTTGACCAGTTGGCAGTCTATTAGTGTGATGTGATGGACTGTGTTTGGCCGAAGTTGGCGTGTGATGGCGATCAGAGTGGCGTGCGGCTGAAAGCCTGCTGCAGCCCAAGTCAGATCTGCAGGAAACTTCAACTAAACTGTGTATTTATGTATTTAGTTTCAGTTATACAGGAGTCGGTCTCGTTCCTAGGTCAACAAATACCGATCTGTGTCTCATACAGATGCACGAGGTAGCCTTTAACATCTGTGTGTATGAGTGTAAGTGATTGCCCAGCACATATAACATGTTACCCTTTCAGCAGCTGCCCCCTTTAGCGTGGCTAATTCTTCTTCTGTAAAGTCTGAGAGTGAAAGTAATGAATTTGGTTTTCTGGGCTTTTAAATCTAATTTTAGCTTGTGCAGGGAGATCTGCAATGGTTGAAATGCAACCCGGAGCTCATCAATAACCTTAACCGAGGCATGTGTGGATATGACTGTGTCATCTGCATAAAGATGCAACTTGACTGGATGCATCTCTTTCCTGTCTCGTTTATAAAAAATAGAAAATAAAATCTGGTGCCCCCGGTTGACTCCGCCAGTTGATAACAGCGTTGTGTGACAGCTGACCCTGATCAGTTGTTAGTGAAGCAGATAACGATAAGTATCAGGATCAGATGGATCAGGATCATCAGTAATAACGTATATGTGATATTTATTAGATGATTCTTGACAGTTGGATGTGTAACTGTCTGTATGTGACTCCTCTGTTCCAGCAGATGAACCAGTGATGCAGATCAGAGCTGAAGTTGGATTTAATATTTCATGTCACGGCTGGATAATTCATGCACACACACACAAACACACACACATCCGTGTGCACTCACGTGCACGACTAACTAGCTCTGTTGGCTCCCTGCTGCTGAAAAATTCACCGTTAGCATCAAAGTTTAACGAGGGTTTTCTCTCTCTGTCTTAATGAATCTGAGTCCATTTGTTCACATTTAAATAACCAATGAGGCTGGGCAATTAGCATAATACACACACATTACACACACACACATACACACACACACACACAGACACAGCTTAACGTTGTTTTCTGAGTGCTGTGTGTTAGAGAACATGTGTCGTCTATTTTCTGCAACACACACTCATCTGTCCAATAACATAAACATGCTGAGGCTTTGTGTGTGTGTGTATGTGTGATGGTTTATTAATGTGTGTCAGAGTGGTTTGAAACAGGAAACCTCTCATCTCTGTTTGGCTGCAGGCTGAATGCTGTCCGCCCCATAAACCCTCTGCTCTGTGTGTGTGTCACAGGTTTCAGGTCTGAACCTGTGACAATGTTGAGCTGCAGACATTCGATCATGTTTTTCAGTCTCATATAGCCGTTTTAAATACAGTGTTTAGTCTCTCAGGTGTCTTTAAGGTGCTTAGAATAATGTCACAGTATTATATCTGAGTGTCCTGCGTTGGCCTAGAGCCTAGTTCAGACTACAGGACTTTCAGCATCTGCATGTCGTGTTTTTGTGTTGTGTAAACCAGGCTCAAACTTTACGAAGAAACAATTAATAGGATAATAATATAGAAGTTAAGAACTTGACAGATAGATGCCCTCTCAGGTGGATCAGCTGCCGGGCTTCATTTGGTCTCAGCTCCACCTCTTGTTTGCATTAGCTGGGACTGAAATTACAGAAGTTACAAAAAGAAGTAAATAAGAAAAATAATAATACAAACTGGCAACTAAAACTAAAAACCGAGACTATAAATGTATACAATGATAGTGTATAAATGTATAAATAAATACAATATTTACTTCCTTTCAGTTCTGAGGTAGTTGGCACTTTTCATTTTATGATACATATAACAAATATTGTAAAATATAATATAAAATATATCAAATAATGTACATACATATATATTAGTGTGTGTGAAATCCTAAAATAATATGTCAGTACAGTATGAAATAAAAATATTCTAAAATATTTCACATTCATTTACTTTGCATATTTTAATCATATTACACATGATGCATTTGTTAGTTTAAATCAATTTTAAAATATTTACACATAAAATATGTAAATTAGTTTAAATTTGCTTTATGTTGTAATAATAATATAACGTAATAATACTTTGCTGTATTTTACTGTTTGCACTTTATTTTACTTTTGAAACATTTGTATATCACACTCACAGTATAGAGTACACATAGTACTCTAATTTATGCAGTAACCCACAGCTGACTGTTTAACATCATGACCTCGGCTGCTTAATACTTTAGGTGCGCTTGATTTCTCTCTCTGAACGTCACCTGCTCAGTTATTCAGACAATTATTTGATCCATTTCTCTGCTTAATATCTTAAAGGGTTTTTTTGTGCTGAAACTCACCAGATTTTCCGTCATCTGCTTAATGGACTGAAGTCAGTGTGAAGCTCTGCAGCTTTAGATGATTGGACCTAGTGAGGCCACTTAAGGAGGAAGTGTTCCAGGATCACCCTTCTTAATATTTAACCCACTAAGTGGATTCTGAGGCGGAGGCAGCTGTTTTTAAAGGTGTTTAAATAACTAACGTTGCCTGCTGGCTCCATTATGGATGGCTGAATTAAACATGGCTGCAGAATAGAACAGGCCATGAAAGACAGAACATGAGTCATCACCTGCAGCCAATAAGCAGCAAGTAATATTCAAACTCAGTGCTGAGTTTGAGTCTAACAGAGACAAACTATTGTTTTCTCTGTTAGATTTAACTTTAGGCAGTTTCCAGAAACTTCCCCAATACATTGCCATGATGAAAGACATGACTGAGTGAACTCCCACAATCCAACAGGATTAATGTTTCCTAAACGCAGCTCGAGCAAATCAAAGTGATGATGTCACTAACGTGAAGGCCACAGGTCCTCATAACAAATGTATACTGGGACAGACCAACTAAGTCAAATTAACTCTAAATAACTAGCTTTGACTAATTAATTCTAACTCTAACGACCAATTAAATCTAACTGATCAATTAACTCTGACTAACTAACTGACTAACTAGCTAACTGTAACACTAAACTAATTAACTTATTAATTATTTTAACCCAAACCATGATGTTTTCCTAACCTTAACCAAGTAGTTTTGTTGCCTTAACCAAACCAAACTGCAAAATTTCACTTTAATAATATAAACTGCATATTTATTGTTGCTAACTTTACCCGAAGTTGTATATTTGTTTTTGCTAATTCAATTTATTTATATAGTGCCAAATCACAAAAGGGACAGGCCTAAGCAAGGCTTACTTGACCACGGAGCCCTAAACGTCAATAAATGACGCAAAACGGGTACCCAGGTCATTAAAAGGTGACAGCAAAGGACCTTGACAAAGCGACAATTTGTGATGAATTGAGAGTGAGAATGTCTTGGACTGACTGACTGACTGACTGACCGTCTAAGTGACTGACTGACTAAGTAACTAAGTAACAACATTTTTCAGTAGCAGTCAGTTGATTCTGTTGATGAGCCACTGTAGCAGATTGTCTCACTTGTTTTAAGAATATATGACCTTAAGTCCATTCATCCATCTTCATCCGCTTATCTGGGGTCGGATCGCGGGGGCAGCAGCTCCCGCAATCCAACGGTCAGGGGACCCCAAACTTCTCTTTCCCGAGCCACATTAACCAGCTCTGACTGGGGGATCCCGAGGCGTTCCCAGGCCAGAGTGGAGATATAATCTCTCCACCTAGTCCTGGGTCTTCCCAGAGGCCTCCTCCCAGCTGGACGTGCCTGGAACACCTCCCTAGGGAGGCGTCCAGGAGGCATCCTTACCAGATGCCCAAACCACCTCAACTGGCTCCTTTCAACGCAAAGGAGCAGCGGCTCTACCCTGAGCTCCTCGCGAATGGCCGAGCTTCTCACCCTGTCTCTAAGGGAGACACCAACCACCCACCTGAGGAAACCCATTTCGGCCGCTTGTACCCGCGATCTCGTTCTTTCGGTCATGACCCAGCCTTCATGACGATAGGTGAGGGTAGGAACAAAAATTGACCTGTAGCTCGAGAGCTTTGCCTTCCGGCTCAGCTCTCTTTTCGTCACAATGGTTCTCCGGTCACAACAATTCTCCGGCCAATCTCCTGTTCCAGTCTCCACTCACTCATGACCTAGACCTCGAGGTACTTGAACTCCTTCACTTGGGCTAAAGACTCATTCCCTACCTGGAGTTGGCACTCCACCAGTTTCCTGCTGAGAACCATGACCACAGATTTAGAGGTGCCAATCCTCATCCCAACGGCTTTGCAGGGTCACGGACCAATGATGCAATCAGGACCACATCATCCGCAAAAAGCAGTGACGAGATCCCAAGCCCACCGAACTGCAGCCCCTCCTCACCACGGCTACGCCTCGATATCCTGTCCATGAATATCACAAACAGGATTGGTGACAATGCGCAGCCCTGGCGAAGGCCAACCCCCACCTGGAAAGAGTCCGACTTACTGCCGAGTACTTGGACACAGCTCTCGCTTTGGATGTATGAGGATTGGATAGCCCTGAGAAGGGCCCCCCTCACCCCATACTCCTGCAGCATTTCCCGGGGGACCCGGTCATATGTCTTCTCCAGATCTACAAAGCACATGTGGACTGGATGGGCATACTCCCAAGCCCACTCCAGGATCCTTGTGAGAGTAAAGAGCTGGTCAGTTGTTCCACAACCGGGACGAAAACCGCATTGTTCCTCTTCGATCTGAGGTTCGGCTATCGGCTAAACCCTCCGTTCCAGCACCCTGGAGTAGACCTTAACGCATAAGGCTAAGAAGTCTGATACCCCTGTAATTGGCACACACTCTCTGGTCCCCCTTTTTAAACAGGGGAACCACCACCACAGTCTGCCATTCCTTGGGTACTGTACCCGACTTATATGCAATGTTAAGGAGACGTGTCATCCAAGACAGCCCCTCCACACCCAAAGATTTTAGCATTTCTGGGCAGATCTCATCAATCCCTGGGGCTTTGCTTCTGTGGAGTTGTACCTCAGTGGAAATTGACGAGAAACCCCCATCAGCCTCCAGCTCTTGCCTGTACTAGGGAGGTGACTAGAGATGACCTTAAGTACTTAATATTTACTCACTGAGATATTTGTGTTTTTTGTCATGTATGCAGTATGTTACTTTGAAGTTAAAGTAGTCTGTTACTGTAGTTTTCTAATAAGTGTAAAGCAGAAAAGTAACAGAAGCTCTGTCTCTCTTCTTGGTTCTCTCTCATTGATGTAGATTTATTCTTTCTTTGATGCTCTGCTTTGTAAACTGTGATATAAATAATGATTTCTTTCTAATTTATTTATTTTTATCCTCCGTGTAGAGAGCCCCTGTCGTCCTTGACCTGTCATGTCTCTCCTCGGGAAGCTGGATGTAAATTAATGAGCAGGTAATTAATCTTAATTAGTGAGGAGGAGACTCTCTGTGTGTGTCAGCAGACAGCTGGACTCTGCTGCTGCCTTGCTCCAGGGCACTGTTGTTGTTTCAGGGATTAAACCTGTGACCTTCAGCTGCAGCAACTGGGCACAAAAACTCCTCTAACTATACACTCAATATGTTGTTTCATGTAATTTCATTCTAAAAGAACCCATCTGGTTTCTGATCAGGTTCTGGTTGAGGAAGTGATTCTGGTTAAGGAGGTCTTTCAGGTTGCAGAGGTGGTGGTTCAAGTTAAGGTGGTGGTTCAATTCGGTGGTGGTTCTGTTTGAGGAGGTGGTTCAAGGTTGTAGAAGTGGTGGTTCAGGTTGAGGTGGTGGTTCAGGCTGAAGAGGTGGTTCCGTTTGAGGAGGTGATTCAGGCTGAGGTGGTGGTTCTGTTTGAGAAGGTGGTTCAGGCTGAGGGGGTGGTTCCGTTTGAGGAGGTGGTTCAGGCTGAGGTGGTGGTTCAGGCTGAGGTGGTTCCGTTTGAGGAGGTCATTCAGGCTGAGGAGGTGGTTCCGTTTGAGGAGGTGATTCAGGCTGAAGAGGTGGTTCCGTTTGAGGAGGTGATTCAGGCTGAGGTGGTGGTTCTGTTTGAGGAGGTGGTTCAGGCTGAGGGGTGGTTCCGTTTGAGGAGGTGGTTCAGGCTGAGGTGGTGGTTCAGGCTGAGGTGGTTCCGTTTGAGGAGGTGATTCAGGCTGAGGAGGTGGTTCCGTTTGAGGAGGTGATTCAGGCTGAGGAGGTGGTTCCGTTTGAGGAGGTGATTCAGGCTGAGGAGGTGGTTCTGTTTGAGGAGGTGGTTCAGGTTGAGGTGGTGGTTCAGGCTGAGGAGGTGGTTCCGTTTGAGGATGTGGTTCAAGCTGAGGAGGTGGTTCTGTTTGAGGAGGTGGTTCAGGTTGAGGTGGTGGTTCAGGCTGAGGAGGTGGTTCCGTTTGAGGAGGTGATTCAGGCTGAGGAGGTGGTTCTGTTTGAGGAGGTGGTTCAGGTTGAGGTGGTGATTCAGGCTGAGGAGGTGGTTCCGTTTGAGGAGGTGGTTCAGGCTGAGGTGGTGGTTCTGTTTGAGGAGGTGGTTCAGGTTGAGGAGATGGTTCAGGCTGAGGAGGTGGTTCTGTTTGAGGAGGTGGTTCCGTTTGAGGAGGTGATTCAGGCTGAGGAGGTGGTTCTGTTTGAGGAGGTGGTTCAGGTTGAGGTGGTGGTTCAGGCTGAGGAGGTGGTTCCGTTTGAGGAGGTGGTTCAGGCTGAGGTGGTGGTTCTGTTTGAGGAGGTGGTTCAGGTTGAGGTGGTGGTTCAGGCTGAGGTGGTTCCGTTTGAGGAGGTCATTCAGGCTGAGGAGGTGGTTCCGTTTGAGGAGGTCATTCAGGCTGAGGAGGTGGTTCCGTTTGAGGAGGTGGTTCAGGTTGAGGTGGTGGTTCAGGCTGAGGAGGTGGTTCAGGTTGAGGTGGTGGTTCAGGCTGAGGAGGTGGTTCTGTTTGAGGAGGTGGTTCCGTTTGAGGAGGTGATTCAGGCTGAGGAGGTGGTTCAGGCTGAGGAGGTGGTTCTGTTTGAGGAGGTGGTTCAGGTTGAGGTGGTGGTTCAGGCTGAGGAGGTGGTTCCGTTTGAGGAGGTGATTCAGGCTGAGGAGGTGGTTCAGGCTGAGGTGGTGGTTCTGTTTGAGGAGGTGGTTCAGGTTGAGGTGGTGGTTCAGGCTGAGGTGGTTCCGTTTGAGGAGGTCATTCAGGCTGAGGAGGTGGTTCCGTTTGAGGAGGTCATTCAGGCTGAGGAGGTGGTTCCGTTTGAGGAGGTGGTTCAGGTTGAGGTGGTGGTTCAGGCTGAGGAGGTGGTTCAGGTTGAGGTGGTGGTTCAGGCTGAGGAGGTGGTTCTGTTTGAGGAGGTGGTTCCGTTTGAGGAGGTGATTCAGGCTGAGGAGGTGGTTCAGGCTGAGGAGGTGGTTCTGTTTGAGGAGGTGGTTCAGGTTGAGGTGGTGGTTCAGGCTGAGGAGGTGGTTCCGTTTGAGGAGGTGATTCAGGCTGAGGAGGTGGTTCAGGCTGAGGAGGTGGTTCAGGCTGAGGAGGTGGTTCTGTTTGAGGAGGTGGTTCTGTTTGAGGAGGTGGTTCAGGCTGAGGAGGTGGTTCAGGCTGAGGAGGTGGTTCTGTTTGAGGAGGTGGTTCCGTTTGAGGAGGTGGTTCAGGCTGAGGAGGTGGTTCCGTTTGAGGAGGTGGTTCAGGCTGAGGAGGTGGTTCCGTTTGATGAGGTGATTCAGGCTGAGGAGGTGGTTCAGGCTGAGGAGGTGGTTCTGTTTGAGGAGGTGGTTCCGTTTGATGAGGTGATTCAGGCTGAGGAGGTGGTTCAGGCTGAGGAGGTGGTTCTGTTTGAGGAGGTGGTTCCGTTTGAGGAGGTGGTTCAGGCTGAGGAGGTGGTTCCGTTTTAGGAGGTGGTTCAGGTTGAGGTGGTGGTTCCGTTTGAGGAGGTGATTCAGGCTGAGGAGGTGGTTCAGGCTGAGGAGGTGGTTCTGTTTGAGGAGGTGGTTCCGTTTGAGGAGGTGATTCAGGCTGAGGAGGTGGTTCTGTTTGAGGAGGTGGTTCCGTTTGAGGATGTGGTTCAAGCTGAGGAGGTGGTTCTGTTTGAGAAGGTGGTTCAGGCTGAGGGGGTGGTTCCGTTTGAGGAGGTGGTTCAGGCTGAGGTGGTGGTTCAGGCTGAGGTGGTTCCGTTTGAGGAGGTCATTCAGGCTGAGGAGGTGGTTCCGTTTGAGGAGGTGATTCAGGCTGAAGAGGTGGTTCCGTTTGAGGAGGTGATTCAGGCTGAGGTGGTGGTTCTGTTTGAGGAGGTGGTTCAGGCTGAGGGGGTGGTTCCGTTTGAGGAGGTGGTTCAGGCTGAGGTGGTGGTTCAGGCTGAGGTGGTTCCGTTTGAGGAGGTGATTCAGGCTGAGGAGGTGGTTCCGTTTGAGGAGGTGATTCAGGCTGAGGAGGTGGTTCCGTTTGAGGAGGTGATTCAGGCTGAGGAGGTGGTTCTGTTTGAGGAGGTGGTTCAGGTTGAGGTGGTGGTTCAGGCTGAGGAGGTGGTTCCGTTTGAGGATGTGGTTCAAGCTGAGGAGGTGGTTCTGTTTGAGGAGGTGGTTCAGGTTGAGGTGGTGGTTCAGGCTGAGGAGGTGGTTCCGTTTGAGGGAGGTGATTCAGGCTGAGGAGGTGGTTCTGTTTGAGGAGGTGGTTCAGGTTGAGGTGGTGATTCAGGCTGAGGAGGTGGTTCCGTTTGAGGAGGTGGTTCAGGCTGAGGTGGTGGTTCTGTTTGGAGGAGGTGGTTCAGGTTGAGGGAGGTGGTTCAGGCTGAGGAGGTGGTTCTGTTTGAGGAGGTGGTTCCGTTTGAGGAGGTGATTCAGGCTGAGGAGGTGGTTCTGTTTGAGGAGGTGGTTCAGGTTGAGGTGGTGGTTCAGGCTGAGGAGGTGGTTCCGTTTGAGGAGGTGGTTCAGGCTGAGGTGGTGGTTCTGTTTGAGGAGGTGGTTCAGGTTGAGGTGGTGGTTCAGGCTGAGGTGGTTCCGTTTGAGGAGGTCATTCAGGCTGAGGAGGTGGTTCCGTTTGAGGGAGGTCATTCAGGCTGAGGAGGTGGTTCCGTTTGAGGAGGTGGTTCAGGTTGAGGTGGTGGTTCAGGCTGAGGAGGTGGTTCAGGTTGAGGTGGTGGTTCAGGCTGAGGAGGTGGTTCTGTTTGAGGAGGTGGTTCCGTTTGAGGGAGGTGATTCAGGCTGAGGAGGTGGTTCAGGCTGAGGAGGTGGTTCTGTTTGAGGAGGTGGTTCAGGTTGAGGTGGTGGTTCAGGCTGAGGAGGTGGTTTCGTTTGAGGAGGTGATTCAGGCTGAGGAGGTGGTTCAGGCTGAGGTGGTGGTTCTGTTTGAGGAGGTGGTTCAGGTTGAGGTGGTGGTTCAGGCTGAGGTGGTTCCGTTTGAGGAGGTCATTCAGGCTGAGGAGGTGGTTCCGTTTGAGGAGGTCATTCAGGCTGAGGAGGTGGTTCCGTTTGAGGAGGTGGTTCAGGTTGAGGTGGTGGTTCAGGCTGAGGAGGTGGTTCAGGTTGAGGTGGTGGTTCAGGCTGAGGAGGTGGTTCTGTTTGAGGAGGTGGTTCCGTTTGAGGAGGTGATTCAGGCTGAGGAGGTGGTTCTGTTTGAGGAGGTGGTTCAGGTTGAGGTGGTGGTTCAGGCTGAGGAGGTGGTTCCGTTTGAGGAGGTGATTCAGGCTGAGGAGGTGGTTCAGGCTGAGGAGGTGGTTCAGGCTGAGGAGGTGGTTCTGTTTGAGGAGGTGGTTCCGTTTGATGAGGTGATTCAGGCTGAGGAGGTGGTTCAGGCTGAGGAGGTGGTTCTGTTTGAGGAGGTGGTTCCGTTTGAGGAGGTGGTTCAGGCTGAGGAGGTGGTTCCGTTTGAGGAGGTGGTTCAGGCTGAGGAGGTGGTTCCGTTTGATGAGGTGATTCAGGCTGAGGAGGTGGTTCAGGCTGAGGAGGTGGTTCTGTTTGAGGAGGTGGTTCCGTTTGATGAGGTGATTCAGGCTGAGGAGGTGGTTCAGGCTGAGGAGGTGGTTCTGTTTGAGGAGGTGGTTCCGTTTGAGGAGGTGGTTCAGGCTGAGGAGGTGGTTCCGTTTTAGGAGGTGGTTCAGGTTGAAGTGGTGGTTCCGTTTGAGGAGGTGATTCAGGCTGAGGAGGTGGTTCAGGCTGAGGAGGTGGTTCTGTTTGAGGAGGTGGTTCCGTTTGAGGAGGTGATTCAGGCTGAGGAGGTGGTTCTGTTTGAGGAGGTGGTTCCGTTTGAGGAGGTGGTTCAGGTTACAGATGTACACATACACACATGTAATCGATGATCTCAAAGAACATCATTAAAAAAGAGAGGAACATGATAGTGTGTGAAGCCTGTCCTGCCAGCTAGATCAGCACTGAAAAGTCCTGGAAAAGTTCTAGAAAATTATTTCTAGAAGATTAGGAATCCTTATTAGTTGCACGGAGCTGTCGACGTGATGTGATCAAACTCATGTGTGGATCTGAGCATGCTCAGTATCATTTCTGAAGCGACGTGCATGACAGATCATTGTGGAGCTG